>CM054145.1:20350305-20367805 GCA_028751875.1 Rapana venosa
GAACAGAGCAGAGCAGAGCAGAGCAGGTTCGTGCACCTGGCATTTAGACATCTTTGTTGGCTAAACTAAACTACACAGCAGCATTCCTGTTACATTTCTGTGATGAGATGTCAGGTGTAGTGTAGTGTAGTGTAGTGTAGTGTAGTGCAGTGCAGTGTAGTGCAGTGCAGTGCAGTGTAGTGCAGTGTAGTGTAGTGTAGTGTAGTGTAGTGTAGTGTAGTGTAGTGTAGTGTAGTGTAGGGTGTCCAGTTCATTCTGTACTTGGTCGAAGGCTACTATACTGACTGTACTGGAGTGTGTTGAGTAATCCTTGCTGGATTTAATTTGTTTATACAACAGAAATGTACTGCTAATGCTGCTGCTGCTTCTACTATTGCTTCTTATTCTACTACTTCTTTTTCTTCTTCTTGCTCTTCTTGTTCTTGTTCTTCTTTTTTTGCTGCTGCTGCAGCTACTACTACTACTACTACTACTACTACTACTACTTACTACTACTACTACTACTCCTGCTGCTGCTGCTGCTGCTGCTACGTCTACTACTACTTCTTCTACTACTACAACTACTACTTCTGCTACTACTGCTGCTGCTGCTGCTGCTGCTACTGCTACTACCACCACCACTACTTTTTCTACTATTACTACTACTTCTTCTACTTCTACTTCTGCTAACACTTCTTCTACTACTAATATTACTTCTACTACTTCTTTTACTAGTGCTATTGAAGCTGCTTCTAATAATACTCCTTCTGCTAGTACTAGCATTACTGCTGCTGCTGCTGCTTCTACTACTACTACTACTACTACTACTACTACTACTACTACTACTACTACTACTACTACTACTACTACTACTACTACTACTACTACTACTACTACTACTGCTACTACTACTACTACTACTACTTCTACTTCTACTACTACTACTACTACTACTACTACAGTGCATAATTGCTTGATTCATTCGTACAGACAACCACAGAACTACTACTGCCCCTAGTACTGCTACCGCTTCTGCTATTGCTATTTCTACCATGACACATCATCATCAACGTCATTGTCGTCATCATTCTCATTCCTCCTTTCCTCCTCTTGTAACTATTATTGTTATAATTATTGTTGTTGCTGCTGCTGTTGTTGCAAAGAAGGACCGGCCGTTTGTTATTCTAAACCAGTCGTGTGCTATACCAGACTTCTTGTTATTTGTATTACCGTCGTTACAAATATGGACAGTTTCATTAAAATAATATGGTCGACTATCGTGGTTAAATAAAGACCAACTTAGCACTTACAGATGGAACGTGCACAGTGGGTGTTTATTTGTGCCTGTGCGGTATACTGTCTGTATGAAGAGACTAGACTTTTTAACGAACCCCAGCTAGGGGCAGGTAGGGGGTAGCCTAGTGGTTAGAGTAATGAGCTCCCGATCCGACCATGCTGGTTTGAGTCACCATCGAGACACCCGTTCGAGGGCATGTTTCCCCTGGAGTTAACATCAGTACCTACTCCACTCCACCGAAAGTCCTTCAGATGAGATTGTAAAGAGAGATTGCGAATATGAACGCATGCAAAACGTTTAGCGCTCTCGTTAAACCTGTTCCGTTTTTGGGAAGAGTAGGTCGTTGTTTGCAGTAGGATGGCATGACAAAAATTAAAGCAAGCACGCACGCACACACAAACACGCACGCACTCACTCACTCACACACACTCACTTAAACACACGCACGCACACACACACACACGTTTTCTATATTATGTGATACTTTTTTGGGGGGTCTAATATCACCTTGAGGGAACAGACGTCAAATAAGAAAGTACGCAGACACAGACAACACACCCACGCCTACTCCCCCCCCCCCCCCACACACACACACACGTATCGTATTCAGACATCATCCTCGAAAAATCGGAACCCGGATACTTTTAATGACGATAACTCCCACCCCCCAAAAAACAACAACAAAAAACAACAACTACAACAACAAACAAAACAAAAAAAAACAAACAAAAACAACAAAAACAAACAAGTAAACAAAAACTGGTTCCCCCTCCCCCCAAAAAAAACAACAACAACAACCCACTAACAACCACCCATTCACATAAACCTCAGACCTCTAGCTACCCAAGGAACGAATATAACAACAACAACAACAACAAAAACCCACCACATACCAAAACACGGTTAAAGAAACCCGACGACGTAACAAACGGCAGCACGAAGAAAAAGCAGACACAGCAAACTGAACGCAGTTAACTGCCTTCGATCGCCGACACAGTGTGCATCCCTGGTGTTGCTATGGTGCTTGCTGCCTGAGGGATAAGATGGATAGACAGGATAGATAGACAGAGAGATACAGAGAGATAGAGAGAAAGAGAGAGAGAGATAATTCTAGGAGTGCAGCAACAGCAGTAGCAGCAGAAAGAGAGAGAGAGAGAGAGAGAGAGAGAGAGAGAGAGAGAGAGAGAGAGAGAGAGAGAGAGAGGAGAGAAGGAGAGCGACCTGATATATACATATATATATATATATAAGATGAGAGAGAGAGAGAGAGAGAGAGAGAGAGAAGGAGGGAGGGGAGGGAGGGAGAGAGAGAGGGGGTAGGCAGAGGGAGAGAGAGAGGGCGGGCGGGGCGGGGGGGGGGGGGGGAGGTAGATAGAAAGATAATTATAGGGATGCAACAACAGCAACAGCAGCAGCGGAGAGAGGAGGGAGGGAGGGAGAGAGAGAGAGGGAGGGGGGGGAGAAGGAAGAGAGGGGGAGAGAGGAGGGGAGGGGAGGGAGAAGGAGAGAGAGGGGAGAGAGGAGAGGGGGAGGGAGAGGGAGAAGGAGCGAGAGAGAGAGGGAGAGAGGGAGGAGAGAGGTGGAGGGAGAGGGAGAGAGAGGGGGAGGAGAGAGGGAGAGAGGGGAGAGGGAGAGAGGGGGGGGGAGGGAGGGAAGGAGGGAGGAGAGGGGGGATAGGGAGACAGAGACAGACAGAGAGAACAGAAGGAGAGAGGAGGGGAGAGAGGAGGAGAGAGAGACGAGAGAGAGAAAAAAAGAGATGAGGAGAGAGAGAGAAGAGAGAGAGAGAGAGAGAGAGAGAGAGGAATGGCAAATTCTTTATTTCGAGGATAATGAATAGAGCACTCATGTGCTTTTTATATCCAGTCCCGTTTGAGAGAGAGAGGAGATAGAGGAGAGAGAGACAGACAGACAGAGACTGAGTCAGAGAGAGAAGAACACACACAAACACACAACTACCCTATTTTGACAGATAAAGAGAGAGATAGACAGAGAAAGAGAGACAGACAAAGAGACAGGAGTAGACAGAGACAGAAAGAGAGAGAGAGAGAATGACAGAAACACAGAGACGGGAAAAGCGAGACAGAGACAGAGAGAGAGACAGACAGAGAGACAGGGTGGTGTGGTTGTGTGTAAATGTCACAAGAAACTACTGCCTGCTTTTCACAACAGTCAACTTACTGACTGACACTGACTGACTGACTGATCTAAAAGAGAAGACTGACAAAATGTCAGCAAATCTATCAAGGCACCAGTTTTAATGACAAAAACTTGGCCGAGGAGGGATACATACATGCGCAGGGGATTTGCTGAGGTGTGTCAGAGTAGTCATGTGTCTCTCTTTTTATTTGCTTAATTGATGGAAAGGGATCTTAGTGTGAGCTGATATATTAGCGGATGGCTTGGTGTGCTTGTACGTGGGTGATGTGTCTGGTGTGTCTCATGCTCTCACACACACAGACACACACAGACACACACACACACGCACGCACGCACCCCCCCCCCTCCACACACACACACACACACAGGCAGACAGGCAGACAGACAGACACACACACACACACGCACACACACGCCACATACAACACTACACACGCACACGCGCGCGCGACACATACACACACACACCACACCACACACACACACACACACACACCACACACACACACACACCACACTGTACCATATGAAAAATAAAAGTTTGACTTGACTTGACACACACTTTTTCCCGTTTGACATCACTATTTAGTGGAAGAATGTTAAACTAAAGAGCACGCACGCACGCACTCATGCACGCAAGCACGCACACATACATACACACTGCCCCACAAAACACACACACAACATACACACGCACACACACTGTCCCACAAAACACACACACACATTGCCCCATAACAATATAAGAGTAGGCCATTGTGTGCCGGTGGGAACAGATGACAATTTACACAACTGCATACACACGGGGAGTGGATGTAAAAAAAGCACATAAGTGCTTATTCCATTATCCTCGATAAAAAATGTTTTTTAAAAACATACCACGCACGCACGCACGCACACACACACAACACACACACACAACACACACACACACAACACACACACACACACCACACACACACACACACACACACACACACCACACACACACACACACACACAACACACACACACACACACTCCACAAACTGCCCTATTTTGAATTCTGCGTACAAAGAATCTGGTATGGAACTGAGACGAAAGCCGTTGATTAAATTTCTCATAAAATCGGACAGAACCGCCTCTGTTGCTATAGCAATATAATCCTGTAAGTCTGGTGTCACATGTTTTAGGGTAATATCGTTGTTTCGTATTTATTTTGTTTGTATGTTTGCTTGTTGTTGCCGTTTGCGGCTCTCTCTCTCTCTCTCTCTCTCTCTCTCTCTCTTCTCTCTCTCTCTCTCTCTCTCTCTCTCTCTCTCTCTCTCTTCTTCCTCTGTTTTTGAAGCTAATCTTGGACTGTTCCTACCAATATAAAACTGTAGCTTTCTTGTGTCTTTCGAGATCATTATAGGTATCCATGTGCCTGTCAGTATTGTAATTGTCCTTCATGGGATGATTAAAGTGTTTTTGACTTGACTTGACTTGACTTGACTCTCTCTTTGTTTGTTTCCCTGCATTGTTTTTATCTTATTCCAATATCACTAAGCATGTAGATAGACCTTAAAACACAGCAACAACAGAGGGAGAGAGGAGAGAGAGAGAGAGAGGAAGAGAGAGAGAGAGAAGAGAGACAAATAGACAGACATGAGAGAAGAGAGGCAGAGCAGACAGACAGAGACAGAACGTGACATGAGTTGTGATGAAGAGTGTAGTGTGTGTTGATAAGGTGTGAGTGTGAGTGTGTGTGTGATGTGTGTGTGTGCGTGTTTGGTGTGTGGTGTGTGTGGTAGATTAATGATTAACATAGTGTAGTGTTAGAGCTTTCGAGTGAAAGAAAAAAAACATAGTGTTGCACGTACCGCATGCCAAATTGTACGAGCTGAGTGGTGTGCGTGCATGCGTTTGTGAAATTAGCTTGTGCTGTTCACTGGACTGCAAGAAAAGTCCATGTTTCTACAAACGTTTGCATTGTGAATGGGTAGTGCCTGAGATTGGGAAAATCTTTGCATCTTTTAGCTACAGTAAATCCAGTAAGCTATTTCGATATAATATCCACAATTAACACATCAGCAGTGCATCGCACCATGCCAACATGTCCACAGCTGCACCCTTTCAATAGCCGAAATCCAATGCAGCCTTCACACAGGATCTGAGAGACAGCATCACTGTCAAACCGTTGCTTGACAAGTGGTAGGGCTGAATTTGAGGAAACTGTTGTTGCTATCTATCATTACTGTATCTTATTTGTTATTTCGAGATCATAGCACTCGTAGTGATGGTACTTATTCTTATTTAAACATCAATTTACTTTTCAATCGAAACCCGAATAAGCAATCAGTTTTTCACCACTCACAACACAATCTTGGGTTTGCTATTCTTCATCTCTCTCCTGCCACTTGCTCTCTCTACGTCGACGTTCTCTCTCTCTCTCTTTATGTCGTTCTTGCGTGTGTGTTGTGCTGCTCCGCTTTTGGTGGTTGTGATTATTTGTTCTGTTATTCTGGATTGCACTCGTGTGTGTGTGTGTGCGTGTGTGTGTGTGTGTGTGTGTGTGTGTGTGTGAGTGTTTTTTTATTTTATTTTATTTATTTTATTTTATTCTTTGATATCGAGGATAATGGAATAAGCACTTATGTGCTTTTTTTTTACATCCAGTCCCCGTGAGTATGCGGTTTTTGTAAATTCTATCATCCGTTCCCACAGGCACACAATGGCCTACTCTTCCAAAAAGTGGAACGGGTTTTAACGTGTGCGGAAGATGTTCAGCGTGCGTTCGAACACGGGACCTCTTTTTATAGTCCCATCGAAGGACTTTTGGGGAGTGGAGTGTGTGTGTGTGTGTGTGTGTGTGTGTGGTGTGGTGTGTGTGTGTGTGTGTGTGTGTGTGTGTGTGTGTGAACTTTGAACTCTGAAATAGTTTAATGGTACATCGGCCTTAGGCCACAATACATCAAAGGGAAGAGAGAGAGAGAGAGAGAGAGAGAGAGAGAGAGGAGAGAGAGAGAGAGAGAGAGAGAGAGAGAGAGAGAGAGAGAGAGAGAGAGAAGAGAGAGAGAGAGAGAGAGAGAGAGATGAGAGAGAGAGAGAGAGAGAGAAGGAGAGACGAGCGGGAGAGATGGGGAAGGGCACAAGAGGGTGTGTAAGCAAAAAAATGTAATAAATAATATCAGAATGACTGAGACCCTAGAATGCATGCGAGTTTCGTAACAAGTTAAGCAGCCTTAAAGAAACGAATGAACAAACAGGACTGTGTACAAGTGATTCTTAAAAGATCGATCAGAAGATTGTCAAGTCAAGTCAAGTCAAAAACGCTTTAATCCTCCCATGAAGGACAATTACAATACTGACAGGCACATTGATACCCATAATTACATCAAAAGACACAAGAAAAATACATTTTAAGTTGTTATAAACATTCCAAGATAGCTTTAAAAAAATATCACACACACACACACAAACCCAGGCGCGCGCACACACACGTGCATCCAAAGTTTGTCATCCTTAGTTGCGTTCTCGTTGCTCTCTTATGAAAAACGACTGCATAAGAAAGTCTTTGGTAGGAGGGGACGAATCCGTTCGCAATGGAGTAAGCAATGACTCACACAGATACGGGGATTTTTGTGTGTGTTCAATTTTGATTTTTTTTAAGTATTTAGTTGTATATGGTGGGAGATCGAAGTAATCAGCCAACCAAGTAGTACGCAGAATAATGACAAAATCTTTTTTTGTTTGTTTCAAAACATGGATAAATGAATGGATTTTTAATTATCGCACAAACTATATTTCAGAAGATTCGTCAAGACGATTCCAAGATGCTAAATCAAACAGAGTGTGTGTTTCTTTAATTGACAGAAAAACCGCGCGTGCGCACGCACGCACACCACCACACACACCACACCACACATACCACACCACAACACCACACACACCACACCACGTCACACCATACACACACACACACCATAACCAGACCCACACCACACCCACCTACCAACCCACCCACAACAACAACACCCCTCTCCCCTCCCCCCCACACACACACCTACGCCTACACACACACCATACCCAACACACACAACACACCCACCTACCAACACCCCCCCCCCCACCACACACACCCACTACCACACACCCATCACCACCTAATAACATTAACCAGAGTCTCAAACGAAGCCAAAGCCAAAGTAAAAAAAATAACTCTAAAACGAAACTAGCTATGCAGTTTCTAGAGAGGGGACGTGGCAGCGCTAAACCGTGCCCTGATGTTCCCTGCATGGGCCACGGTTCGCTTGCATGTACCACTTGACCTAACTGCACTGCCTTGCCCTGCCCTGCCCTACCCTGCTCTGCCCTGCCCTGCCCTGCCCTGCCCTGCCCTACCCTGCTCTGCTCCTGCATTGCCCTGCCCTACCCTGCTCTGCTCCTGCATTGCCCTGCTCTGCTCCTGCATTGCCCTACCCTGCACTGCATTGCCCTACCCTGCACTGCATTGCCCTGCTCTGCCCTGCATTGCCCTGCTCTGCCCTGCATTGCCCTGCTCTGCTCCTGCATTGCCCTTCTCTGCCCTACCCTGCTCTGTTCCTGCATTGCCCTGCCCTACCCTGCTCTGTTCCTGCATTGCCCTGCCCTACCCTGCTCTTCTCCTGCTCTGCTCCTGCATTGCCCTTCTCTGCCCTACCCTGCTCTGTTCCTGCATTGCCCTGCCCTACCCTGCTCTGTTCCTGCATTGCCCTGCCCTACCCTGCTCTGCTCCTGCATTGTCCTGCTCTGCTCCTGCATTGCCCTGCTCTACCCTGCTCTGCTCCTGCATTGCCCTGCTCTGCCCTACCCTGCTCTGCATTGCCCTGCCCTGCCCTGCCCTGCTCTGCCCTGCATTGCCCTGCCCTACCCTGCATTGCCCTGCCCAACCCTGCTCTGCTCCTGCATTGCCCTGCATTGCCCTGCCCTACTCTGCCCTGCATTGCCCTGCTCTTGCATTGCTCTGCCCTGCATTGCCCTTCCCTACCCTGCTCTGCCCTGCATTGCCCTACCCTGCATTGCCCTGCTCTTGCATTGCTCTGCACTGCTCCTGCATTGCTCTGCTCTGCCCTGCATTGCCCTTCCCTACCCTGCTCTGCCCTGCATTGCCCTACCCTGCATTGCCCTGCTCTGCCCTGCATTGCCCTGCTCTGCACTGCACTGCCTTGCCCTGTCCTACCCTGCTCCTGCATTGCCCTGCTCTGCTCCTGCATTGCCCTGCTCTGCTCCTGCATTGCCCTTCTCTGCCCTACCCTGCTCTGTCCTGCATTGTCCTGCTCTGCCCTGTCCTACCCTGCTCCGCCCTGCTTTGCCCTGCCCTACCCTGCTCTGCTCCTGCATTGCCCTGCCCTACCCTGCTCTGCTCTGCCCTGCATTGCCCTGCTCTGCCCTGTCCTACCCTGCTCCGCCCTGCTCTGCCCTGCCCTACCCTGCTCTGCTCCTGCATTGCCCTGCTCTGCCCTGCGTTGCCCTGCTCTAGGAGTTCAATGGGTGCAAGGCAGGAACTGCTTCCACATCAAGGCACCATCGACCAGCCAGCTAGGGAATAAAGGGTAGGCTAGTTCCAGACATGGGCTAGTCTGGCTTTAGCGATAATTTTATAGATAGCCTCGGCCTGCCCTTTCTTTTTTTGGTGTGTGTTGTGTGTGTGTGTGTGTGTGTGTGTGTGTGTGGGGTGTGTGTGTGTGTGTGTGTGTGTGTGTGGTGTGTGTGTTTTGGTGTGTGTGTTTTGTGTGTTTTGTGTTTTTTGGGGTTGTTTGTGTGTGTGTTGTGTTTTGTTGTTTGGTGTGTGTGTGGTGTGTGTGTGTGTTTTGTTTGGTGTGTGTGTGGGGTGTGTTTTTTTTGTGTGTTTTTTGTGTGTGTGTGTTGTTGTGTGTGTGTGTTTTGTGTTGTTTTTTGTGTGTGTGTTTTGTTGTGTGTGTGTGTCTATAGATGCAATCGTGTGGCAACGGATGGTGTGTGTGTGTTTTGGTGGGGGTTTGTGCGTGGTGTGTGCGTGCGTTTTTGGTGGTGTGCATGCATGGGAGCGAGCGGCGTGCTTCGTTATCCCAAGTGTTACGTACTGTAGTTTACATAATTATGTAAATGAGGAATCGAACTGAAAGGATTAGGTCATGAAATTTACAAAACACATAAACACGGGGAAGGGGTTTTTAAAAAAAGCAATACGCGCTTAACCCATTATCCTCAAATAAAAAAATTTAAAATTTTTTTTAAAAGACAGCGATTATTTTTGGAAAAAGACATAATAAAAAAATCCATGTGATTCAATGAACCCCTATTATTAGGTCAGCGTGATGAAAATGTTTGTACTGTATTTAAATTTAACTGCGTGTTGTATGGGGAATCAGAGCCCGAAATGATGGGGCTATAGCGACTTTTTGGATAAATTATATAATTATTATAAACCCCTTACGTATTTCCAAAAATACAATAAACATGCATTTAGGGTTTAGCGTTACTAAAGCAGATGTAACCCAAAACATATGTTCCATTCTTCTCGTAACATTATTTGCTCCTCCTCTCCCCCCCTCCCCCTCGCTGTGTGTGGTGTGTTGTGCGCGCGCTTTGGGGTGTATGGTGTGTGTGTTTGTTGCTGTCTCTCCCTCCCCCTCGTGTGTGTGTTTTGTTTGTGTGTCTGTCTGGTCTTCCCCCCCCCCCCCCCCCCCCCCCCCCCCCCCCCCCCCCCCCCCCCCCCCCCCCCCCCCCCCCCCCCCCCCCCCCCCCCCCCCTTTTCCCTCCCTCCCCCCCCAGAAAAAGTAAACAACTTTTATATTTTAGCGTGATAATCATCTCTTCATCCCAAATCGGAATGCGGGTACCCTTTAATGGTTAGGCAGAAAAAACTGTTGCTTTGCGATATTAACACAGTGATCTCGAAGTAGCTCTAACCCCCAAACAAAAAACACACACACAAAAAAAAAAAAAAAAAAATCTTAAATCTGCGGGGGCTGATAGATTGCAACGCAGCTCTTTTTTTTTGTGTGGATTTATCAATTTTGGGTAAACAACATACGCAGTTGCAGCCCAAAAGGAATGCCGATGCCCGCATACTAACGACTTTTCATGACTGGATCATACACGTGCATACAGAGAGAGAGAGAAAGAGAGGGGGAAAATTAAAAGGGGGAGAGGGAAGGGGAGGGGAGGGGGGGGGAGAGAGTTGGGGGAGATGGAAGAGAGAAGACAGACAGAGAAGACAGAGGAGACAGAGAGATGGGGGGGAAAACAGAGAAGAGGGGAGAGAGGAAAAAGGGGAGAAAAGTTTGTTTTTTTTGGGTTTTTTTTTTATTTTTGTACTGATTTTATTCCTTCTTTGCTTGAGTTTGTTGCAATTTTGGTGGGTTGGTTTTACTGTTTTCTTGTTAGATTTTGTCTCTGTGTGTTGGGTTTTAATGTGTGTGTGTTTTTGTGGTGTGGAGGTGTGTTGTGTGTGTGGGGGGTGTGTGTGTGTGGTGTGGGGGGGGGGGGGGGGGGGGGGGGGGGGGGGGGGGGGGGGGGGGGGGGGGGGGGGGGGGGGGGGGGGGGGGGTTTTTGGGGTTTTTTTTTGGGGGGGGGGATTTTTTTTTTTGGGGGGGTTTTTTTTAAAAAAAAAAAAAAAACCCCCCCCAAAAAAAAGGGGGTTTTTTTTTTTGGGGGGGGGGGGGAAAATTTTTTTTAAAAAAAAAAAGGGGGGAAAAAAAAAAAAAATTTTTTTTCCCCCCCCCCCCAAAAAAAAAACCCTTCCCCCCCCCTTTTTTTTTAATTTTTTTTTTTTTTTTTTTCCCCCCCCGGGTTTTTTTTTCCAAAAATTTTTCCCCCAAAAAACCCCCCCCCCCCTTTTTTTTTTTAAAAGGGCTTTTTTTTTTTTTTTTCCCCCCCCCCTTTTTTCCCCCCTCCCCCCCGCCCCCTCCCCCCCCCCTTTTCCCCCCCCCCCCTATTTCCCCCTCTTTCCCTTTCCTCCCCCCCCCCCTTGGGGGTTTTTTTTTTTTTTTTTGGGGGGGGGTTTTGGGGGGGGGGGTTTTTTTTTTTAAATTTTTTTCCCCCCCCCCCCCTTTTTCCCTCCCTTACCCCCCCTTTTTTTGGGTTCCCCTTTTTCTTTTTTCTTTTATTTGGTTTTTTTATTTTTTTTTTTTTTTTTGTTTTTTTTTTTTTTTCCCCCCCCCCCCCCCCCCCTTTTTCTTTTTTTTTTTCCCTTCCTCTTCTCTTTTTCCTTTTTCCCCTTCCCTTTTTTTCCCTTTTTTTTTTTTTTCCCCTTTTTTTTTTTTTTTTTTTTTTTTTTTTTTTTTTTTTTTGGGAAAAGGGTAAAAATTTTTTTCCCTCTATTCGTTTTTTCTTTTTATTTTTTTAAAAATTTTCCCCAATTCTTCTCCTTTTCTTTTTAAAAACTTTTGGGGGGCGGGGGGAAGGGAGGGGGCGAAAAAAAGGGGGGGGGGGGGGGCCCCCCCCGGGGGGAAAAGGGGGGGGGGCTGGGGTTGGGGGGGGGGGGGGGGGAGGGGGGGTGTAGAGAGCAGCAACAGAGAAGCACAGCCTGCAGAAGGAGGACAGGCAGAAGATACAGACAGAAGGTGACCAAGAAGGGGGAGAGAGAGCCCAGACAGGGGGGGGAGAGAGAGAGTGAGGAGAGAAGATGAGGAGATTGAGAGTGACGGAGAGAATACCGGAGAGAGAAATGTCCCTACACGTTATGATAAGTATCGTCGGAGTTAGCCTCCAACAGCAACCTTAGCTGCGCAGTTCAGTTTTATACCTTCCCTGTACTTTCAAAGCTGTGTTCGCCTTCTTCTTTTCCTATTCGTTTTTTCGGTTGTGTGTGGTGTGTGTGTGTGTTTGTGTTGTGTGGTGTGTGTGTGTGTGTGTGTGTGTGTTGTGTGTGTTGTAGCCCCTTTTTTTTTATTTTTGTACCTGACTTTTCCATCTTCTCTTTCTTAGCTTGAGTTTCTCGTTGCCAATTTGTGTTGGGTTGAGTTTTATCTGTTTTCTTGTTAGATTTGTCTCGTGTGTATGTGTGTATGATGTTGTGATGTGTGTGTGTGTGTGTGTGTTGTGTGTGTGTGTGTGTGTGGTGTGTGTGTTGTGTGTGTTGTATCTGCCTGGTTGGCGCTCTGTGTGTGCGTCTGTCCGTCTGACTCTCTAGTTGTCTGCCTGCCCTCTCTCTCTCTCTCTCTCTCTCTCTCTCTCTCCTTCTCTTCTCTCTCTACTCGTCTTCTCTCTCTCTCTCTCTCTCTCTCTCTCTCTCTCTCTCTCCCTCCCTCCCCCCTCCCTCTTCTCCTCTTCCATTTGCGCATTATCGCTTAAAGGATATCTTTTCGTTCTAATGTCGTGTCTTTCTGATATGTTATATATAGAATAACTTATTATTTCACAATACTACTCGTCATACCGTACTTAGCCTCACTATAAGAAACAGTTTCAAGCCTTGCTTTATATATACTTTGTTTTATGCTTTTATTTCGAGAAAAACTGTCTAGTTTTAGTTGATACACATTACTATGGTCTACAGAACCAACAACAACCATATTATGGCCTATGTTTCAGAGTACAGCAAAATTTTAAAATCACCAGCCCCCAAAAATTGATGCAGGCCAAAAAAAAGAGATAAAGGTGGTTCCCATAACCTATGCGGTCGTTGGGAAGCGAGACGTCAGAGACCTCAGCTTCTCTAGGGGGGCAGCACTTTGAGGGCGGCGCCCATCTCCTCTCCCTCGCTGCTTTACTTTTCTGTGGTATGATGTAGAGATGTAGTTTGGCCTGGGAATAGATGGGTGGGGGGGGGGGGGGGGGGGTGCGTGGACGCCCTGTTACTTAAGGGTTCTGACATTGAGACTGCCACTAAAACGGCTGGTTAAAGGGTCTGAAACGGCTGGCAATAACGGGATCAACAGTTGGATGTGAATAAGATCTGACCCTGCTGCTATACTGCTAGTAGTGGATCGGTGGTCTAGAGGTAACGCGCCTGCCTAGAAAGCCAAAAGTCCGGGTCCGAAGTGCGCGGTGGTTCGATCCCCGTTTGGGCCTAAAACTTTCCCCCCCCCAAATCCATTAGACCGTGAGTGGTGGTCTGGGTGCTAGTCTTTCGGGTGAGACGATAAACCGTGGTCCTGTGTTTTACGCAAAATTATTTAACGCACGTAAAAGAACCCTCGGCAACAAGAGAGTTGTTCCTGGAAAAAAATCTGTAGAAAAATAGCCACTCTGATAGGGAAACAAACACAGTTGAAATCAGGAAAAGAAACAAAAAAATAATGGGTGGCGCTGCTCTTGTGGTGACGCGCTCTCCCCGGGGAAAGCAGCCCGAATTTCTCGCAGAGAAATCTGCCGTGACTTAGGAGTGGTATGAAAATGAAAATTATGGTTGATAATACCTTCAGCCTTAGATCAAGTCTGAATGATTTCGTCTGTTTCTACATCAACAAGAGGAATGTTAAGCAAATTATGGTCAGTATTGTCTAAGCTATGTCAAGCAAATCATGGTCAATATTGTCTAAACTATGTCAAGCAAATCATGGTCAATATTGTCTAAACTATGTCAAGCAAATCATGGTCAATATTGTCTAAACTATGTCAAGCAAATCATGGTCAATATTGTCTAAACTATGTCAAGCAAATCATGGTCAATATTGTCTAAACTATGTCAAGCAAATCATGGTCAATATTGTCTAAACTATGTCAAGCAAATCATGGTCAATATTGTCTAAACTATGTCAAGCAAAACATCGCCTATATTTTCTAAACTATATCAAGTAAATTATCGTCTATATTTTCTAAACTATATCAAGCAAATTATCGTCTATATTTTCTAAACTATATCAAGCAAATTATCGTCTATATTTTCTAAACTATGTCAAACAAATTATGATCTGTAATATTTTCTAAACTATGTCAAGCAAATCCTCGTCTGTATTTTCTAAAAATACACTTGAGAAATTAAAATAATTTTCATGACAACATCAACTTTTTCTTTACTGGTCTACAAAACTCATGGGTAAGATTTCATTTAGAGTCCATACTTTTCCCCCGCCCCCTCTTTTTATAGCTTATCATTCCAAAACACATCATTTGAACCCACAGTCATATTTTAGTTGGTATGCATATTTTTTCACATTATCTATTAGAACTTCAGGACTGGGAAGGAATATAGTTTTGTCAAAAGTAAATATGAAAAAAAAAGCTAATCTCAGTATCAAGAAAAGATTATTTTTTTACACAGAAGATCGTAAAAATCCCTACCCGTAACTGACCAGACACCGCCGAGATTCGAACCCACGACTTGATGGACCCGTGTAGTTGAAGTCGAAAGGTCTTAACCACTCGGCTACGGTGTCCATCATCCTGTGAAATAAAGATCATCATCAACACCACCAAGATCCTCCTCCTCCACCCCCCCCCCCCTCCCGAACCTCTCATCAATTTTATTTGTTTCTTTCGTGATTCCAATCTTCCTTCTTTTCGTCTATTTCTCTGTTTGTTTATCTGTCTGTTCGTTCTGTCTTTTATTTTTTTAATTTTCGTTGTGGTTGTTTTTTTCTTAATCGTTCTGTTATCAATGTGTGATGGATTTATGAGATCGTGGATGCAAATCTGCGTAAGGAGAACCTGACCACAAAGCTAATAACCCCAGGCGATATTGCACACAGAAATGCTCATTTCTTTGCCTCTCTGTCTGTCTGTCTCCCCCTCTCTTTCTCTGCCTTTCTGTCTGCCAGCCTGCCTGCCTGCCTGCCTGTCTGTCTGTCTGCCGATCTGTCAGTCTCACTCTGTCTCTCTCTGTTTCTCTGCCTGCCTGCCTGCTGCCTGTCTGTCTGTCTGTCTGTCTGTCGATCTTTCTGTCTCACTCTGTCTCTCTCTGTCTCTCTCTGTTCTCTGCCTGCCTGTCTGCCTGCCTGCCTGTCTGTCTGACTGTCGTGTATGTCTTCACTCTCCCTTTGTCTGTCTGTCTGTCTCTCTCTCTCTCGCTATTTCTCTGTCTGTCTCACTCTCTCTTTCTCTCTGTATGTCCGCCCCCACTCTCTCTATCCTTGTGTGTGTATGTGTGTGTGTGAGTGTGCGTGCGTGTGTGTATGTATGTTGTGTTGTGTTCAACAGCCACCTCCACCACCTTTCTTAAGTGTGTTGCTTGTGTGTGTGTGTGTGTATGTGTGCGTGCGTGTGTGTGTGCGTGCGTGTGCGTGTGTGTGTGCATGTGCGTGTATGTGTGTGTGAGTGGTGTATAAGTGTGTGTGTGAGTGTGTGTGTGTGTAAATTCGAAATGTGTTAATCCTATTCGTGAACGGTCGCATAATCAAGGCGAAGTGTAGCCTGCAGACAGAATTTTTTTTTTTAAAGTTGTGCCTGGCATTCTTTCTCTTGATGTTACTTTATAGTCAATTCCGAGTATAAGCACACTAACCGCGATGTTCTCATGCCAGTAACACCTGAGCTATGGCTGTTTGAAGATGCTCACCCTGCTTTAACAAACACACTTTACATCACGAATATACACACAGTAAATGTTAAAATACAGACATAGTTTTGATCAGTAATCTAGCACTATCTAATAAGCAACAGGAAGTGTACTGGAAAAGCTGACAGATTAAGAGGTAGTATTTTTGTTTGTTTTTTAAAATCCTCCCAAAAACAATAACGATAACAAAACAACAACAACAAAACAGGAAAGAGAACAAGCAAGTTTTTACCTGCTGCAGTATCTTCCACACACTACCTTGAGCACAAATACACACTCCAATCTTGTTGAAATAAAGTCACATATACATGCAAACACTTTAAAAATCGAAATATGTAAACTAAAAGCCTACTACTTTACTTGACAATAGAAAAGGAGGCCTCTTCAATATCAACCCTTTGTTTGGATTTCTCTCCCTTTGGCGACAGGCCAACAGACTGGTTCTACAGTGATACAAGCACACCTCTTCCACAGCTAATATCTGGTATGAAGTGAAGCAATGTGATCCAAATGTTAATATCTACAGTTTCTCAACCCTATTTCGTAACTGACTTTTTATTATCTTTCCCGTAATAATTGTTATCATCCCTTTTGATAATTTGCTAACAGTGAAAAAACTGGTCTTTGCATGTGTGAGTCTAGTTCCTTTGAAAATTGTTGCAAGTTGCAGGTAATGGTCTTATCATTTTTAATAAGAAAAGAGGAATCGAAGTGTTCATGAAAGGCTCAGATTTTACTACTTCTGCCAGTATGAAAAGCTTCTCCCCTTTATAAATAATAATAATAATAATAATGTATGGAATTTATATAGAGCTGAATCTTGTAAAGCAACAAATCAAAGAAGTGGCCATGAATCAAACGTTTGCAAATAAACATGTCACTAAACAACATTACTTCTACATCAATATCTATCTTTCCACCCATTAATCACCCACTAACCCCCCACCCCCACCCCACCCTAACACAATGCCCCCTCCCCACCAACTACATATGTGCAAATACATACACATAGAAATTGTGACACAAAGATCAAATTCAGATATAACCTGCATTGTTTTCAGCACCTCCCTCACCCAACAGACACACTCTTCTTGTCCCTTCTTTCCCCCTCCCCTTCCCACCTCCACCCTCACCCCCCCCCCGCCTGCTGATCTTTGGGTCTCACCTGATGCCTCTCTAACATGACTGGCAAGACTTCTTCATCGTTCTGCGGAGAAAGAGCTGGCAGGAGGAGGTGGAGGAATCTGGAAGGTGAAGTAAAGGCCATCAGCAAAACTATCTGAAAACAAAGCAAAATAAAAAGGAAGAAGGTGTAAGCAGTTGGTATTATTCAATATTACTTTAAAGCATGTCTCTTCAGGCTTCAGTCATGGTCTCACCATGTCTTTTTCTGTTGTGTTCTGTCCTGTCATCTATCCCCTTTTACACACACACACACACACACGCCACACACACACATACACACACACACACACACATACATACAACGCACGCACAAAAAACACACACACACGCGCGCGCGCGCGCGCTCCACTCACAATCTTACTGTGCTTCTTTCACCCACTTAATTTAATGCCAATAACACAAAGGCTGAATGTTGTTTCATAATCACCTGCTATTTAGAATAAAAATTATTAAAAATA
>CM054145.1:20372805-20375305 GCA_028751875.1 Rapana venosa
ACTAACAACCCCCCCCCCCCCCCCCAAAAAAAAAAAAAAGGGAGAAGCAAGCAAGCAAGCAAGCAAGCAAGCAGACGATCAAATAAAACGCCCGCTGTCTCCAGCACGTTCCAAATGACTTACGAGCACCACAGGGACTTCGACAAGGCGATTGACTGCCACTGCCACTGCCGTTATCATCTGTGTCGCACACCATCGCTTCCCTCCACAAGCAGACTGTGGTCTTCTGAGATTGCAGTGTCCCTTGAGAGGCATTTAGACAGCACTCTATGGCCTCGGTCCACGCCAAGATAGTGTGCGTGCGCGAAAATGGCCCTGCATTAGTGACTGCCGCTAATAACACGCGCTAAACGATGCGCGCGCTTCACTTTATTTCTACCGAGAGAGAGAGAGACAGACAGCGTTATTGGCGGGAGTGGGTTATTTTAAGAGTTTCCGGTGAAAAGAGTGCCTCACGTCTGCTCGATTTTTTGGTGTGTTTGTTTCAGTCTTCCGGCGTGTTGATGAAGTGTGGTGTGTGTATTTGTTGTGAGGTTGATGTGTTGTTTAAACAGAAACGAGTTAAGTGTCGTTTGTGGTTCTCCATCGAAAGTGGGATTGCTTACTTTTCCATCATGTACAGATCCCTCTACAAGATTTTGTGTGTGGTTGTGGTATGGTAAATCGGGAGATTTTTTTGTGTGTGGTTGTGGTATGGTGAATCGGGAGATTTTTTTTGTGGATCTCTCCATATTTCCTAATAGGCCTCGCGATTTTTCGGGAGAGAAAATAGTGAACCGGTGGATTACTGTGGATTTTCGTGTTTCGATTTTGTCTGAATGTAAGACATTGTATTGAGTCATTTGACATTTCTGTACATTTTTTCTGGGTAGATCGAGAACTTCAGGGGAATATTTTAAAAAGAAACCCTTACCTACTGTGCTTGTTATTGCACATCATGTGTAAGTATTCACTTTGCATTTTTGATCAAGTTGTAAAGCTTGGGTAAGTTAGTGTCGGTGGGTTTATCTGATCCTGTGTACAAGTTAAGAAATTAGACATTTTAAAATTCCATGCACCTTCTTCGTCAAACTTGTAAGCAACCCTTAGATTGTACTTCGTGGGGGAAGGAGAGGGGGTGTGAGAGCTGATGTTCACAACAGTGTAATGGAATGTTATGTAGTATAATGTAAGAAGGAATTCGTATAGTGCTTTGCTATAGAGGGCCTAAAGCGCTAACGTACAAGAATATAGGTGGGCGCAATAACATAAACACACACACACACCAGACGGACAGACACACACACACTCACACACACACACACACACACACACACACACACACACACACACACACACACACACACACACACACACATGAATATCAACATGCCTCTCTTTTTCTTAAAGCCATCATCTCATCATGCCCCCTTCCCCACCTCTGTCGTCTAATATCACTTTAACAGACGTGAAATCGAACACACACACACACACACGCACGCACACACACCACACACACACACACACACACACACACACACACACACACACACACACACACGCACACACACACGCACACACTCACACACACACACACACACACAACACACACACACCACACAACAACACACACAGGGGAGAGGGGTGTCCTAGTTGACTGTGATCCCTTTGATTAAGAAGAGCTAAAGACCAAAGTAAGTAAGTAGCTTTGTTTAAAACTCCTTGCGGCTCTTGGGGGATAAAAATGATTTGAGTACATTTAGAAAGAGGGAACCTCAATAATCGAGCCGGGAAAGAACACACTGTGGATGATAGCTATTTCTCTGTGGTTAAGTCTTTTTCAGCTATGTAAAGTGCTTATTCTAAAGCAACATCAGTCCTTTAAGTGCTTAGGTCTACGAATCGAAAGATTGCTTGTGAAAGTCCTTCGGATGAGACTCTAAACCGAGGTCCCGTGTACGAACGCGCGCAGAACACCTTGCGCACACGTTAAAACCCGTTCAGCTTTTCGGAAGAGTAGGCGGTGTGCCGGTGGGAACGGATGACAAAATTTTAAAAACTGCGTACACACGGGGACTGGATGAAAAAAGTCACATGAGTGCTTATTCCATTATCCTCAAAATAAATAAATGAAGTCTTTTTCAGTTTTCTAAAGTGCTTATTTTAGAAGTAGCGATAGTTTATTCAATGCAAAAGGTTACACATCAAAATGATGTCTCAGTGAACTGTTTTCCAGGTATGTGAAGTGATCATTTCAGGTTTGTTTTTTCTCTCTCTTCAGATTGACGGTGTAAAATATTTAAAGGCATAAGCTAGTGTTGATGTTGGACTTTAAGTGAAAGTTATCGAAGTTAGTGAGACTGAATAAAGGTAACAGCCCTGATACAGCTTTGTCATCGGGACTATAAACGAAGCGAAATTGAAAAAGCAACAATAGTCCAATAAAGGCTTATGTCTGTGAATCGACAGATTTTATCAGTGGAATCTTTTTTTTCTTCAGTTCTGTGACACGATCGTATTA
>CM054145.1:20380305-20385305 GCA_028751875.1 Rapana venosa
CCAAACCACACCACCCCACACACACAACACACACCACACACACACACACACACACACACACCAAACCCCCACAACCACCACCACACACCACCACACATAACCACCACCACACCCACCACCCAAACACACACACACCACCACCACCCAACACCCCCCCACCCCCCCCCCACACACACAACACCACACCACCACAACAACCCCCCCACACAACACACACACACCACACAACCACACACACACACACCACAACCACCACCACAACAACACACACACACAACCACCACCACACAACACACACACACACACCACCACAACAACACACCCCCCCCACACACACACACCACAACACACACACACACACCCAACACCACCACCACCAATGCACCCAGTGCAAGGGAATACTATAGCTGACTGTTATGCGGTGTGGTGGTATGGGGTAGTGACTGTGATTGTTTCACCTCAGGGCTGTGTGAAGGCTCTCACATTACTGCACTGGGATCTCACTGAGCTAAATTGCTTTTGGGTGGGTGGGAGGGGGGGGGGGGGGGGGGAAGGGGGAGAGGTGTCTTTGAAGCCTGCGGGACCCACAGTCCCGAGTCTTGAGAACCCCTCCCTCCCCACCCCCCAACCCCCCCCCCCCCCCCCCCCTTAAAGAAAAAAAATCGATACAAGCGCTCTGTCTTGCCCGTTGACAGGCTAATGGAGCGGAGGAGTTACGGTTCGTTATAACCGTCGCCGTTATCATCGCAATCCTCCTTTCTTTCTTCTTCCTCATTATTGTTGTTCTTGTTGTTGTTCTGATTTTTATTATGGTTATGATGGTGACGGTGATGATGATTAACTTTATTATTATCAATATTATTATGATGATTATCATCGTCGTCGTCGTCATCATCATCATCATCATCATCATCATCATTATTATTATTATTATTAGTCGTAGTATTGTTAGTAAAATATTATTATTATTGTTGTTATTGTTGTTGTTATGATGATGATGATGATGATGATGTTGATGATGATTAAGGTCTGGGTGACACAAGAGGGCTACAGCCGTGTGCAAATCACTACAAAGACATAGAGGTGTGGTGTGGTGTGGTGTGTGTGTCTCATATATATATATATATATATAATATATATATATAGAGAGAGAGAGAGAGGGGGGGGGGAGAGAGAAATATAGATAGATAGATAGATATAGATAGATAGATAGATGTGTATGTGTTTGTATATATAATATAGATGTGTGCATGTATGTATAATACCACTTTCAAGCCTAAATCACCTCCTAATCTCCTCCCAAACTCATCTCCAGTGTTAAAAGTTAAATACCATAGAAAATGATTTTTTTTAAAAGGTCTCCCATTTCCATCAAAACATGAACACAAAGTAATCCATCTATAAGATATATATATTATGTACATGTGTATATATTGTATATAGATATGTGTGTGTATATATACCACACTCGAGCCTAAGTCACCTCCTAATCTCCTCCCAAACTCATCTCCAATTTTTAAAAGTTAAATACCATAGAAAACCCCCCACCCCCATCCCATTTCCATCAAAACACGAACACACACTAATCCATCTATAGATGCTTGAAAAAAAATCAATGACACCCTCCCTTCCCCCTTCCACATAATTTTCCCACCTCCGATGTTATGTACATAATCCATACAGCGCGAATGTACATCGTTCCATCATGAATGTAAACAATTACAGCCGGAACGTAGTCCCACTTTCACGCGGTAATGATGTATAGAACATCAGAAGTGGTAAAACTGCGTGGAAGGGAAAGAGGGGAGGGCTTCTTTGATTTTTTTTTAATCAAATATAGGAGTAAGTGGCGTCAGTGCCAGACTCTGTGAAGAGCCTCTGAAGGGCTTGGTGAGGTAAGAATAATAATAATAATAATAATAATGTATGGAATTTATATAGCGCTGAATCTTGTAAAGCAACAAATCAAAGCGGTCAGATGACTTTTTTATTTTTTATATTTTATATATATATATATATATATATATATATATATATATATATAAAATATATATATATATATATATATATATATATATAATATATCGAGGATAATGGAATGAGGTCAGATGTAGATGCTGCACGTCCCTCCACAGGGATCTCAGGTCTCCAGGATCCTTTCCCTGCAGCTTCTGAACTCTACCCAGCTGGATATTGGTGGATCCGTGGTCTAGAGGTTTAACGCGTTCGCCTGCCTAGAAAGCAAAACGTCCGGGTTGGATGTGTGTGGTGGTCCGATACCAGTTTGGGCCCAAAACTGTCCCCCCCCCCCCCCCCCCCCCAATCCATTAGACCACGAGTGGTGATTTGGGTGCTAGTCTTTCGGATAAGTACGATAAACCGAGGTCCCGTGTGTTACACAAAATTATTCAGTGCACGTAAAAGAACTTACGCCAACAAGAGAGTTGTCCCTGGCAAAATTCTGAAGAAAAAGGCAATTCTGATAGAGACACTAATACAGTTGAAGACATGGAAAGAAAAATGGGTGGCGCTGCTCTTGTGGCGACGCGCTCTCCCCAGGAAGAGCAGCCCGAATTTCACGCAGAGAAATCTGTCATGACTTGAAGTGGTATGAAAATGAAAAATATCCACATGAAAAGACATTGGTTCTAGTGGTGCTGTTTTTCTATATAACCCTCCCTCCCTTCCCCTCTGTCTCACTAATCTTGTAGTTGCAGTATGACCATTCACAAAGAAGGAGATCATCCACACATAGCTACTGCCAGCAGACATATGTAAGATTGCCTCAAAATATCCTCATCATCCCACATCATCCCACATCGAGGAGTAATATTATCAGGAGATTTGGACAAATCTATGAATGCCACACCGTGTTTTTCATCATTGCAACTGGAACAGGAGTGGTAGTCTTAAGTAAACACTTTGTTAACATCATTTCCGTCATTGTGGTCAGCAAAAGAACTCGAAACTGAGGGGGAACCCACACACTTGCCTATCCGTCCTGGTTTGTCCTATGTGATCCAGCTCGTTTTCTGTCTCTAATCACTTGAGACGGTCATTTTCCCTCGTAAGATGCACTCTAAGCTGGAGTGTCCAGGGGGTGGGTATAGATGATAATTTTACCAGTCAGTCGTAGTATATGTTGAAAGAGGACTGAATCTGGTCTTGTATTCAGCGTGCATTGCAATGTCACTGAGAGTCCTTCAGCAGGCATTTTGAGAATGGATACAATACAAACATTGGAAACTTTCACATAACTGCTGAGGAAAGCGTCTTGCCGGTAGCCAAGCAAGGAACACTACGAGAGAGAGAGAGGAGGAGAGAGAGAGGGGGGAGAGGAGGGAGGAGAGAGAAAGAGAGAAGAGAGGAGGGAGGGGAGAGGAGATAGAGAGAGAGAGAGAGAGGGAGAGGGAGAGAGAGAGAGAGAGAGAGAAAGAGAGAGAGGAGAGAGAGAGAGGAGAGAGAGAGAGAGAGAGAGAGAGAGGAGAGAGAGGAGAGAGAGAGAGAGAGAGAGAGAGAGAGAGAGAGAGAGAAGAGAGAGAGAGAGGGAGAGAAGGAGAGAGAGAGAGAGAAAAGAGAGAGAGACGAAGAGAGAGACATGGGAGAGAGATATGTGTGTGTGTTTGTGGTTTTGTGGAAAATATTTTTTCAAGGAGAGAAGAAAACAGAAGAGAGAGAGGAGAGAGACAGAGACAGAGAGAGAGAGTGTGGTGTGTGTGGTGTGTGTGTGTTGTGTGTGTGCTTGCGCGCGTGTGTGTCTGTGTGTGTGCATGTGCGTGCATGAAGTCTTTACCTTTCTCTTAACCCTCCCATCTACTGCAGTTACCCGAGGGTGTAGGCGTGACCTGGGAATGGGCATGAGAGCTTTCTTGCGTGCAAATAGATTAGATGCATCTCTCTGTTTATCTGTCTGTCTGTCTGTGTTTCTGTCTGACTGTCTTGTATGACTGTCTGTCTGTATGTATGTCTGTCTGTCTGTCTGACTGACTGTCTGTCTGCCTGACTGTCGTCTGTCTGTTTTTCTCTCTGTCTCTGTCTGTCTGTCTGTCTGTCTGTCTGTCTGTCTGTCTGTCTGTCTGTCGTCTGTCTCTCTCTCTCTCTCTCTCTCTCTCTCTCTCTCTCTCTCTCTCTCTCTCTCTTCTCTCTCTTGTGTCTGTGTCTGTCTGTCTTTTTTCTCTGTTTGTCTGCCTGTCTGTCTTTGGGTCGATTTTTTTGTATATTTCTCTTCTCTGTGTTTCTCTCTGTTTCTCCTGTCTCTGTCTGCTTCTCTCCCTCCCTCCCTCCCTCCCTCCCTCCCTCTCTCTCTGTCCCTCTCTTCTCTCCTCCTCCCCCTTTCTCTGTGTTCTGTCTCTCACCACTCCTCTCTTGCTGTCTGCCTGTCTCTTTCCCTGCATCTCTCTGCTTCTGTTCTCCACTCCCCCCCCCCCCCCCCCCCCCTCCCTCTTGGAAGCAGACGCGGTCTGATGGAATTCTGTCCATTTCCATAAGGGCTTTGTGTATGAATTATGCATGTTATTATACTTGCAGATCTCTCTCACTCTCTTTCTTTCTTTCTCTCTGTGTCTGTAGGGTGGGAATGGTTTTATTTTTCTCTGTTTGTGTGTGTGTGTGTTTTGTTGTTTTTCTCTTTCCTTTTCCTCCCATTTTTTTCCTGTTGTATGTATGACAGTCGGCGTCAATTTAGCTAGTTGTTATTATTAGTAAGATTTCATTATCGTGATCTTTTTTTTTTAATCTTCATTTTGGTGTGTTTTAAAACTGTTTGTTTGTTGCTGATTGCGCATGATTTTTGTTAAAGTTTTTTGTTTGTTTCGTTTATGGTTTTGTTTGGTTATTGTTGCTGGTTTTTATTATTTTGGTTTTTTTAGAACATTTATTTATTTATCTATTTATTTATACACCATAACATGGTGTAAAGAAGCCCTCTCAATAAAAGTCTCTCCTCTCCTCTCTCTTCTGACACACACACTCACACACACACTACACACACCTCTCTCTCT
>CM054145.1:20400305-20412805 GCA_028751875.1 Rapana venosa
CCTTGCTGCTGTATCGTCGTTGTCTGCTTATGATGTATGCGTATTGAATAAACAGTGTTGTAACAGAAAATGAATTTTGGGTTTTTATAGGTACGATCATCTGTCCGGCCACTGAGTGCTTTGTCCACTGGAGAGACCCGCTGACCAACCGGGAGTGGGGCCTGAACTTCTCCACCCCGACTGACGCCACCCGATTCAGAGACTGCTGTTCCGTGAGTACAAGTTTGCTGACGTTGCGGGCCGTGTTTGGTGATGGGTACCCTGTCCTGTGTCACACATAGTCGTTACGGATGAGACTATAAACCGAGGCTCCGTGTTCGAACGCATGCAGAACATCTTGCGCACACGTTAAATCCTGTTCCGCATTTCGGAAGAGTAGGCCATTGTGAGCCGGTGGAAACAGATGACAAAATTTACAAAACCGCATACACACGGGGACTAGATGTAAAAAAGAACATGAGTGCTTATTCCATTATCCTCGATATAAAAGAATAAATAAAATAACAAATAAATAAAATACGGGGCGACAGGATAGCCTGGTGGTTATAGCGTTGCACGTTGCGATGGAGCCATGACAGCTTGGTTTAAAACCCAGGTTTGAGCTACCACCGAGACGCTTAAGGGTACACACCTGTAATAGCTCGCGGGTCATGTAGTATCTTCTATAGAGTGCGAGTCGGGGAAAAAATTGGTGATTTTCACTGGGTTTTTTTAGTATGAAAAAAATGCACTGTGTACTTGTTTTTGGGATTGAGGATATACAGCAATACCAGGAAGTCACGAGAAAGTTGGAAATATTCATCAAATGAGGATTGCCTGTGTTCCTGCAGTGTTGACCTCGCGCATGCATATTGCGGTTAGGAAGCTAGCAGATGACAAAGGACTGACGGGGTACAGTGTTTGCTGAAAAAAAAGTTAAAAATTCAAACCCTCCAAATTTGTTTAAAATAATAATAATAATAAATGGAATTTATATAGCGCTATATCTTGCAGAGACAAATCAAAGCGCTTGCACTCAACTCATTCTTACACAGTCATACAACCAGTGACAAGCAATAGTTCCATCAAGTCCAAATGTGCACACACGCGCACACACACACGCACACACACACACACACACACACGCGCACACACACACGCACACACACACACACACACACACACACACACACACACACACACACACACACACACACACACACACACACACACAGGTCACACACCCTGGCAGGGCAATAGAATCTTGGCTGTTGAAGGCAGGGAAAAACTATGAGATGAGGCAGGAGAGGAAAATCTTAGGTTTGAAATAAATATGTCTTGAGACTGGATTTAAAAGTGTCATAAGAAGGCTTTTGGCGGAGAGAGAGAGGGAGATCATTCCACATCAATGGGCCAGAAATAGAGAAAGAGCGACGGCCGATGGTGGATTGGTTGAATCTAGGTATTCGTAAGGACAAGGTATCTGCAGCAGAGCGGAGAGAACGAGAAGGAGTGTACAAGTGAAGACATTCACAGAGGTAGGCGGGTGCTGTTTTGTGGGGACATTTGTAACAGAGGGTACTGATCTTATAGTTTACTCTCTGTGGCACAGGCAGCCAGTGGAGAGATTGCAAGAGAGGGGTAATATGCTCACATGAGTTTTGAGTCAGAGGCTAGTCTTTCTCAAAAAAAGTGGTTTTTATTTCTGTGGATGCCTTTGTACTAACGTGCGGTATGAATATAAGAGTCACATAGAAAAACAGACGGGAAAGTGCGATCTTTAAATTGCGGCGGCAAGCCTAAGGCTCAGAGAATGTGTCAGTTACAACAACCTGAGGGTGGTGAATACATGTAGTCCACACGAACCATCCCCACGCTGGACATGGCACACCCCAGGGGGAGATTACCAAAATCAGACAGACTACATCATGGTCAAACGTCGCTTCCAAACAAGTGTTAATATGATGAAGAAAAGAAGCTTTCCGGGAGCCAGTATAGGAAACGACTACGAGCTTGTGAAGATGACCTTCAGACTCCGCCTCAAGAGGACTAAGAAGCAGGGCGATGTCAGGATCAGGTTCAGTCTTGAGGAGAAACCCAAGGACCCAAACATAATGTTTGTCCGTCGTGTTCGACGATGACCTCCAAAACAGCAGAGGAGGCAGCTGCTGTTTCGGAAATTGGGCAGAAATTTGATTATAGTGGAGATGCCTTGCCCACAGTACATCCCCACTCTCTCGGCCAAGTGGGCATAAGGACAGTCAGCATTGGAGATGTTCTCCAAAGGCCAACTAGCCCCCAGGGCTGCAGCACATCAGGACTGTGCAAGTCAAGCCTCCTAGTCAGAGAGTCATAGTCAATCACTAAAGACTAAGCTGTAAAGTGGAATTCCATGAGTGGAAAATCCACTGGCCATACAGCCTCTCACTTTGCTGTTGCCCCCAGCGTCAATGGTTTAATCAAGAACTGTGATAAACCCCAGGTGCTGACGGCAAACCCAAACATAATAGAAAACTTCCAAGCAACCATAGGACGAAAACGTGCCCCTCTTCTCATTCTCGACACCCAGGACACCGAAGTAGATACCTTGACCAACAGCTTCCACACTGCGGCGGTGACTGAAACAGCCAACCCCGTCCTTGACAAACACTGACCAACAAAGAAGCCCTGGGTCATGGATCATACACCAAAGATGTGTGACAAACGCAAACAACTGAAGCAATGGAAGAATTGAGGCTGAAGGTGCAAAACTGTACAGAGAAGCCAGTCAACAAGTTTGAAAAAAGGGCATGAGAAAAGCAGAGGAGACATGGATTGAAGAACAGTGCAGCAGTATGGAAGAAATCCTGCAGATGGATAAACAGCAAGAAAAACCAAGCAGACCCGACAGTCTCCAAACAAGGAGGAAGCATGACCAACCAAGACAAAACAGGGAAATGCCTCACAGAAGAATAATTATATCATCATAGTGTAAAGAGGTGGACAGAGTACTGCTCCGAATTGTACACACACCCACACACATATACACACGCGCGCGCTTACACACACACACACACACACACACACACACACACACACACACACACACACACACACACACAAACAGATCTCAAGATGCTAGATGTCCCTCCACCAACCAACAACGACAGCTACCCCATCCTACGGGAAGAGATTGAATCTGCACCACACACACAACAAATCACTGAAGGAAGGGAAGTCAGCAGGGGTGGACAACATTCCACAAGAACTGATCCAGGCAGGAGGAGAGGCCGTGACAGAGGTGTTCTTACTCACCACCTGCAATAATAATTATAATCTTGATCTGGAAGACAGGCGAGATGGCCAACCCTTGGACTGAATCCCTGATTATCACTTGTATTCGCATTCTCTCTCTCTCTCTCTCTCTCTCTCTCTCTCTCTCTCTCTCTCTCTCTCTCTCTCTCTCTCTCTCTCTCTCTCTCTCTCTCTCTCTCTCTCTCTCTCTCTCTCTCCTCCCTCTCTCTCTCTCTCTCCCTCCCTCCCTCCTCTCTCTCTGTCTTTCTCTCTCTCTTTCCCTCACTCCCTCTCTCTCCCTCTCTCTATGTCTCTCTCTGTCTCTGTCCCTGTCTGTGTCTTCTTCTTTAATTTAACATCTTTTCACATTAAGTGATATTAGACAAATGTCTGTCTCTCTGTGTCTGTGTGTGTCTCTCTGTGCCTGTCTGTCTGTCTGTCTGCTCTCTCTCTCTCTCTCTCTCTCTCTCTCTCTCTCTCTCTCTCTCTCTCCCCTCTCTTGATTTTTCCTGGATCTCTCTCTGTCTGTCTCAATCTCCTCCCTCTTTCGCTCTTTTTGTCTGTCTGTCTTTCTCTATCTGCTTATCCCTCTGTCTCTTTGTCCTTTTTCTTGTCTTGTTTGTCTTGTCTTGTCTGTGTGTCTCCGTCTGTCTCTCTTCTGTCTGTCCCTCCCTCCCTTCCTCCCCCCCTCTCTCTCTCCACTGATGAATTTCATACGTAATTTTCATGTGTCTGTCTGTGTGTGTGTGTGTGTATGCGAGTGGTTATAATACATTGTATTCGTGCGCGTATGCGTGTGGGTGCTCGGGCGTGTTTGCGAGTTTGACTGCGTGTAAAAGAGGCATTTTGCATCCTGCCCTTCTGTTCTCCGGGGAGACAGAGCTGAAAGGTTTAAAAATCGATTCGCCCACTCAGCCACTTTTCATGCTAACACCCCCACCCCCTCCCTACCCCACCCCTCACCCCCAACACACACACACACACACACACACACACACCTCCCCGCTTCTTTGTCCTCCTACCTCCCCCCATATCCCACCTCATCTCGTCTCCACCCCCACCCCACCCCACCCAAACTGCCACCACGCAACAAAATTAAGGCCCTTTGGCAAAGAACAGACAACTCATCCCTTCACCTCCCCCCCCCCCCATCCTCCTGCCCTCCCTGTGTATAAAGATCGTGCAATTCAGAACTGAGAATACAGTTGTGCTGTAAAAAAAAAAATCATTTTCTCAGTGTGACGTTTAAAAAAACCAAATCGTAATTAACCAATATTGATCCGTTTTATTTGAGCATATAGTGATTTTGTTGTGGCGGAATAATGACAATATCCTGGCGAAAAAAACGCCAAAACATCTTCTTTACTTTATTGCCATCAGATTTTGGAGAAAAACAAAATATTTGCCTATTTGAGTATTCATTTGGTCGTGTATTACTTTTTAATGAAGTATTAGTATATTCTGATTCTTCAATTGTTGAAGTTATCGGGGTTTTTTCATGTATGATTTCTAAAATAAAAAATAAAAAGTTAAATATCATCACAAGAGTTGGCAGTTATCATGAAGAAATTAATAAGAATTTTTTTTAAACCAGTAAAATCGTTGCTACAAACACGCATACACACACGTACGCGCGCGCGCGCACACACACACACACACGCACGCACGCACGCACACGCACACACACACACACACACACACACATATGGACTCAGGAAGGAGGACACTGACTACAATTCTTGATTCATTCCATTTTTCTCTGCCCTTGCCCCAAGTCTCTTTGCCTCCTCCTCGCCCCCCCTCCTCCACCACTCCCCAACCCCTCCCGGCCACTGTCAGCTTGGAACATCCTCCCCCCCCCCCCCCCCCCCCCCCACTCCCCTTCCCTCTATCAACCTCTGACAGACAGCAGACACAGGTCGTGTAGGGATGTCATTAAGTGGTGAATGTCCTAAAATGGTCAAGATCGACAGAGAGATACTATCTTCCCCCAGATCTGGAAACTTCGTGTGGGATGGTAGCGTACAGTACTTGGAAATGTGGGATGCTTGCGTACAGTATTTGGAAATGTGAGATACTGCGTACAGTATTTGGAACAAGAAATGTGGGATGCTGCGTACAGTATTTGGAAATTTGGGATGCTTGCGTACCGTATTTGGAAATGTGGGTTGCTTGCGTACAGTATTCGGAACAAGAAATGTGGGATGCTTGCGTACAGTATTTGGAAATGTGGGATGCTGCGTACAGTATTTGGAAACGTGGGATGCTTGCGTATAGTATTTGGAAATATGAGATGCTTGCGTACAGTATTTGGAAATGTGGATGCTTGCGTACAGTATTTGGAAATGTGGGATGCTTGCGTACAATATTTGGAAATGTGGGATGCTTGCGTACAGTATTTGGAAATGTGGGATGCTTGCGTACAGTATTTGGAAATGTGGGATGCTGCGTACAGTATTTGGAAATGTGGGATGCTTGCGTACAGTATTTGGAAATGTGGGATGCTGCGTACAGTATTTGAAACAAGAAATGTGGGATGCTGCGTACAGTATTTGGAAATGTGGGGTGTTGCGTATAGTATTTGGAAATGTGGGGTGTTGCGTATAGTATTTTGGAACAAGAAATGTGGGATGTTGCGTACAGTATTTGGAACAAGAAATGTGGGATGCTTGTGTACAGCATTTGGAACAAGAAATGTGGGATGCTTGCGTACAGTATTTGGAAATGTGGGATGCTTGCGTACAGTATTTGGAACAAGAAATGTGGGATGCTTGGTTATAGTATTTGGAAATGTGGGATGCTGCGTACAGTATTTGGAAACGTGGGATGCTTGCGTACAGTATTTGGAAATGTGGGATGCTGCGTACAGTATTTGGAACAAGAAATGTGGGATGCTTGCGTACAGTATTTGGAAATGTGGGATGCTAGCGTACAGTATTTGGAAATGTGGGATGCTGCGTACAGTATTTGGAAATGTGGGATGCTAGCGTACAGTATTTGGAACAAGAAATATGGAATGCTAGCGTATAGTATTTGGAACAAGAAATGTATGTGTTCAGCTTAAAAATGTGTCACTGATGACTTGGATATCAGCGGATGTTTGAGCTTGCCTCTAGCTGATATCACGTATACCTTCGAATCTGGTCTAAATGAAGGGATTTTCCTGGGTTTAAAAAAAAACAATCATTTGTATTATTTTATTTCGAGGATATTGGAATAACCACTCTTGTCCTTTTTCGTGTGTTTTTGCTTATAAAGTACGGGAGTGCAATGTTCATGTTCGCAGTCTCCGCTGAATTTGTATGTAAGTACTATCTTTTTTCTTGCTGTGACTTTGGACCATGTTTACAACAGTGTTGATATAAAGACTGTCTGCTAAGCAGTTTCAAAAAACATGTCTGCCTACTTATGGGTTAGGATCGCTCAGTTGAACTTCTTGTACCAGTTAGTCACCTACTTCTCTCGTTCGCTTTTTACACCGTCAGGTATGTTTGGGGGAAATAATATGGCATGTCTTTTCCAGCTTTTCTCGTGGGCCGTACAGCTTGGTTGGCAAGATTATCACTGTCGGCTACATAATCTTCCTCAGATCGCAGAATAGCGTGCACCTCTGAAGGATGGGCTCAAAAGCCAGTCTGGTTTTCTTTGCCACAGGCACACAGGGGGAGAAGGAACGAGTTTCAGCTTTGTGGACATGTATAATATGGTGATTTTAGCATGTTGTGCCCAATCTCAGAATTATGACTTGCTCTTCTCTTTTGAGATGGTGGTAGTCGTCCTTCTCTACTATGCACCAGTTAGTGACAGGAGAACTACTTAACGACATAACACCCAAGGTCTGGAGCTGGAGGGGGCAAGGACAGGGACAAGGTCAAGGCTTCCATCAGCGGCTAGTTCCTTGACCTAAAGGGACGTTGGCAGAAGAGACACGTGGATCGACAGTTTTCTCCAGGCTGATCTGTCTTCAGCTCTCCCCAGTAGCATTACCATGTCAGGATGATTGGCTGTGGTGTCGTTAAATGGGAGTTTTTGCCGCTAACTGGATTAAGACCTTCAACTGCACGAACCTGGTCCAAATGTAACTGGAACTGAACTGCTAAGCGTATTGTTCTGTCTGTATCAACTCACATGAAAACACGACCAAAAAATACTGGCACTTAAAAGATATTTAATAAATTTACTCTCACCTGAAACTGCGAACGTAAAGCGGAGTACTGCTACCTTTCACGGGAAAAAATATTATGTTGTTTTACCCGATTCGCAGACAACAGGAATTGTCAGATTTGGAATCGTTTGTCTTGCGATTTGCAGTCTGTGTATTGGAATCCCGCGAGGTGAGGGACAGGAGAAGGTTGGTTTTGCTTTAATCAGGAAGTGTCCAGACCGAGGGATGAGTTCTTCTCTCTGCTGAGCCTGTCCACTTTACGACAATAATTATTTAACGACACAACAGTCGGTCCATTCTTTCATGGTCTCTGTCCAATTCTTCCTCTTTTTCCCCACTGTCTCTTCGTCCTTCAAGTGTTCCCTGCAGGGAAAGAGAGCTTCCTCTTTGGCGTGTGACGTGGCCCAACCAATCCAGTTTTCTCCTCTTTGCAATAGAATTCCTGGGGTCCAACTTTCATGATCATCTCTCGCCACACTGTTCTGTGGTTCTACCACAAGAGAGAGAAGCCTTTTGAAGGTTTGTATTTCGAGACTATCCCGAAGTCGGAATGCGGCTACATAAATGGTGGAGACAAAGACGGTCGCATACGCAAAAATCTCACTCTTGGTGAACCTCGGAGCTATAGCTGAGAAACAACAACACAACACAAAACCAAAACTTTGAAAACTGCAGTCCATGTTCAGCTTTCACTCCTGTACAGGAGGGTAGATTGACGAGTACCTTTGTTACCTGTCTTCTTCGCCGCTGTCGTCGGTATGAACTCCGCGCAATGCTACCAGGGTTCGCATTCTCTCCCTGTCTCTGCTGAGTTGTACGATCTCCTGCAGCCCTCCTTCCAGACCACTGATCTCAGTGATGTTGGCAATGTAGGATGTTGGCGGTCTGCCTATTTTTCCTTCCTGCCCTCAAACCTTACCTTGGAGTACTGTCGTCATCAGAGTGCTCTGAACAATTTTGATTTTGTTGGAAGGCTTTGCCTGAGTCTCTCCACCCCCACCCCCCATCCACACAACACACACACACACCACACACACACACACACACACACACACACACACCAACACACACGCACACGCGCACACCAACACACACACACACACACACACACCAACACACACACACACACACACACACACCAACACACACCAACACACACACACACACACACACACACACACACACACACACACACACACACACACAACACACACACACACACACACACACACCTACCTCAAGTGTCCCCTGCAAGTAGTCTTGGCAAGAAAGCTGCGGCATTTGACGTGACCAAATCACCCCAGCTTCTTTTTCCTCACAACAGCCAGGATGAGTTCCTGAGAGAGAGAAAGAGACAGAGAAGAGACAGACACAGAGAGACAGAGAGAGACAGAGCGAGAACAGACAGAGAGAGAGACAGACAGAGAGAGAAGACAGAACGAGACAGAGAGAGCGAAAGAGAGACAGACAGACAGAAAGAGAGAGAAACAGACAGATAGACGACAGAGAAGGAAAGACAGAACGAGACAGAGAGAGCGAAAGAGAGAGAGAGAGAGATAGACAGACACAGATAGATACAGAGAGAGAATACTAACAGGGTGAAGACATCTTTTTATTGAGGAAAAGGAATAAGCATACAAGGCAGCCTTTTTGCATCCAGCCTTCGGTCAAAGATGAGAGACAGACAGACAGAGACAGACAAACAGAGACACACAGACAAACAGAAGACAGACAGAGACTGATATCTTCAGACAGAGAAAGGAGACCGAGGCAGTGAAAGAGACAAACTGAATCATGGCACTTGGGCATAGCACATTGATCAAATTAACTCACTGCGGCCCTGATGACACATGGACTCTAACAAATGACGAAACACTTGGGGTGGTCGGGAGCTAGGACCGTGGGCGCCCCTTTGTGGAGCTTTTTTTTTCATAGGAAAAGAGGGGGTGGGTGTGGGTGAGGAGATGTAGGGATGTGTGTATCGTTCAGAGAACGGATGAGATAACGGGTGGAATATGCGGGAAGGACAGACAGCTGGAGCAGGCCATCAGCCGGCCGCCATGTCCGACTTTGTCTGCAGCAACTGTGGCAGAGACTGCTATGCAGGGATTGGACTGCTGAGTTACTCCAGACGTTGTTTCCCAACAAGACTGATGTGACTATAGGAGGCATGGTCATTTTCCTCTGAGACAGAATGAGCCTACTACTGCTGCTGTTGGTGCTGCTGATGCTACTACTACTACTACTACTACTACTACTACTACTACTACTACTACTCCTACTACTACTACTACTACTAACTACTACTACTACTACTACTACTACTACTAATAATAATAATAATAATAAATGGAACTTATATAGCGCTGTATCTTGCAAAGACAAATCAAAGCGCATGCATTCAACCTAATCTTACACAGTCATGTAATCAATGATAAATAATCAATAGTTTAAACAAACAGATATTTACAAACATGGTGCGATGCAGACATAATCTATGAAATAAAATTTCAATAGTCAAATGTTTTACAAAAGCACACACACACACTCACACAGGTCGTATACTTTAGCAGGGTGATAGGACATGGGTTAGTGAAGGTGGGATAGCTCTGATATGAAACAGGAGGGGGGAAATCTTAGTTTTGAAATAAATATGTCTTGAGGCTGGATTTAAAAGTGTCATAACTAGGTTTCTGGCGAAGAGAAAGAGGGAGCTCATTCCAGGTCGATGGACCCGAAATAGAGAAAGAGCGGCGGCCAACAGTGGATTGGTTGAATCTAGGTATTCGTAGGCACAAGGTATCTGCAGTAGAGCGGAGGGAACGTGAAGGAGTGTACAGGTTAAGACATTTACAGAGGTAGGAGGGTGCAGTTTTGTGGAGACATTTGTAACAGAGGGTACTGATCTTATAATTTACTCTCTGTGGCACAGGCAGCCAGTGGAGAGATCGCAAGAGAGGGGTAATGTGCTCAGATTTTTTCTTTCTGAGAACTAGTCGAGCTGCGGAGTTTTGTATACGTTGAAGGGAGTGGATAGCTGATGCTGGCAGACCAGAAAAAAGAGAAGTACAATAGTCCAGACGTAAGAGAATGAGAGATGCCACGAGTTTTGATGTTGCATAAGTGGACATGTACTTTCGAATTGCACTAATACGCCGTAATTGATAGTAGCACAACTGACAGGTCTGGGTGATGAATTTTTTCATAGAGAGTGTGTTGTCGATAACCACACCTAGATACTTCACAGCAGTGGATAGAGGGACTGATGCATTGCCGAGTTCTATTGAAGCTGTTGTAATGGAAGAGAGTTTGTGTTTGGTCCCTACGAGCATGGCTTCAGTTTTATCTGCATTTAGCGGTAATTTGTTCTACTACTACTACTACTACTACTACTACTACTACTACTACTACTACTACTACTACTACTACTACTACTACTACTACTACTACTACCACTATTACCACTTTTACTAATGCTGCTGCTACTACTGCTGCTACTACTACTGGTGCTCCTCCTCCTCCTCCTCCTCCTACTACTACTACAACAACAGCAACAACAACAACAACAAGAAGAGGGCATTTTTATATCTAGAGGTATTTGCGTAAAGGGTTGAAAGTATGAACAAATTTTTTGTTGACCTTGAAGGCCTTTTCCCCATTCCTTTTCCGATTCATAAAGGTAAGAGAAGGAGGTAGGATGGTAGGTAGGGGAGAGAGAGAGAGTGCGTGTATGCGTGCTTTTTTATGTACGGAGGAAGATAAAACCAGGTTAACTCTTTGTTAGATGATGTTTTCATTTTTATGTATATGTTAGAACCTTGCATTCTGCAGCTTCCCAGGGGATGTGACATCCAGGCCGTTCACTCCTGGCATCCTTCAGTCACACCCTGCTGTAGTCTGGTCCTCTCCTAGAGCTAACTGTCACCTGTCACTAAAAGCCCTTCCGATGAGACTATAAACCGAGGCCCCATGTGCGAACGCATGCAGAACATCTGGTGCACACGTTAAATCCTGTTCCGCATTTCGAAAGAGTAGGCCATTGTGTGCCGGTGGGAACAGATGACAACATTTACAAAACCGCATACACACAGGGACTGGATGTAAAAATTTTTTTAAAAAAGCACATGAGTGCTTATTCCATTATCCTCGAAAAAAAATCATCTGAGCGCTTTGATTTGTTTCTTTACAAGATTCAGCGCTATATAAATTCCATACATTATTATTATTATTATTATTATTATTATTATTATAACTAAACCCCACGGCTTAAGTGGGGTCTGTTCTAGTCCATAGGATCCTTTCGACAGAAATTGCAATATTGATGGGGGATGTGCACGCTTTATGAGCAGGATATAACCTGTAATGCCAGGGGGGGAAACCAAACCAAAAAAAAGAACCAATGGGAGATTCCCCCCTAGAAAAACCAACAACAAAACTTGCAGTATGATGCACACGTCTATGTAGGAATGCACACATACACAGGGACGGGGCCGGGGGAGGGGGGGGGGAGGAATAGAGAGAGAAAGAGAGACGGAGGTAGGGAGGGAGGGAGTGGGAGGTTAGAAGGAGGGAAGTAGGACAACAGAGAGCAGGAGACAGGTTCTTGGAACTGCCTGACAGACCTAGATCAACAACAACAGGAAAACCAACAACCCCCTCCCCCCCCCCCAAACCCTTTCCCTCCCAACATCCTCCCCACCTCACCCCACCCCACCCCACACACAAACCTACATTTGCGCGAATGTCATAAAAATGCATATTACATGCGAACATGCCCCCTCCCTCCTGCCTTCAGACTGACCCAAGCACTGCCTCGTTCGTTCCGCTCTCTATTATTTCATCAGGGTGGCAGTGAGTTAATTTGATCACTCTGGTCTCCCTAAGCACCATGATTCAGTTTGTCTCTATCCTTATATATCTCTCTCTGCCTCTCTCTGTCTGTCTGTCTGTATCTCTCTCTCTCTCGACCAGTATCCGTCTTTCTGTCAGCCTGCATCTCTCTGTCTCTGTCTCTGTCTCTCTCTCTCTCTCTCTCTCTCTCTCTCTCTCTCTCTCTCTCTCAATCTGTCTCTCTGTATGTACT
>CM054145.1:20417805-20422805 GCA_028751875.1 Rapana venosa
ACAGCAATACAGACCAGATAAGTGTTTAAGTAATCCTAATTTTGATATATTTAGGTATGCCTCTGTCTTTCTAAATGTTGTTGTTAACTGAATCATCTTTGGCTTTTTTGGCCATACTGATTCTAGCCTTGACGTCTTGTAGACAGGAGCCATGTTTCTCTTTTATATTTGACATTTTGAATTTTGTTATGCTTTAAAATGTGACGTTGCCATGACAAGTTCTTAGCATAAACAATCTGTACTCGCCTTCTAAGGGAGAGAAAGAAAAACCGCCTCTGAAGTTTGAGTATGGCTGTCTGTATGGAGAGGTGCTTAAAAATAGTCACTCACGCAAATATCCACTTTGTACTTATTGGTCTTGCAGTCATTTCCAGCTGAGAAAAGAAAACGTGCATGTACTGGGTGATCCTTGGGGTGATAAGCAGGAAAATGCACAACAACAGCAGCAGCAGCAGCAACAACAACAAAATCAGCCCTTTGAAATTCCCATGATGATCATGGAGATGAATGCGACAAAAGCTGTTTTAACTGCTTTTGGGTTAACTTTCGACTTTCAAAAATAAAAAGTTCTGCAATGATTATACCGAGGAAAAGAAAGTTTCAGCTCAGTTAAGGAAAGGGATCTTCAGGTCTTAAACTGATCTTATTTTGAAAAACTTTTCAGTAGCTTTGTGTGGTGTGCTGTGCAACAGTTAGTTGACGATATTCCCCCAAAGGCAGGACAACTCCCGTTTCGTCGTTATGTTCGTCAAAAAGAAGCACGTAAGCTTTGCACAATTCATGAAACAAGGACGGCTAATATTTTCCTAGATCAGCTTTTGATATGTTATTTGTATAAACTCACACACACATGCACACACGCACGCACGCACGCACGCACATACGCGCGCGCGCAGCTCTTATTTTGATATTATAACGGCTTTGTGTGTTCATTTTTGTAACGTACCGTTTTTTGTTAATGAGGTCAGTTTCCTTATTGACTTGATTCTATTTTTGCCAGATTTACATTGATATTTATTATTTTAATCATCGTGTTTTTTTCTTCTCACTAACTCCCTGTCTCTGCCTGTCTCCCCTCTCACCCCCCCCCCCCCTCCCCCTTGCACGCACGCACACACACAATGGTGATCCAAGAGGTAAAGGTAGCGGTGTCCCATAACCTAAGTGGTCGTAGGGGAGCGAGGCGTCAGAGACCTCATCTTCTCCAGAGGCCAGCATATTGAGGGCGGTGTTCATCTCCTCTCCCTCGCTGATTTACCTTCCCTGACCCTAAAGAGGGCAGGTACCCATTTACAGCTGGGTGAACTGGGGGACTGTACTGAAGCCAAGGCGCGCACACGGTCACCCATCCAAGTGGTAACCACGCTCGACGCTACTTAACCTTAGCTGGGGGAAAGCGAGCGCTCCGACAACTGAGCTAGCCCGACCCCCGACCCAAGAGAGACAACTGAAAATCTTTCGTCGGATTTTTCTGTGAATTCTGTCCCCTGGACCAGGCAACGTTTGTATGGCTACACACCGGTATTAATTTGGGGGTCACGTAGTATCTTCTATAGAGTAGGGTAAAGGTAGAGTGTGAGTGGAAAAAAATGTTGGTGATTTTCACAGATTTTTTTAAGCATGATAAAAAAGGACTGTGCACTTGTTTTTTGGATTGAGGACATAGAGCAATACCAGGTAGTCACGAGAAAGTTGGAAATAACCATCAAATGAGGTTTGCCTGTATTCCTACAGCGTTGACCCCGTGCATGCATATTTCGGTAAGGAAGCTAGCAGACCACAACGGACTGAGGGGGTACAGTGTTTGCTGAAAAATTAAAAAATTTCAAACCTACCAAATTTGTTCAAAATCACATGAGCTTTGAGTCAGAGGCTAGTCTTTCACAAAAAGTGGGTTTTATTTCTGTGGATGCCTTAGTACATGTGGTATGAATATAAGAGTTACATAGAAAAACAGAAGGAAAAGGGTGATTTTTTAATACCGGTGTGCAGCCTATACTCGCTGTCTGTGCCGATAGAGACAAAGACGGAAGCCGCCCACCCCCTCCCCCCCCCCCCCCCCCCCCCCCACCCCGTTTACCCTCTTTATGTATGCATGTATGTATGTTTATACGTACGGATGACGTAGAATAGGTAGGCATTCATCATTGAAGTGGGTGAATTAATAAATAAATAGATAAATAAATTAATAGATAAACAGATTAATGGCTAACCCGACATGATGGACAATGCACGTTAAAGATGAAAAACAGTGATGGCTGTTATGGTGACTGGTTTTCCGTTTGTTTGTTTGCTTGTGTATTTCTGTTCATCAAGTGCAAAAATGACCGTGTTGCATAATGAAGCAACACTTATCGTTTATGTTTTCGCTTAAACCTATGTTTTAAAAAAAACAACTGATGCTTTCTCTCTGCTATCTTCAAGTCAAAATGAAAATGACTGTGTTCCTCTACTACTGATGCTTTTTCTGTTTTTCTTTTTTAAAAACAAAAAATGAAAATGACTGTATTCCTCTGTTACTAAGCTTTCTCGCCAAGTTTTGCTTTTTCTTTTTTTTTTAAGAGATAAAAAGCCAAAAATGACTGTGTTGTAGTACTGTACAATACATACCATTTTAAAAATGACTGTGTTGTTCAACTGTACAATACTTACCATTTTAAAAATGACTGTGTTGTTATACCGTAGATTACTTACCATTTTAAAAATGACTGTGTTGTTCTACTGTACAATACTTTACCATTTTAAAAATGACTGTGTTGTTCTACCGTACAATACTTTACCATTTTAAAAATGACTGTCGTTCCACTGTACAATACTTACCATTTCTAATCCCCGTTTAACCCTACATTTGTTATGTTTTAGTTTTACTTCCTGACTAATCCTTCCTTTCTTCTTCCTTCCCCCCTCGTCCTGCCTCCACAGAGAGGGAAGAACACCTCCGCCTCTGCCTCCTCCCCCTCCTCCCCTGTCCTCACGCGCCACCACTCGGAGCCGGGCCCCACCTCTCGGGACCATCACCTCGCCAACGCCCACAACCACCACCCCCACCCTCACCACAACCACCAAGCCTCCTCCTCCTCCACCTTCCCCCGCACCTCCAATTCCAGCTCAACGGCCACCACTCCCTCCCCGAACCACCACTACGCCACCGTGAAGAGAAGCTCGGATTCGGACATCATGGACCACAACCGAAGCGGGAGCAACCTCCGGAACTCCGACTCCAACATTCATCACAGCAATCACCGAAGTGGAGGAGGTGGAGGAGGAGGAGGAGGATTCCTTCACCCTGCTGATCGCGACTCTCAGGACATCCACTACCAAAGCACAGTCCTTCGAAGACCTTGCTCTGAGAACCCTAACCCAGCCTCCTCCTCCTCTTCTTCAGCCGTGCAGAGGAAGTCCATGCCTTCGCTGTCCAGCAGGGAGTCTCCTAGCAAGAAAGTCCACGAGAACATCCGACCGGCCTCGGCCATCTCTGAGGTCACGGCGCAGAAGCTGGAGAGTCCCAAGCGCGTGGTGATCGGGGAGGTGACCCTGGCGTCCAGGACGTCTTCCCCGTCCTCGGTCAGCCTGGACCAGAAGCCCAACGGGATCTTGAAGAAGGACAGCAGCAGCAGTAGTGGTGGCGGCGGTGGTGGTGGTGGAGGAGGAGGGGGTGGTGCTGGGGGTGCTGGGAGTCTGGACAGAACGTACTGCAACCAGGCCGCGTTGAAGAACTACGCTTCCTCGGACGCTGCCCAGTCCCGACCCGCCTCCAGACAAGGGGACGGGAGGCATCTGCCTTCTCCCCAGCCCTCTTCTTCTCCCCCTCCTTCTCCTCCTCCTCCCTCTCCCCCTCCCTCTCCCCCTCCCCCACCTCCTCCACCTCCTCCTCCGGATGAGGACTGCTTTCAGGACCAGACTCACCTGACCGTGATGGACGCGAGCGCCGAGAACGGACACTCGCGCCACGCTTCCTCCTCGGAGTCGCCAGAGTGGCCTTCACCCCCGGAACCCCTGACCCCGCAGACGCCCACCACGCCGCTGGCACACATGGAGATCGACAGCGACGCCATCCGCCGCCTCCTCCGCTCCCTGCCCTCCTCGCCCATGGACAAGGAGGAGTTCGACCTCGGTTTCCATGACGACCCCACGCTCCAAGGTCAAGGTCAAGGTCGGAGGGGGAGCCAGCTGTCGCGGACCAAGAGCCTGACGACGCACGACCGCACTCCGGTGAGGGGAGGCGACGCCGTGCGGGGTCGTCACCAGCACGTGGCCGTCAGTGCCGCGGTGGTGTGCAAAGCCGGGGAGGTGCTGAGGCCTCGGATGTTCAACAAGGTACGGGGAGGGAGGGAGGGCTGCCCGGGTTTTTGTGTGTCGTCTGTGTCGTTGTGTGAGAGTGTGTGTGTGTAGGGCGCGTTGGATTTTTTGGTGTTTTTGTTGTTGGTTTGGTTTGGGGTTGTAGGTTGTTTTTTGGTTTGGTTGGTTGGGTTTTTTGGGGTTGGTTTGGTGGGTTTTGTTTGGTTTTTGTTTTGTTGTTGTTGTTTTTTTGTTGTTGTTGGGGTGTTGCTGTTTTTGTGTTGTTGTGTTGTTGTTTTTTGGGGGGGTGTTTGTTTGTCTTTGGGTATTTTTTTTGGGGGGGCGGGTTTTTGTTTTGTCTCTTTGTTTGGTTTTGAGTTGGTTTTTTTGGGTTGTCTTTGATTTGATTTATCTTTAGTTGTTTTGATTCGGAGTTTTGTTATTGTTGTTGTTTTTTCTCTCTCGTTTTTGTTTTGTTTCGTTTTTGTTGTTTCGTCTTTTTTATTTGATTTCTCTTTAGTTGTTTTGGTTTGTTGTTGTTGTTGTAGTTTTTTGGTTCCTGGGCTAGAGCTCCGAGGTTCACCAATGGTGAGATTTTCGCGTACGCGACAGTGTTTGTCCACCATGAAGGTAGCCCCATGTCGACTTCGGGAATGTATGTTGGCTATGTACGTGTTTCCGTACCCTACCGAGCCCTGACATGAAGGACGGGAACTTTAACG
>CM054145.1:20430305-20450305 GCA_028751875.1 Rapana venosa
CTTCTCCTTCTCATTCTTCTTCTTCTTCGTCGTCGTCGTCGTCGTCGTCTTTGTCATCGAATGCTGCAGACAGCAACTATTTTTGTCTGTTTATATAAGCGAAAATGAGTTGCGCTGCCGTTAAGTGCCTGACAAGTCTGGCCCAGCGCATACGACGTTAGCGAGATAAACCCAGTTTTATTTAAGCTGTCTATAGTTGCACAGTTTTTTAACCTGAGATTTAGAAATGCGTCGAGGCGACATCCCTGATATGGCCTCTGTGGTCGGCGGGGCTATAAACAACAGGATTGGATTAGACTAGATTGAAACATGGCAAATCTTAATCATGACAATTTCTGCACGTTTGATTACACCGTTGCTGTCAACACTCTTTGTCTTCTTTCTTTCTTTCTTTCTTCTTCATCAAATGCTCAGACAGCAATCATTGTTGTCTGTCATATGAGCGAAAATGCGTTGCGCTGCCGTTAAGTGCCTGACTTGTCAGGCCCTGCGCATCCGACTTCGGCGTGGGATAGCATTGCTTTAGGAAAGAAAAAAAAGGCAGCGGTATGTGCTTGTGCCTTGCCTTCAGTGTTAAAGAAATAAAAATGTTCTTCGCTCATTGATTTGTTTGTTCCATCTCTGTGCCTGTCCGTCCGTCGGTCTGTCTGTCTGTCTGCCTGTGTGTGTGTGTGTGTGTGTGTGTGTGTGTGTGTGTGTGTGTGTGTGTGTGTGTGTGTGTGTGTGTGTGCGCGTGCGCGCGCGCGCGCGTATACCACCAACACCAGCACCACCACTGCCACCACTAACAGCAACAAGAACAACACATACATACACACGCACACACACATACATACACACACACACGCACGCACGCACGCACACACACACAAATTCTGTTTAAAATAATTTTTGAGTGGATAGACGTTTAAAACATAAACACCCACTCCCACGCACACCCACACATACATACACACGCACGCACCTACATACACACTCACACTCACTCACTCACACGCACACACACACAGATAGGGAGAGAGAGAGCGAGAGAGAGTCCAATATTTCTCCCCGAAACTACCCCCGTGGCAGATCGTCAACAGTAACCAAATTACAGGGCCATGTTGTTCCAATATTGGACCCTGATTTCTCCCCCTCCCCCTCTCCCCCTTCTCCCCCTCCTTCTTCTCCCTTCTCCCCCTCCCCCTCTCCCTCTACCCCGCCACTCATCACGTTCCTTTATTCCTCGTTTTATCCTTCCCACCTCCCTTAGCTTCCATTTTCTCTCTGTCTGTCTGTCTCTCTCTCTCTCTCTCTCTCTCTCTCTCTCTCTCTCTCTCTCTCTCTCCCTCTTGACCGCTCCCTCTCTATCTTCTTCCCTCTCTCCCTCTCTCTTTCTTCCCTCTCCCTATGCCTCTCCATCCTTTTCTCCCCCTTCTCTCTCTCTCTCACTCTCCCTCTATCCCTAATCTCGTCCCTCTCCTTCTCTGCCCCTCTCTCTCCCTCCCCCTCTCTCTCTTCCCCACCTCTTTCCCTCCCTCCCTCTCTCTCCTTACTTTTCTGTTTGCCTCTCTCCTCTCTTTCTCTCTCTGCTTCCCTCCCCCTCTGTCTCTCCATCTCCCCCCTCTCTCTTTCTCTCTCTCTCTGTCCTCTCTCGTTCCGTCCCTTCCTCCCCGCCCCTCTCTCCGCCTTCCTTCCTCCCTCCACCCCCCCCCCCTCTCCCTCACTCTTTCCATCTCACTCTCCTTCTCCCTCGTTCCATCCCTCCCTCCCTTCCTCCCGTTCGCCCCTCCCTCTCTCTGTCTGTTGGTTGTCGGCTCAAAGGTTTGGCAATCTCCCCCCCCCCCAGCCCCCCCCCTCCCCCCCCCCCCCCACCTGCATAGATCAATATGATCGGCAGGACAGGACAGGGCAGGACAGGACATGACAGGACGGGACAGGACAGGGCAGGACAGGATTGGCGGGACAGGGCAGGACAAACAGGGCAGGACAGGACATGCAGACGGGACAGGGAAGGCAGGACATGGCAGGACGGGACAGGGCAGAACAGGGAAGGGCAGGACAGGGCAGGGTAGGATAGGGCAGGACAGGATAGGGCAGGGTAGGATAGGGCAGGACAGGGCAGGACAGGGCAGTGTAGGGCAGGACAGGATAGGGCAGGACAGGGTAGGACAGGATAGGGCAGGATAGGATAGGGCAGGACATGACAGGATAGGGCAGGACATGACAGGATAGGGCAGGATAGGGCAGGGCAGGATAGGGCAGGACAGGATAGGGCAGGGCAGGACAGGATAGGGCAGGACAGGATAGGGCAGGACAGGATAGGGCAGGACGGGGCAGGGCAGGGCAGGGCGGGACAGGACAGAACGGGACGGGACAGGACAGGGTGCCAGACGCATTGGAATAATGTCTGGGTCACAGCATGAAACAGGATTTTCACCATCTTAGAAACATGTGTGTGAATGTGGTGGGTTCTGTGCGTGTTGTGGTGTTTGTGTCTCTTAATTTAACGTCTTTTCACATTACGTGATATTGTGTGGTGTGGGGTGTGTGTGTGTGTGTGTGTGTGTGTGTTCTGTGCGTGTGGTGGTGTTTGGTTCTCTTAATAACGTCTTTTACATTACGTGATATTAGTATGGTGTAGTGGTGTGTGGTGTGTGGTGTGTGTGGTGTGTGTCGTGGTGCGCGTGTGTTGTGGTAGTGTGTGTGTGTGTGTGTGTGCTGCGTGTTCTGTGTGTGTAGTGTGTGTGGTGTTTGTGTTGTGTGTGTGTGTGTGTGTGTGTGTGTGTGTGTGTGTGTGTGTGTGTGTGTGTGTGTGTGTGTGTGTGTGCGTGTTCTGTGTGTGTGTGTGTGTGTGTGGGTTTGTGTGTGTGTGTGTGTGTGTCGCGGCTGTGTGTGTGTGGTGTGTGTGGTGTGTTTGTGTGGTGTATGTATGTTATTTATTTATTTATTTATTTGTATTCTTTTTATCGAGGATAATGTAATAAGCATTTATTGTTTTTTACATCCATTCCCCGTGTGTATGCGGTTTTGTAAATTCTGCCATCTGTTCCCACCGGCACACAATGGCCTACTCTTACGTGTTTGTGTGTGTTCTGTGTGCTGTGGTGTGAGTGCGTGGTGTGTGTGTGTGTGAGTGCGTGCGTGCGTGCGCGCGCGTGTGTGGTGTGTGTGTGTATTTCTGTGCGGGGTGGAGGGGGGGGGGTGCGCGTGTGTGTGTGGGTGGGTGTTTAAAAAAAGCCAGGCGAATGGACTGGGAAGGCAGAAAATATAAAGAGATGATGTAATATAACAACAAAAACCAGAAACTAATGGAATGATAGAAAATGGGAACTTTCTAGCACAGAATTTCCAAATTTCCAGAAGGTGGGGATGTAGCATTATTATAATATACTGAAAGCATCCCCACGGGGGAGCTTTGTATGCTTGTTGTTGTTTTGGGGGGGCAATAAACTACAACTATAAACAGTTGATGATTGGATTGGTTTCTTCGTTCTTTTCAGGATAGAGCAAAAACAAAAGTAGGGTATCCATGTCTTAGGTGAAAGAAGAATACATTATTTTTTTTATTGATAACGATAACCGACGTGCTTTGCTCTCTTGTATGTATCTACATAGAACTGGCAGTCTTACCTCTGTTCCATGTCTCTTTTGTGATTATTTTTTATATTGTGTTTGTCTTTTTGCAATATATAGCGCTATATAAATTCCATGTATTATGATGATGATGATTATCATCATCATTATTATAGTTATTATCGTTGTTGTTGTTGTTGTTATTATTATTATTGTTATTATTATTATTATTATTATTATTATCCTTTTTCAGTCAAAGCAGATTCCTCTGCGTGAAATTCAGGCTGTCCCCTCCGGGGAGAGTGCGTCGCCACAAGAGCAACGCCACCCTTTATGAAAACATTTTCTTGTTTGTAAGTGGATATTTTTCCTTATGTGAGAGTGGCGTTCTTTTCTACTGGAATTTGCCAGAGACAATACTCTTGTTGCCCTGGGTCCTTTAACTTGCGCGTATAATATGCGTATTGGAAACGTGGCCACGGTTTATTGTCTCATACGTAAGACTGTTTGTGTCTGTCTCTTTGTACATCTATCTGTCTGTCTGTTTGTTTGTCCATGTCTTAGTTTTCCTGTCTTTCTGGTTTGTCAGTCTGTATTTGTTTTATTTGTTTGTTTGGGTTGGGTTTTCTTTTCAGTTTTCTTTTCTTCCTTTGATAAAAGCGAAGTTCTTTGTTTTTTCTTCTTTTTTCTATGATTATTATTATTCCCAGACAATATCCTTTATTCTATTCTTGCCTGGTATCTTTTACCTTTTTTTTCTCTCTCTCTCTTTTTCGTTTTTGCACTTGTCTGCCTTTCTTTCCAAATTTTTATATTGCGGTTTTTTTTCTGTTTTGTTTTCGGGGGTGGGGTGGGGGTGGGGGGATTTAGAAATAATATCATTTTATCTCCTTTTTTCTTTCTCTTGTTTGTTCTTCCTCTGCTGATTTCCTTCTTTGCATTTATCTGACTGGCTGTCTTTCTGCTTGCATGCCTGCCTTCCTCTGTGTTGTGTGTGTGTGTGTGTGTGTGTGTGTGTGTGTGTGTGTGTGTGTGTGTGGTGTGTGTGTGTGTTGTAGTGTGTGTGTTGTAGTGTGTGTGTAGTGTAGTGTGTGTGGTGTGTGTGTGTGGTATGTGTGTAGTTAGTGTGTGTGTGTAGTTATTTGTGTGTGGGTGGGGTTTTTTTGGTATATGTGCGCGTGTGTGTATGTATGTATGTGTGTATGTGTGTGTGTGTGTGTGTGTGTGTGTGTGTGTGTGTGTGTGTGTGTGGAACTGGCTGTCGGCCTGTCTGTTCGTGTGTCTGGGATTTTTGTTTTTGTTGTTTGTTTGTTTCTGTGTTCTTTCTTTTCATCCTTCTTTGTTTCAATTTTTTGGTTTTTCTTTTCTTTTCTTCTTTCTTTCTTTCTTTCTTTTCATTTATTTTATTTCTTCCTTCCTTTCCTTCTTTCTTTTCTTCTTTCGTTTCTTTCTTTCTTTCTTTCCTTTTTTCATTTCTTTTCTTCCTTCCTTTCCTTTCTTTTCTTCTTTCGTTTCTTTCTTTCTTTCCTTTTTTCATTTATTCTCTGACTTCATTTCCTTTCTTTTCTTCTTTCGTTTATTTCTTTCTGTCTGTCTTTCATCTCTGTTTCTTTTTGTGTGCGTCGTGCGGACAGGTTAGAAAGGGACGGCAACCGCGGAAATAGGATTGATTGCCTTTGGGAAAACAGATGGAACACAATAAATTCTCCATTAATTCCGATACCCCCCCCCCCCCCCCTCCCTGTCCCCACTTCCCCCGCTGCTTTTTGTCCCTACGTCCGTCCGTCCGTCCATCTGTCTGTCTTGTCTTTCTGTCTGTGTCTTTTGAATTGTCATATTCCATTGATAGTTTTTGATGTATGTGTGTTTTAAAAGGACGGAATGTAAAGAGTAGGCTGGGCCTAAAAGTTTGCAGCCTGGAGTATTGCAGAGGATCGTTCATTTCTTAAAAGATCATTTATCCGTTCGTTTATTCGTTCATTCATTCATTCGTGTGTGGATATATATATATATATATATATATATATATATATATATATATATATATATATATATATATATATATATATATATAATATATGTGTGTGTGTGTGGTGTGTGTGTGTGTGTGTGTGTGTGTGTGTGTGGCGGCATGTTCTTGTGTTGATGCGTGTGCACTTGCGGATAAGTGCTTTGCTAGCCTGTATGTGTACTTCCAAAGTTTGTTGTTGCATTTATATGGAAATATTGTCAGTACATAATTACATTATATCGAAAGGCCTCTTCTTCTTGTCCCTCTCCTCCTCCTCCTCCTCCTCCTCCTCCTCCTCCTCCTCCTTCCTCCTCCTCCTTCTTCTTCTTCTCCTCCTCCTCCTCCTCATCTCCTCTCCTCTTCCAGATAAGAGGGATTGTGGCTTGGCGCTGAAATGTTGTGCCTCAAATTAAACATGTGTCCAGTTTTTATTGATAAACGCTCATGCGCCAAAGCCTTGGCCTCTTACACATAGATTCCGTGTACATTTCTGTGAGGTCGGTCCATCCTCCACTAAAGGACTCTAGGAGATGGTGAGAGATAAGACCAGATTTTTATCTGACCGGCACGGCAAGGATAGGAGGGAGATAAACAGCTGCTTTCTGTTTGTTCGGGGTGGTCTGGTATAGTCTAGTCGTCAGCCTTTGCCAAAAGTGAGAATATTGAGAGAAAGAGAGAGAGAGACAGACAGACAGACAGACAGACAGACAGAGTTTGTATGTGTGTGTGTGTGCGCTCGCGCGTGCGTGTGTGCGTGTGTGTTCTGCCGTTGGAAGTCTCATTCAAGATAGTTTTGGATTGTTGTGATAGCTGAGGTACAATCTGAAAGAGAGAGACAGACACACAGACAAACACACACACACACAGTACAACACAACACACAGCACAGCCACACACACACACACACACACACACACACACACAACACACACACACACACACACACACACACACACACACACACACTCGCACGCACGCACGCACCACACAGAGTAGATCTATCTATCCTATCTATCTATCTCTTTCATTCAGTCTCCTATTTTAGGGCCGTCTGGTATCACTTAGGGGACGGGATAGCTCAGTGGTCGGAGCACTCGCTTTCCCCCAGCCAAGTTAAGCAGCGTCGAGCGTGGTTACCAGTTGGATGGGTGACCGTTTGCGCGCCTTGGCTTCAGTACAGTTCCCCCAGTTCACCCAGCTGTACATGGGTACCTGCCCTCTTTAGGGTCAGGGAAGGTAAAGCAGCGAGGGAGAGGAGATGGGCGCCGCCCTCAATATGCTGGCCCTAGAGAAGTGAGGTCTCTGACGCCTCGCCCCCCCTACGACCTTATAGGTTATGGGACTCCTTTACCTTTACCTTTACCTGGTATCACTTAAAGTGGAAAGACGTTAAAATTGAAGACTTACTTACTTACACACAACACACACACACACACACACACACACACACACACACACACACACACAAAACACAAAAGCACAACACAACACACACACAAACACACAACACACACACACACACACACACAACACACACACAACACACACACAAAAACACACACAAACACACACAGCACAACACAACACAACACACACACACGCACGCACGCACGCACGCACGCACGCACACACACACACACACACACACACACACACACACACACACACAGAGAGCAACAACAACAAATGGTGAACCTGTGGAAAACAAAACAGGCTGGGCTGTCAAATCAAGGGCTGGATAATGGATGGACAGCAAAGTAATCGTGATTGATTGCCTGATCATGACAGTTGCAGGTAATTTGTAGGCTGCACTGCAACCTTAGCTTCCAGGTCATATAGTGGGCTACACAGATATGGGCTGCACTCCAACCTTAGCTTCCAGGTCATGTAGTGGGGCTACACAGATATGGGCTGCACTGCAACCTTAGCTTCCAGGTCATGTAGTGGGCTACACAGATATGGGCTGCACTGAAAACCTTAGCTTCCAGTCATATAGTGGGGCTACACAGATATGGGCTGCACTGCAACCTTAGCTTCCAGGTCATGTAGTGGGCTACACAGATATGGGCTGCACTGCAACCTTAGCTTCCAGGTCATATAGTGGGCTACACAGATATGGGCTGCACTGCAACCTTAGCTTCCAGGTCATGTAGTGGGCTACACAGATATGGGCTGCACTGCAACGTTAGCTTCCAGGTCATATAGTGGGCTACACAGATATGGGCTGCACTGCAACCTTAGCTTCCAGGTCATATAGTGGGCTACACAGATATGGGCTGCACTGCAACCTTAGCTTCCAGGTCATGTAGTGGGCTACACAGATATGGGCTGCACTGCAACCTTAGCTTCCAGGTCATATAGTGGGGCTACACAGAAATGGGCTGCACTCCAACCTTAGCTTCCAGGTCATATAGTGGGGCTACACAGAAATGGGCTGCACTCCAACCTTAGCTTCCAGGTCATATAGTGGGGCTACACAGAAATGGGCTGCACTCCAACCTTAGCTTCCAGGTCATATAGTGGGCTACACAGATATGGGCTGCACTGCAACGTTAGCTTCCAGGTCATGTAGTGTCTTTTTATAGAGTGCTACACAGAAATGGGCTGCACTGCAACGTTAGCTTCCAGGTCATATAGTGGGCTACACAGATATGGGCTGCACTCCAACCTTAGCTTCCAGGTCATATAGTGGGGCTACACAGATATGGGCTGCACTGCAACCTTAGCTTCCAGGTCATGTAGTGTCTTTTTATAGAGTGCTACACAGAAATGGGCTGCACTCCAGTGTTAATTTCTGGGTCATGTAGTGTCTTTTTATAGAGTGCTACACAGAAATGGGCTGCACTCCAGTGTTAATTTCTGGGTCATGTAGTGTCTTTTTATAGAGTGCTACACAGAAATGGGCTGCACTGCAACGTTAGCTTCCAGGTCATATAGAGTGCTATACAGATATGGGCTGCACTCCAGGGTTAGTTTCTGGTCATGTAGTGGGCCACACAGATTTGGGCTGCACTGCAACGTTAGCTTCCCGGTCATGTAGTGTCTTTTTATAGAGTGCTACACAGATATGGGCTGCACTCCAAGGTTAGCTTCCGGGTCATGTAGTGTCTTTTTATAGAGCGGGCTGCACTGCAACGTTTGCTTCCAGGTCATGTAGTGTGTTGTTATAGAGGGCTACATAGAAATGGGCTGCACTCCAAAGTTAGTTTCCAAGTCATGTAGTGTCTTTTTAATAATAATAATAATAAATGGAACTTATATAGCGCTATATCTTGAAAAGACAATTCAAAGCGCATGCATTCAACCTAATCTTACACAGTCATGCAATCAATGATAAATGACCAATAGTTTAAACAAACATATATTTACAAACACAGTGCGCTGCAAACAAAATCTATGAAATAAAATTTCAATAGTCAAATGTTTTACAAAAGCACACACACACACACTCACTTAGGTCGTATACTTTAGCAGGGTGATAGGACGTGGGTTAGTGAAGATGGGATAGCTCTGATATGAAACAGGAGGGGGGAAATCTTAAGTTTGAAATAAATATGTCTTGAGGCTGGATTTAAAAGTGTCATAACTAGGTTTCTGGCGAAGAGAGAGAGGGAGCTCATTCCAGGTTGATGGACCTGAAATAATAATAATAATAATAAATGGAATTTATATAGCGCTATATCTTGCAGAGACAAATCAAAGCGCTTGCACTCAACTCATTCTTACACAGTCATACAACCAGTGACAAGCAATAGTTCCATCAAGTCCAAATGTGCACACACGCACACACACACACACCACACACACACACCAACACACACACACACACACACACACACACACACACACACACACACACACACACACACACACAGAGGTCACACACCCTGGCAGGGCAATAGAATCTTGGCTGTTGAAGGCAGGGAAAAACTATGAGATGAGGCAGGAGAGGAAAATCTTAGGTTTGAAATAAATATGTCTTGAGACTGGATTTAAAAGTGTCATAAGAAGGCTTTTGGCACAGAGAGAGAGGGAGATCATTTCACATCAATGGACCAGAAATAGAGAATGAGCGACGGCCGATGGTGGATTGGTTAAATCTAGGTATTCGTAAGGACAGGGTATCTGCAGCAGAGCGGAGAGAACGAGAAGGAGTGTACAAGTGAAGACATTCACAGAGGTAGGCGGGTGCTGTTTTGTGGAGACATTTGTAACAGAGGGTACTGATCTTATAGTTTACTCTCTGTGGCACAGGCAGCCAGTGGAGAGATTGCAAGAGAGGGGTACTAAAAAAAAAGTATGTTCTTTCGAGCCAGAAGGCCCATAGAGCCGGAGCTTATCCCGGTTTCTGTAGCGTTAAGCGAACTGATGGTTTTTCACCACCCCTGTGACAGGACGCTAGTCTGTCGCCAGATACTTCCCCAGCAGAGCTGGTACCCACTTGTACACCTGGGTGGAGTGAGGAAAATAGGAGTAAAGTGTCTTTCCCAAGGACACAACACCGAGCCGAGCGGGGATCAACCCGCGACCTCTGGATCACGAGTTGACCGCCTAAACCACTCGACCACGGTGCCTCCGAGAGGGGTACTATGCTCAGATTTTTTCTTTCTGAGGATTAGACAAGCTGCAGAGTTTTGTATACGTTGAAGGGATTGGATTGATGATGCTGGCAGACCAGCCAACAGAGAGTTGCAATAGTCCAGACGTGAAAGAATGAGAGACGCAACAAGTTTGGCTGTTGCATTGGTGGACAGGTACTTTCGAATTGCACTAATACGCCGTAATTGATAGTAGCAGGACTGGCAGGTCTGAGTGATGAATTTTTGCATAGAGAGTGTGTTGTCAATAATGACCCCTAGATACTTCACAGCCGTGGATAAAGGGACTGATGCATTGCCAAGTTGTATTGAAGCTGTTGTGATGGAAGAGAGTTTGTGTTCGGTCCCTACAAGCATGGTTTCTGTTTTATCTGCATTTAGCTGTAATTTGTTCTGTATCATCCAATTTTTGATATCTTGAAAGCAGTGGGCCATATTTGTAAAGAGAGAAGGCTAATTTTCAGGAGTGTCGGCTGCTTAGAATCTGAGAGTCATCTGCATAAAAATGATGGTTGATCTGAAATAGAGAAAGAGTGGCGGCCAACGGTGGATTGGTTGAATCGAGGTATTCGTAGGCACAAGGTATCTGCAGTAGAGCGGAGGGAACGTGAAGGAGTGTACAGGTTAAGACATTCACAGAGGTAGGAAGGTGCAGTTTTGTGGAGACATTTGTAACAGAGGGTACTGAGCTTAATTTACTCTCTGTGGCACAGGCAGCCAGTGGAGAGATCTCAAGAGAGGGGTATTGTGCTCAGATTTTTTCTTTCTGAGAACTAGTTGAGCTGCAGAGTTTTGTATATGTTGAAGGGAGTGGATAGATGATGCTGGCAGACCAGACAAAAGAGAATTGCAATAGTCCAGACGTGATAGAATGAGAGAAGTGACAAGTTTGGCTGTTGCATCGGTGGACAGGTACTTTCGAATAGCACTAATACGCTGTAATTGATAGTAGCACAACTGACAGGTCTGGGTGATGAATTTTTTCATAGAGAGTGTGTTGTCGATAACAACACCTAGATACTTCACAGCAGTGGATTGAGGGACTGATGTATTGCCAAGTTCTATTGAAGCTGTTCTATTGAAGCTCTTTTTGTAGTGTGCTCCACAGAAATGGGCTGCACTCCAACGTTAGCTTCCAGGGTCATATAGTGTCTTTTTATAGTGCTATGCTGATATGGGCTGCACTGCACCATTACCTTCCAGGTCACATAGTGTCTTTTATAGAGCTCTACACAGAAATGGGCTGCATTCCAATATTAGCTTTCAGGTCATGTAGTGTCTTTCTATAGAATGCTATACAGTAATGGGCTGCACTCCAAGTTAGCTTCCAGGTCATGTAGTGTCTATTTATAGAGTGCTAGCAGATATGGGCTGCATTGCAACGTTCGCTTCCAGGTCATGTAGTGTCTTTATAGAGCACTACATAGAAATGGGCTGCACTACAACGTTAGCTTCCAGGTCATGTAGTGTCTATTTATAGAGTGCTAGCAGATATGGGCTGCATTGCAACATTAGCTTCTAGGTCATGTAGTGTCTTTTTATAGAGCACTACACAGAAATAATAATAATAATAATAATAATGTATGGAATTTATATAGCGCTGAATCTTGTAAAGCAACAAATCAAAGCGCTCAGATTTTATTTCATACCACTTTAAGTCATGGCAGATTTCTCTCCGTGAAATTCGGGCTGCTCTCCCCGGGGAGAGCGGGAGAACGCGTCGCCACTTAGCGCTGCGCCACCCTTTCACCCTTTTTTTTTTTTTTTTCTGCAGCTGTATTTGTTTCCCTATCAGAGTGGCTTTTTTCTAAGAATTTTGCCAGGGACAACTCTCTTGTTGCCGTGGTTTTTTTTACGTGCGCTAAATAATTACGTGTAACACACGGGACCTCGGTTTATCGTCTCATCCGAAAGACTAGCGCCCAGACCACCACTCATGGTCTAATGGATGGGGGAAAAATTTCCGGTCCAAACGGGGTACGAACCGCCGCACACTTCAGACCCGGACTTTTCGCTTTCTAGACAGGCGCGTTACCTCTAGACCACGGATCCACTAAAAAATGGGCTGCACTCCAATGTTGGCTTCCAGGTCATGTAGTGTCTTTCTTTAAAAGAGTGTTACACAGATATGGGCTGCATTCCAACATTAGTTTCCAGGTCATGTTGTGTCTTTACAGAGGGCCACACATGTATGGGCTGCACTCCAACGTTAGCTTCCAGGTCATGTAGTGTCTTTTTACAGAGGGCTACACAGAAATGGGCTGCACTCCAACGTAAGCTTCCAGGTCATGTAGTGTCTTTTTACAGAGGGCTATGCAGATATGGGTTGCACTCCAATGTTAGCTTCCGGGTCATGTGTCTTTTTATAGAGTGCTACACAGAAACACTCTACATAGATATGGGCTGCACTCCAACGTTAGCTTCCAGGCCAGGTAGTGTCTTTTTATAGATCACTATGCAGATATGGGTTGCACTACAGTGTTAGCTTCCAGGTCATGTAGTGTCTTTTTATAGAGTGCTACTCAGATATGGGCTGCACTGCAACGTTGGCTTCCAGGTCATGTAGTGTCTTTTTTAATAGAGTGCTATGCAGATATGGGCTGCACTCCAACGTTAACTTCCAAGGTAGGCAGTGTATTTTTTATAGAGTGCTACATAGAACATTTTTCGCCCATTTTAAAACTTTTTTTTAAAGGAATGAAAAAATGCCCTATGTGAGTGTTTTAGGGGTTGAGAACATAGACTGATGCCAGGTTGTTGCGAGAAAGCTGGAACAGATCCGTCACCTGAGGATTGCTTGTGTTCCTACACTGACGACCCCTGGGCATGTATATATTGCGCTTGGGAAGCTGGCAAACAACAAGGGAATCAGGGGTATGCAGCGTTTGCTGTTTTAAAATTCCACAAGGGTGAGTTGTGAGTCAGGACCTAGTCTTTCACCACACACAAAAAAAGTGTTTTCTACTTTTGGGAATGGTATTGTAAGTGTTGTATGCGTGGTTGATATAAAGAACAGAAGAAAATGACCAAAAATAATGAAACCTGGAAATCTCTATAAAGTCTGAATGCGACTACCTAAATGATGGTGGTGTGTGTGTGCGTGTGTGGGGGGGGGGGGGGGGGGGGTGCGTACACAAAAATTGCATGATTAGTGAACCTCTAAGCTGTAGTTAGGAACGGATTGGGGGGGGGAGGACTGGAATATGACCTGAACGTGTGGAAAATGGAGGATAAATGAAGAAGGTGGAGTTGGAGGTGGAGGGGGGGGGGGGGGGGGGGGGGGGGAGAAGAAATAAGAACCATTTTCTATTATCCCCTCCCCCTCCCTCCCTTCCTTCCCTTCCCTCCCCTTTTCTCCATTTTTTTCTCACATTCTACCTCACTTCTTGAATAGAAGGCGCAGCAGTAGTCAGATGTTTAGCATTGGAGCTGGAGGTTCAGTTCTCTGATCTAAGTGAAGGCAAGAGAAACAGATTTGTAAAGCCGGCATCAGCAGGACATAACAGATAGCAGTGCGTTACTTGTTTAGTATCAGCGGCTTTTTTCCTGTGGGGATGTCCAGGGGCCTGTCAGTATAAGTAGCATCCCCACCTTCTGGAAATTCTGTGCTAGGAATTCCCTCTTTGTCTATCCCTCTCTTTGTTTCTGCCTCGTTCCTTTTCTCTTTCCTATTTTCTGCTTGATTTTTTCCCCCCTGGCTGATGTGAGTTTTAACGTGTCGTCAATAATTTACTACGAACAAGGACGGCCTTTTTTTTTTTTTTTTTTTTTTTGGGGGGGGGGGGTTTGAGGAATCGGGTGGTTTCTGTGTCGTTTATGTGGTTCTTCTACAACGCGGTGACCATCCTGGGTTGTCCTTTATGGTTGGCCAGGGCGTTAAAATTAGGAACGATTGAGAAGAACTGACCTTGCTATTGTTTATATATATATATATATATGTATATATATATATATATATATATATATACAGTTGCACAGTTTAAATCTGAGAGTTTATGGAAGTGGACATCCCCGATATGGCCTCTGTGGTCGGCAGGGCTGTAAACAACAAGATTGGATTGGATGCTTTCCAGCTATCCCCCTTTCCAGAACCCCACATCTCAATACCTTCATTCCTTCCTCTTCTCTTCCCCTCCTCCATCTCTATCCAGCCAAGTTCCTGCCCCGACCCCTCTCCCCTACCCCACCCCTGGGGGGATTGGAGCTATATCAGAGTGTGGCAGCCATGGCGCACAATGAGTGTTTGATTAATGACATTCATAGCTCGCCATACAACCCGCATGCGCTCCGTAACGTATGCAACTTTCTGTCGGTGTAGCAGGATGGTTTTTGTCCCCCCTCCCCCCCTGCCCGTCAATTCTACTCCTTTTCAAGAGAAGAAAATGAACGTTTACGTGTTATGTGAGTTGTGTCGTTAGGTTGGTCAGGTCTGAATCTCTATGCTTTGTTTGTTTCAGTCTGGTTTTTGTGTGTTTCGGGTTGGTTTATAGTTTTCTATTTTTCGTTCTTTTTTTTAGAGAGACATACAGACACACACTTTCTTAGAAGAGAGAGAGAGGAGAGAGAGAGAGAGAGAGAGAGAGAGAGAGAGAGAGAGAGAGAGAGAGAGAGAGAGAGAGAGCTGCAGAAACAAGAGCAGTAGTAACAGCAGTAGTAGAAGTAGCAGCAGTAAAAATAGTGGTAGCGGCATCAACAACTGCAACAGAAGCAGCAGAGGAGGTAGCAGTTGCAGTAGCAACAGTAGCGGCAGCAGTAACAGCACTAATGGCAGAAACGCTTTAACAACAACAACGGCAGTAGTTGCAGCAGCGGTAGCAGCAGCGACGGGCGTAGCAGCAGCGGCAGTAGTGCATCAGTAGCAGCAATGGTAGCGGAAGTAGCAGCTGCAGTAGAAGCGGCAGCAGCATCAAACGCAGCAGTTGCATAAGTAGTAGTCGAAGCAGTAGCAGTGGAAGTAGTTGTAGAAGCATTTGTAACATCAGCATCAGCGGTAGCAGGGGTAGGAAAAGCAGTAGTAGCATCAGTAATTGCTGTTGTGGTACCAGCTGTCGCAGCTGTGGCGATTATGTCAGTGAAAGCAAGACCAAGAGGAAGAACAGGTAGAAAGGAAGAACCACCAACATTATAAATGATTGAATGAATGAACAAAGGAATGAAGGAAGGAAAAATGGAAAGAGTGAATATTTGCACAGCAACATTTGCAAGGTGTTGTGTTGTTGCTTTTGTTTTTGGTTTGTTTTTTTGGAGGGGGTGTCCATTCTTTAAAAACCCTTTAAAAATCGAAAACAAAATGTTACGTCAAATATCAAAATACCCTTTTGTGTCTTTTGAGATTATGGTGGGTATCAGTCTGCCTGTCAGTATTGTAATTGCTCGCCATAGGATGATGAAAGTGTTTTTGCCCTGAATTGACTTGACTGCTCAAAAGTATTTTTTTAAAAACCGTCTATTTTTTCAACAAACAAGAAGATTCTGCAAGATGCTGTTTGACTGATGGATGCTAATAGAAATAGTACGAAGACATGTTCAAAAGAAATCTAAGATAATTAAACGAAAGATGAATAACTATTTTGTTCCAATGATGTTGTGTTTAAAATAACTGTGATTGAATGGCGCATGTCAACTAAAGCTATTTAGCTATGGCTCTGTTTCTTAAATTTTGTGTGTGTCATTCTCTGTGTCCGTAAAAGGATGATAGGAATTAAATAACTTGAAATGCATGCTTACAGCACCACTACACTTGATAACTAGAGTAGTAGCAGCAACAGGAATAGCAGCATCAGCAGCAACAGCAACAGTAACGGCTTTTTGCAGAAACAACCACCACCACAAACAGCTGCGACTTCGAAAGTGGAATGGTGGAAATCCGAAGTGAACATTTTTTGAGGGGGTGGCACTTTCAGCTCCTACGCCGTCAAATGTCCACCGCATCCATCCACAACCCTCCCTTACCTTCTTTCTTGCCCCTCCCCTCCCCCCCCCCCCCCCCCCCCCCCCCCCCCCCCCCCTCCCAAATCGATAGTCACTGGAGGATGTCGAGACGGAATGACTAATCCACGCGCGACACAGGCACTTCTGATGTAAGTCGGTTTCGATAGATGGGCTGCGCTCTATAAATAATCAATATGCCTTGGTGCGATTGCGTCTGCTGGCTATTAGCTTTGTGTGGGGAAAAAAAAGAAAGAAAGAAAGAGGCAAAAAACAGAAAAGAATAAAGAGAAAGGTGTGGGCTAGATCTATAAATAAATCAGAGTGTGTGCTTTTGAGGTGTTGAAATGAGCCGATTTGTCAAGTGTGTGTGTGTGTGTGTGCGCGCGCGCGCGCGTGAGTGTGTGATTTTATTTATTTATTCTTTTATATCGAGGATAATGGAATAAGCATTCATCTGCCTTTGTTTACATTCAGTCCCCGTGTGTAGGCGGTTTTGTAAATTTTGTCATCTGTTCCCACCAGCACAAAATTAATGGCCTACTCTCGAAAAGCGGAACAGGATTCAACGTGTGCGCAAAATATTCTGTGTGCGTTCGCACACGGGGCCTCGGTTTATAGACTCATCCGAAGGACTTTTGGGGAGAGCAGAGTCTGCACTGATGTCAGCTCCAGAGGAAAAATCCTCTTGAACGGGATTCGAACCCGGGTCGTCAGATTGCGCGCGCGCGCGTGTGTGTGTGTGTGTGTATTTCTGCACGTGTGTCCTCATCACCATTGACCTTCATGCATTAAAAGAATTATCACCGTTGTTTCTGATTCGATGGTCTCAGTTGCTCCGGTCTCATGGTGTCTATATAGTTTCGGTTTCCCCATACGCTTCAGTGCCTGTGGTGAGCTTGTGTCAAAGCATTCAGGGTCGGAAGTATACGGCCAAACTAGACTGAGAGGGGTAGGGGGGGGGGGGGGGGGGGGGGGGGCAAGAATTAGTGAGAAAAAAGAGTGAAGAAATCAACGATAACGGATAAATATGTTGAAAACTTCATTTGGGGCTGCTCAGCGGATGCGTGTGCGCGTGCATGTGTGCGTGCATTCTGGAAATGTGCGAGGGAGGGAGGGGGAAGAGGAGGCAGAAAGAAATACGGGCGTGAATGATGCTGATTATGAGCGGATATCCAATATTACTCGAGCAGGTGCACGGCTCATTGTTGGTCCTCGTTATTGATAAACACACCGCCGGTAATGACCCAACGTCTGGCGAATTAATGACACCACGTTTGCCACGTTTGCACCGCAATCGGCACTTAAGGCACTGGCAGGTCTGCAATTAAAAGTTGACGCGGGAGATCGTAAAAGAATCCCCACCCGTAAATTGCCGGTTGGGCTGCATAACACCCATAACACTCCCATGGCATTTTTATAAAAATGATTTTTACTCCTTTAACTCCCTGAAGAGTCGTTGAGACACTGCACTGAATCATTCTTCAGACCGTGTCTCTCGTGCATCTTGAACCTGGCGGAGCCCACCCCTCTCCAGGTACAGGATGCATGCTGGTTATGTTCGTGTGTCTGTCTGTAACCTACCGAACGCTGACACGAACTACAAAGATGTTCACGTGGATATTTGATCCTCTGCTCGCGTGTATAATATACACACGAAGAACATTAAGGCACTGGCAGGTCTGCACCTTAAGTGGACCTGGGAGATGGTAAAAGTCCCCCACCCTTAATTCATCAGACGCCACCGCCGAGATTCGAACCAACGACTTCATGGACCCAGGAGATTGAATTTAAAGGGTCTAAACCACTGAGCCAGGAGTGTGATTCTGCCGTGCCTTTGAGGGGTGCTATAACCGAGTTAAAAAATAAAATAAAAAGTAACATGAAGTTAATCAACCCTTTCTTGTGAAGGAACAGGGTAAGAAATCGCGGGACTGGATTTAATTTAACATGGAAACACACACGCACGTACTTACGCACGCACACGCACGAACACACACGTGCGAACACATTCACACACACACGAACACGCACGCACGCACGCAAACAGACCACACACAAACACACACACACACACGAACACACACACACACACACACACACACGAACACACACACACACGAACACACATACACACGAACACACACACATACGAACACACACATACACGAACACACACACACACACGAACACACATACACACGAGCACACACATACACAATTTGGGTGGCGTTTCTCTTGGGGCGACACGCTCTTCCCAGGGAGAGCAGCCCGAATTTCACGACCAGAAATCTGCAATAATAAAATGATAATAATGTATGGAATTTATATAGCGCTGAATCTTGTAAAGCAGCAAATCAAAGCGCTTCAGAGAACTTTTTTTTTTTTTATCGAGGATAATGGAATAAGCACTCATGTGCTTTATTGCTGTTGACTTATAGTGTACTGTACAATACAAGCCAATACACTACAGTACAATACAATGTCACGCGATGCAACACAACACAGTACAATACAATGCAGTAAAATACAACACAATATAGTACAATGCAACACAGTACAGTGCAATATAATACACTAGTACTATGCAAAGCAGTCCAAGACAAGACAGTGCAATGCAATGAAGTACAACGCAATGCAGTGCATTGCAGTGAGATGCAATACAAAACAGTGCATTGCAGTGAGATGCAATACAAAACAGTACAATACAGTGCAATCAAATACAGTACGATAAAATACAGTACGATAAAATGCAACACAATGCAGTGCAATACAATACAATGCTGTGAAATAAAGTGCAATACAGTACACTACAATGCAATAAAATACAGTACAATGCATTGCAATGAAATACACTAAAATGCAATGCGGTGCAATGAAATACACTAAAATGCAATGCGGTGCAATGAAATACACTAAAATGCGATGCAGTGCAATGAAATACACTACAATGCAGTCAAATACAATGTAGTGCAATAAAATGCAGTACAAGGCAATACAGTACAATACAATGCAGTGCAATAAACTACAATGCAAAGCAATGCAATACAATACAGTACAATGCAGTACAATACAGTACAATGCAGTATAATGCAGTACAATACAGTACAATGCAGTACAATACAGTACAATGCAGTACAATACAGTACAATGCAGTACAATACAGTACAATGCAGTATAATGCAGTACAATGCAGTACAATACAGTACAATGCAGTACAATACAGTACAATGCAATACAATACAGTACAATGCAGTACAATACAGTACAATGCAGTATAATGCAGTACAATGCAGTGCAATACAGTACAATGCAGTACAATACAGTACTATGCAGTACAGTACAGTACAGTACAATGCAACACAGTACAATACAGTACAATACAGTGCAATAAACTACAATGCAAAGCAATGCAGTACAATACAATACAATACAATACAGTACAGTACAGTACAATGCAGTACAGTACAGTACAGTACGAAGCTGAAATCTGCTGTTGTTACGTGTTCTCAATAGACTTTTTTCTCGCTCATTCATCCCAGCTGTACTCCCCTGCCTAGAAGTCTCTGCAGCAAGTCAATAAATCGGCGTTCGCCCGCGTAGGCTCGCACGCAAGCGCGCGCATACACGCATGCATGCATGCACTAAGAGTGCTCTGTCTAACACACAGTCACGCGCGCGCGAACGTGCGTGCGTGCACACATACGCACGCACACACAAATACACGCATGCAAGTGCGTGCACACACACATTCACTCACTCATTCACTCACCCCCCCCCCCCCCTACTTACATACATACATACGTGATATACATATATACACCACTCACTCACACACGCCCTCCCCCCCCCCCCCCTCCCCTTCAGCCCCCCACATCACACACCAGCACACAACCCCCCATGCCCCC
>CM054145.1:20455305-20480305 GCA_028751875.1 Rapana venosa
CACACACACACACACACACACACATACACACACACCAGTGTCATATTCCCCGCTTATTTTAAAGAGAGAGAGAGAGAGAGTTGTATACCAGAGACTTTCCAAGCCACTCTGGTGGCGCTCATCCACCCCACGTCCACACTCACACCCCAGGGAATTAAAAGAAGAAGATGAAATGAAATGAAGTAATCTGAAGGGGGTAAAAAAGACAACAACAACAACAACAACAAAGTAACAGAAGATAGCGAGAAACAGCAACGTTGGAAATGCGAGAAACTTATGCCGCCCCACATCCCCTCTCTCCCAACAACAAAAAAATGCAACAACACTTTGGTGATGTTGCTTCTTTCGTTGCATACATGTCAATTATTTTGGGCGATTTTTTGGTGCTTTTAATTTTTCTTATTTTTCTTCCACATTTTATGCACAGTTGGAAGAAGTGCAGGTTTTGCTAGTATCAGAACTGTCCTTCCTGCTCCTCGGAAAGGTCATTAAAATTAGGTAGGGTGGGTTTTTTTAATGCTGTGTTTGTTCGTGACTTGGTGTGTGTGTGTGAGAGAGAGAGAGAGAGAGAGAGAGAGAGAGAGAGAGAGTGTGTGTGTGTGTGTGTGTGTGTGTGTGTGTGTGTGTGTGTGTGTGTGTGTGTGTGTGTGTGTGTTTGTGTGTGTGTGAGAGAGAGAGAAGGGGGGGGGGGAGAAAGAGGTCAGACCTTGGCATAATATTTCCTATCTTTAGCCTCCATCATTTAGGTAAAGGTTTGGGGCGGTATTTCCCGCCTCCACTTTTAAAATTTAGTTCATTTTTCAAGATTTTTGTCTTTCTTTTCCTTTCCTTTTTTTAATTGAAGGCAAACTTCTCCTTCTTTTTTTAACCCTTCTGTGGCCAGCCAATTACAAATGACAGGAAAGGAGGAGACTGTCAGGATCAGTGTCTCTTAATAAGGGTTTTTTGGGGTTTAGGGGGGTTTGTTTTTTGTTGTTATCTCATTTGCTGCGGAGCTAGTCCCCGGACCCCTGTTTCCGCTTCCTGTGTGTCTGAGGTTGTGTGGCAGAGTGTGTTGTTTTGCTGGGGTTTGCTTGTTTTGGGGGGTTCTTTGTTTTGTTGTTATTTCGTTTGTGCGTTTTGCTTTTTGTTTGTGTTTAGTTGGTGTTTGTTTAGTTTGTGTGTGTGTGTGTTTGTGTGGTTTGTGTGTTTTTTTGTTCATTTCGTTTGTGTGTTTTGCTTTTTGTTTGTGTTTAGTTGGTGTTTGTTTAGTTTGCATGTGTGTGTGTGTGTGTGTGTGTGTGTGTGTGTGTGTGTGTGTGTGTGTGTGTGTGTGTGTGTGTGTGTGTGTGTGTGGTGTGTTTATGTTGTGTGTGTGTGTGTGTTGTTTTGCTTCAGTAGTTGGTATGTTTTTCTTTTTGTTTGTGTTTTGTTGGTGTTTGTTTTGTGAGTGAGTGTGTGTGTATGTGTGTGTTTTGTGTGTGTTTTGTGTATGTGTTGTTTTGCTTTTTGTTTGTGTTTGGTAGGTGTTTAGTTCATGTGAGTGCGTGCCTGTGGGCGCGTGTTTCTGTTTTATTTTGCTTCAGTAATTGTTTTCTATGTGTTATCCATTTATTGTTTGGTTTTCTTTGCCTTTTTTCGTTAGTATTGATTTTTTGTCCTGCTTCTGCTTCTGTCACTGGGTGTGTAGGTGTGTGTGTGAGTGTGAGTGTGTGTGTAGGTGTGTAGGTGTGTGTGTGTGTGTGTGTGTGTGTGTGTGTGTGTGTGTGTGTGTGTGTGTGTGTGTGTGTGTGTGTGTGTGTGTGTGTGTGTGTGTGGTTCTTGTTGTTTTTATCATCTCTTTCTTCTACTTGTTCTCCTCTTTTTCTTCTTCTTCCACCTCCTCCTCATCTTGTCCTTTTTTCTCTACTTCTTACTTTTCTTCTTCATTTGTTTGTGCGGCACACATCTACAGTTATTATATAATTTAAAATGTCAAAAGCCTGGAAGGGGGAGGGGGTGTTTGTTTATTTGGGTTTTTCTTTTAGTTGGTTTGGGGAGGGGGGTCTTTTTTTTAAAAACCAAAATGGAATATTCAGACTTCTGCATATTTAGCCTCGAGAATGTAGGAAATTTTGTTCCCAGTTAAAAAAAAAAACTATTTGGCTTTCAGCACCACCACCACCCTTTTCTTCTTTTTTTTGTTGTCTTTTCTTGGTGTATGTTTTTTAAAGGCAAATTTTCTTCTTTTTTTTAAAACCCTTCTGTGGCCAGCCAATTGCAAGTGACAGGAGAAGAGGAGACTGTCAGGATCAGTGTCTCTGAATAAGGGTTTTTTGGGGGTTTAGGGTGGGTTGGGTTTTTTTGTTATCTCATTTGCTGCGGAGCTTGGCCCCGGACCCCTGCTTCCGCTTCCGGTGTGTCTGAGGTTCTGTGTCGAGGTGTGTTGTTTTGCTGGGGTTTGCTTGTTTTTGGGGGTTCTTTGTTTTGTTGTTTATTTCGTTTGTGCGTTTTGCTTTTTGTTTGTGTTTAGTTGGTGTTTGTTTAGTTTGTGGGTGGGTGTGTTTGTGGCTTGTTTAGTTTGTGTGTTTGTTGTTTATTTCGTTTGTGTGTTTTGCTTTCTGTTTGTGTTTAGTTGGTGTTTGTTTAGTTTGTGTGTGTTGTGTGAGTGTGTGTGTGAGTGTGTGTGTGTTTGTGTGTGTGTGTGTTGTTTTGCTTCGGTAGTTGTTTTGTTTTTGTTTTTTGTTTGTGTTTAGTTGGTGTTTGTTGAGTGAGTGTTTGTGTGTGAGTGTGTGTGTATGAGTGTGTGTGTGTGTTTTGTGTATTTGTTGTTTTGCTTTTGCTTTTTGTTTGTGTTTAGTAGGTGTTTGTTTAGTGTGTGTGTGTGTGTGTGTGTGTGTGTGTGTGTGTGTGTGTGTGTGTGTGTGTGTGTCCGTGCGCGCGCGTGCGTGTGTTTGTGTTTTATTTTGCTTCAGTAATTGTTTTCTATGTGTTATCAATTTATTGTTTGGTTTTCTTTGCCCTTTTTATTCGTTAGTATTGATTTTTTGTCCTGCTGCTGCTTCTGTCACTGGGTGTGTGTGTGTGTGTAGGTGTGTGTGTGTATGTAGGTGTGTGGTTCTTGTTGTTGTTGTTGTTGTTTTTTTTATCTCTTTCTTCTTCTTGTCCTCTTTTTCTTCTTTTCCTCCTCCTCCCCTTCTCGTCCTTCTTTCTCTACTTCTTATTTTTCTTCTTCTTCACTTGTTTTTGTACCGCACACGTCTACAGTTATTACATAATTTAAACTGTCAAAAGCCTGGAGGATTGGAGGGGTGAGTGTTTGTTTATTTGGGTTTTTCTTTTAGTTGGTTTGTGGGGGGGGGCCTTTTTTTTTAAAAACCAAAATGGAATATTCAGACTTCTGCATATTTAGCCTCGGGAATGTAGGAAATTTTCTTCCCAGTTTTTAAAAAATTTATTTGTCTTTCAGCACCACCACCACCCTGTTCTTTTTTTGTTTTGTCTTTTCTTGGTGTATTTTTGTTAAAGGCAAACTTTCTTCTCTTTTTTTTTTTAACCCTTCTGTGGCCAGCCAATTGCAAGTGACAAGAAAAGAGGAGACTGTCAGGATCAGTGTCTCTGAATAAGGGTTTTAGGGTTTGGGGTTTTTTTTGTGTTATCTCATTTGCTGCGGAGCTAGCCCCGGACCCCTGCTTCCGCTTCCTGTGTGTCTGAGGTTGTGTGGGGGAGTGTGTTGTTTTGCTGGGGTTTGTTTGTTTTGGGGGGGTGTTTGTTTGTTGTAGCAGTAAGAGGTTTCTAGGTATAGCTTATTGATCATGGGTGTTCTTCAATTTAACGTCTGTTCACTCTTAGTGATATTAGATGGGTGTTCTTTTTGGTTTTGGTTTTGTTTGTTTTTTTCTTTCTTCCTTACTATTGTTTTTGTTGTGCTGCTGATGTTGATACTGTGTGTGTGTGTGTGTTTGTGTGTGCACGCTCACGCTTACGCTTGTGTGTATGTGTATGTATGTATGTATGTGTATGTGTGTATATGTGTATGTGCACACATATGCACACACTCATTTTCATCTTGCCAGTTCCCTGTTTTAATCAGAGTTTTAATTCCTTTCTTTATTCAGTATTACTAATTTTGTTTACCTTTATTGTTATACTTGGTAGGTTGTTACATTCTAGTCTCGTACATGAAAATTTCAAATGTAAGAAAACATTCAAAAAGTCATGAATTCGCATGAGCATTTTCTGCCTGCATGCGCACACTTATATACAGGCATTTCATCTACACGTACGTGCGTGTGTGTGTGTGCAAATTTCGGTTCAGTATGTTAGGTGAATAAGTCGATTTACAGATTTCTGACGACTTTGTGTATTTCGGTGAATGATGCGAATATGGCGGGATGTTAAAGTGAAATAAGGCTGTGTGGGTTTTTTTATGGCGAATGATGGCATTATGGGATGGGTGAATTGTTATACGGACATTTGTTCAGTGGCCTGTATATGAACCTAAGTTCAATGATCTGAAGATGTCTTTAATGATCTCTACATATGACGGCTGCATCTGTGCGCAATCGTTGCTTACATGAGATACGTAATCAATCGTTGGATGACGTGTGTGAGAACACTGCTTCCGTCATTGTTTCAGTGACGTAGGTGAAACTCGTTTAATGATCCATCTGTGTGAATATTATTCCAGCGATCTCTACGTGAAGGGTTTCGTGATCTGCATGTGAATATCGGTTAGTCGTGGACTTGCATAAGACTGGTTCAGTGAATGTTATTTCAATAATCTATGTGTAAGGATCGCTTCAGTGTGTTGTGCGAGAACCAAAGTTTAATAACCTACTTGCGAAAGTTGGTTCTTACTGTTTTCTTTTCATTTAAAAAAAAATCTTTCAGTGAAATGTTTAGTATCTGGGTGCCAGATAGCTACCTGAGGGGTGAACAAGAACGTTGTGGTCCCTATGTAAAATATCAATGCCATAATTATATAATTATTTATTATTATTATTTATTCATTTATATCGAGGATAATGGAATAAGCACTCATGTGCTTTTTTCACATCCAGTCCCTGTGTGTATGCGGTTTTGTAAATTGTGTCATCTGTTTCCATATAAACGCACCAAGAAGCTTGCTTTACTATGGGGGAACAAAATCACAGTCAGATTTCGACAAAAGCATTTACTTTCAGCAATAAGTGCCTACGATTTTTTGCTGTGTCCTTGTTTTTCTCACCAGTATTCTGCCTACATAACTGTTTACCACAGAAAATGTTTATCGACAGCAAATTCTCTTGCCTCATTTAGCAGCAGCAACAACAGCAGCAACATCAACAGAAACAAACACACAAAGGTTCATTAAAAAAAAAAAAAAAAAAAAACACCTAACACGTGGAAGGGGGGGGGGGGGGGGGGGGGCAAATCAGAAATTGGGTGAATCATATATGATTAAAGAAGAAGCAAAAAAGCTTCAGAAATATAACAAACACACTTTAGAAAAAGATTTCATTCATCAGAAAATCTGCAGAATTATAACAAACTTTAGAAAAAGATTTCATTCATCAGAAAAGCTGCAGAAATGTAACAAACTTTACGAAAAGATTTCATTCATCAGAAAAACTGCAGAAATGTAACAAACTTTTGCCCAGGAGAAGAGAAATTAGAAACATTCTACAGCTTCTTTAGTATCTATCTCTCTGCATTCTTAAGGACACTGACAGACCAAAAGCTGTGTCAGGTATTCATGTCAGCTAAGTGTCAAGACCTGCATTAAAATGTTGTGAAAATGTTGTTGAGATTGTCTTCAGCCTTGACAAGCTCTTAGTATATCAACTTGCATTCCACTTTAACCTTCTGAACTGGAAGTAAGGCTGCATGTATGGCGAGGTAGGTGAAAACAGTCTCTCATGCAAACTTCTCAACCAGTGTGTACTTTCAATCTCACAATGATTCCCAGGTGGGACGAGTGAGTCAGAGAGCATATTCTATGTACCCCTCAGGGTGTTAAACTGGGAAACTCGCAACAACAACAACAACAACAACACTATTCCTTCTTCTGGCTGTGGAAGCGTCCCTAGAGTTTAATAACGCCCCAGGGTGCCCCCCTGTCCCGCTTTGAATTAGACCTGAGGGTGCATTTGTTATGCAGTAAGCTCTGCCGTGTCATAGACACACTATTCACTCTTTATACGATGTCATACTGTTTCTATGGCGCAATTTGTGTCTAAAAAGATAGCTTTTCGCTGTGTCTTAAACACACTATCCACTCTTTATACGATTGTAATACTGTTTCTATGGTGCAATGTGTGCCTGAAAAGATAGATTTTGTTGTGTTATAGACACACTATCCACTCTTTATACGATGTCATACTGTTTCTATGGCGCAATGTGTGTCTAAAAAGATAGGTTTTCGCTGTGTCTTAAACACACTATCCACTCTTTATACGATGTAATACTGTTTCTATGGTGCAATGTGTACCTAAAAAGGTTTGTGTAAATTTGCAGCCAAAGAAACAAAAATCTGAATACACAAAACAGGGTGGGCTTGTGTGTGTGTGTGTGTGTGTGTGTGTGTGTGTGTGTGTGTGTGTGTGTGTGTGTGTGTGTGTGTGTGTGTGTGTGTGTGTGTGTGGTTGTTGTTGTTGGTGGTGGTGGTGGTGGTGGTTTTTTAATTTGTTTTTGTTGTTGTTGCTTTTTGCTACATCATGCGGGAACGCCAACAATGTTCTTGAAAGTTAAGATAGAATGTAGTCAGGCCTTCAGTTTGCTCACGTTTGAAGTTGTTGTTGTGATTATAATTACGTCCTGGTAGAGGTTTCCTATTTACGGACAGCGGTTGTTTTTTTTTAAATTAAAGGCTCGTTAAATCGAATTGACCTAGCATTCACGTGAACAGGAAGGAAACTTCCTTCATGTCTTCAAACGTTTTTTTCCCTCATAATTTCAGAGTACAGTTACTACTAAAAAGACTATTAGTATATTTCAGTTTATTTGAAATAGAAAAAAAAGAGAGAGACAGGATTAGTATGAAAAACTGCTGTAAAAAGTATTGTTGAGGCAACTGATTCTGCGTTGAGAAGTATGATACTACTCTTGGAACATATCAGAAACAAACTGTGAAAGTTCCTTCAAGAAAAGTGCTGATGATGGAGAAACTTGAACTGGAGTAAACGGAGACAAAGAAAGAGATGGAGGCACACACAAAGATGGAAAGAGAGGACGGAAAGAGCGCGAAAGTGGACGAAAATCGACTGAACATTTGAAAGACTGAACAGAAAGGCTTCTCGAGGGATTTTTTTTTAAAGCCAGACAGCTAAATGCCGTGGGGGTCGTCAGAAACACGCGTCTTTTCGGAGCAGCATTGCCATGGTCACGGTAAGTGGTCTGTCTGGAATGAATGAAAGAAAGAACGTGTGAGTGAATGAATGACTAGGAGGAAGAGGAGGAGGAAGAGGAGGAGAAGAGAGAGATTGATTAGTTGGTTAATAATCTTTATTCCCCAAGGGTTACAGATAAAATATTAACATTATTCTTTTCATGGCATTAGAGACAGACATACAGACAGTCAGAAGGAGAAGAAGAGGAGGGTGGGCAGTGATGGTGGTGAGAGGGGAGGGATGGGAGTGGAGAGCGTCCATCATTTGTATCACTTTATTTGTATCACTTCTTCATTCTGTCTGTCGAGAGAGAGAGAGAGAGAGAGAGAGAAGAGAGAGAGAGAGAGAGAGAGAGAGGAGGGGAGGGATGGGAGTGGAAAGGTCTAATATTTTTATCACTTTTTTCGTTCACTTCTTTGTTATATTTGTGTATCAGAGAGAGAGAGAGACAGAGAGAGAGAGAGAGAGAGAGACAGAGAGAGAGAGAGAGAGAGAGAGAGAGAGAGAGAGAGAGAGAGAGAAAAGAGAGGGAGAAGGATTAGGCGAGAACATCAGGGGTGGGGGAGGGATGGGAGTGGAAAACATAGGATATTCGTATAATCATCAACTTCTACTTCTCCGAACGCTCAGACAGCAACTATTGTTGTCTGCCATGTGAGCGAAAACCACATCGCGCTGCCGTTAAGCGCCTGACAAGTCAGGCCCAGCGCATCCCACTTCGGCGTGAGAGAGAATTGTTATCTCTTAAGTCTTTCTGCGAAAAAAAAGGCAGGAGAATGGACCACTAAAGGCAGAAAATAGACAAGAAAGAGGATGACGGGTAGAAAAAGGAACAAGGCAGAAACAAAGACAGGGATAGATAGAAAAGAGGGAAGTCCTAGCACAGAATTTCCAGAAGGTGGGGGTGCTATTTATACTGACAGGCTCCCCGGCATCCCTACAGGGAGAGTATCATCTTATACGTTCACTCCTTTCTTTGTTTAGTTCTGTCTGTCTCTCTCTCTCTTTCTTTCTCTCTCTCTCTCTCTCTCTCTCTCTCTCTCTCTCTCTCTCTCTCTCTCTCTCTCTCTCTCTGTGGGATGGAAGGTTGGAGAAGGGGAGGGGTTGGGATTTGGAAAGCGGTATGAATTATTCATTCGTTTTACCTTATTCGCTCTTCTCTGTGTCTCTGTCTATCTGTCTCTGTCTCTACTCTCTCTCTCCTTCTCCCTTCTTCTCCCTTCTTCTCCCTCCTTCTCTCTCTCTCTCTCTCTCTCTCTCTCTCTCTCTCTCTCTCCTTATTCATCCCTCCCCCCCCCTCTCTCTCTGTCTGTCTGTCTGTCTATCTCTCTCTCTGCATTTTGTTGATTGTCCCTAATCAGGGCAAGGGCCCGATGAAAAAAAGTATATGAATACTTACTCTGTAACCCTTGGAAAATGAAGAATAAAGATCTCTCTCTCTATCTCTCTATCTCTCTTTCACAGAATAATTTCGTTTTCCTTCTTTCTGCTAAACACTTGGGTATTTGTTTGTGTTATCACTTATTCGCTCTTATAATATATTACCTTCTTTTTCTTTACGAAAGGCTTTTGCTCTGTGCGTTATGTTCCTGTTTTTTCCCATTGTGTTTCCTGCCCTGCCTTTGTGTGTGTCATGTCACTGTATGTGTATATCAGTCAGTGACCTGACTTTGAAATTTTCTGAGTTTTCCAGACTCGCTGTGTCTCTGTCTCTGACCCTGACCCGCTCTCTCTCTCTTTCTCCCTCTCTCTTCCCCTCCTCTCTCTAAACACACACACACAATAACACACACACACACACACACACACGCACAGGCGCACGCACGCACACACACACACACACACACACACACACACCACAGTCGCAGACAGTCACATGCGACATACATACAGTCAATGATGCACCATGATATGTTGACCTTTCAACTGACGTGAGAGAGAGAGAGAGAGAGAGAGAGAGAGAGAGAGAGAGAGAGAGAGAGAGAGAGAGAGAGAGAGAATGCGAATGCGAAAGAGAGAGAGAGAGAGAGAGAGAGAGAGAGAGAGTGAGTGAATGATTGAGTGAGTGAGTGAGTGAGTGAGAGAGAGTGAGTGAGTGAGAGAGAGAGAGAGGACAGCGGAAAGATCAGGTTTGGGGGTGGGGGTACAGGAAGAAGTAATGATAATGATACGACCTATACCTATACGGGCTGACAGGCAAGTGGTGCTTACACCAGTATGAAGGGCAGTACAGTACCAGTGCCGGTTTCAACTGCAGATGACTTACAGTATAGACAGACAGCCGAGATTAATTTGTCTGTCATTCATCATTCAGGAGACGTACAACTAGCTTCAGATTTGATCGCCCTTTTTTCCCCCTTCATTCCATTATTCTATTATCACTCTTGCACTCTTGCCACTTTTCCTATATCACTCGTGTCAACTTTTCTTTCCATTTTCCTATTATCACTCTTGAACTCTTTGCCACTTTTCTTTCCATTTTTCTATTATCGCTCTTGTCACTTTTCTTTCCATTTTTCTATTATCACTTTCACATTCATGCCACACGTACTAAAGCATCCACGGAAATAATTATAAGCCACTTGTTTTGTGTAAAAGAGTAGCTAGCCCCTGACTCAAAAATCGTGTGCGAATTAGCACAAATTTGGTAGTTCTGTGTGTGTGTGTGTATGTGTGTGTGTGTGTGTGTAAAAATGATTAGCAAACAGTGTGTCCCTTCAGTCCTTTGTCGTCTGCTAGCTTCCTGGGCATAATTACTTGCCTGGGGTCAGCACTATAGGAACACAAGCAGTCCTTAAATGGTGATTATTTCCGACTTTCTCAGGACTGCCTGGTATTTCTGTATGTCCTTAATTACTCATACAAATACACCGAGCATTTTTTTTCAGACTTAAAAAAAATAAAATGTCAACGAGCAAAAATTCTTCTCTGTAGAAGACACTACTTGACCTGGAAGCGAATGGTGGAGTGCAGCCTTCCATGTCTGTTTCCTCTATCTGGGTTTTCATTCCCCATGATCTCTGCACTTTTCCATGTCACGTCTGTCTCTTCTCTTTTGTTTCTTCCACTTCCAAACTCCCATCTCCCCTCCCTCCTTCCCCTTCCCAAGTTCAGACAGTTCAATTCCGGTTTTAGTTGTTGTTTTATTTGAAAGTGTAGGCCATTTCGTGCCTGGTAGAAACGGATGGTAGTTTAAAAATAAAACCGCATGTAGACAGGTGTCGTGTTTAGACTCCATCCCCGGAATCGGAATGCGGCTGCCTTTAATGGTGAGTAGAAAAACGGCGGCATAGGTAAAAATCTCACTTTGGGTGAAAGTCAGAGCTGTAGACGAGGAACGAAGAAAAAAAAAAGTGATGTATTTCTTGCTAGCGTTTACAGTTCGAACTGTCGTAGATTGTGATGAGTTAAGGTGACTAATCTGTTGCTAGCGTTTACAGTTTGAACTGTCGTGGATTGTGTTGAGTTAAGGTGACTTAGTTATTGCTAGAGTTTACAGTGTGAACTGTCGTGGATTGTGATGAGTTAAGGTGACTAATCTGTTGCTAGCGTTTACAGTGTGAACTGTCGTGGATTGTGATGAGTTAAGGTGACTGATTTATTGCTAGCGTTTACAGTTTGAACTGTGAACTGTCGTGGATTGTGCCGAGTTAAGGTGACTTAGTTATTACTAGCGTTTACAGTTTGAACTGTAGCGGATTGTGTTGAGTTAAGGTGACTAATCTGTTGCTAGCGTTTACAGTTTGAACTGTCATGGATTGTGATGAGTTAAGGTGACTAATCTATTGCTAGCTTTACAGTGTGAACTGTCATGGATTGTGATGAGTTAAGGTGACTAATCTATTACTAGCGTTTACAGTTTGAACTGTCGTGGATTGTGATGAGTTAAGGTGACTTATCTATTGCTAGCGTTTACAGTTTGAAGTGTCGTGGATTGTGATGAGTTAAGGTTACTCATTTCTTGCTAGCGTTTACAGTTTGAACTGTCGCGGATTGTGATGAGTTAAGGTGATTTATTTATTGCTAGCGTTTACAGTTTAAACTGTCGTAGATTGTGATGAGTTAAGTTTGATGGGTGGGTGAGTGTGTGAGCAGTCTGGGAACGAGGGGACCTCTGTGACCTTTAGACTGACAGTGACTTCAAACAGTTCATGGACTGCAGTGAGAAGGGAAGGGAAGGGAGAAGAGCACCTGGCCTGAATGTGCTTAACCTTTTCCCTACACGGTAACCAACCATCTACTAACCCTTCACTCCGTATCGCCCCACTACTGGGTTACGGTAGTGTACACGAGCTCAGTGCACATGTACTGGGAAAGGGGTGGGAGGGGGGGGGGGGAGGGTGAGGGGGGGGGAGGGGTTCTCTCTCTTAACGTAGGGATAGTGCTAAACCCGTCCTTTACTTCTCTTCCATTCCTGCTGAGTCATCGCTTCCGCTCATGCTGCCCTATCAGAGAGAGAGAGAGAGAGAGAGAGAGATGATGATGATGATGATGATGATGGTGATGATGATGACAGAAGTTGAAATGAGAGTGTGAAGGTTGGTGTAGGAGGGGAAGAGAAGTGAGATTGGTACAGCTGGGTGGGGTTGGGGTAGGGTGGGGGAGAGAGATTCTACCAAAAAGATAAAAAATCGACAGCGGCTGGCAATCTCAAGTGGTACCCCTCGTCCTGAATTTTGAGGGTGACCTTTATTTTGGATGGACCTGTAAAAAAGGTATTGATTGCTGTCATGGATTTGAACCGTCAGTCACCTATCTGGATGAAGAGTAAAGCACAGAAACCACACAGTTGTGGGGCACCATACAGGCTTGTCCTGAATTTTGTTTTTAGGCCTTTTGAATGACCCTGAAACAATGTTATTATTTGCTGACATGGATTTGAACCGTCACCTATCTGGTTGGGGTTTTTTTGTTCCTCGGTTAGAACTCTTACGTTCACCAGTGATGAGATTTTTGCGTATGCGACCGTTTTTGCCAACAATGAAGGTAGCTGTATTCTGACTTCGGGGATACCTATGTGGCATAAGACAGGCAGAAGCAGAAACTACAAAGTTGGGGAATTTTCTCATCATCATCATTAACCATTACGCCCAGTGGTGTGTAGGGCAGCAACAAAGCGCTTCCACTCCTGCCTATCCTGGGCCAACCTAGTCACTGATCCCCAAGAGTGCTGCATGGCCTTCATCTCACTTTCTACAGTTCTCCTCCACGTTGCTTTTGGTCTTCCTTTCTTTCTCCTTCTTTCTGGGGTCCAGTGCAATGCTGTTCTTGTGATTGACTGTGGGTCTCTTCGGAGGATGTGCCCAATCCACTTCCACCGTCGTCTGGTGATGATGGTTCCCATGTCTTCTTGCCAGGGGGATTTTCTACCCTAGGTGAAACCGAGCCAGGTTTTCGCAGTGTTTTTCCTTTTCAGTGACTGTGAGAACACAAGTCATCTTGTCTGATCTACCTGGTGCAGTCTGCTGGCTTGAACACTGGGGCGTCTGTTAGAAAGAGTGAGAACAGAATAGCAAGATTAGGCAACTGTATGCCTTGCAACGACCGCATAGGTTATGGGAACACCTTTACCTGTTTACCATTTACGTCTTGTAACCCCTTGGTCAAGATTTGTTGTCCCCTTGGACCCCCCCCCCCTTCCCATCCTATCCCTTCCTCTCAATTCCCCAGCTTTACACCTTGGGGGTCAGCCAGAATAGGCCCTCTGACTCACTCACCTACCTGGGAATCACTGTGAGATTTTCAGAACACTTTGGATGAGAAGTTTGCGTGTGTGACTATTTTCAAGTATACTTCGCCATGTACGCAGCCATACGCCGACTTAAGATTTTTTCTTCTCCTTTAAAACGAAGAGTGCGGGTTGTTATGCTTCAAGATTTTCATGGCTGAAGACAATGTCAAAACAGCATTTTACAACATAACAACATAGGAGTGTACCCCTCCTCATTTAGCTGACATCAATAACTGACGCAGCTTTTGGCCCAGACCAGATTAATTTTGTTCCGTATTTAATAATGTTATTAACAATGTACCAGGCGAACAGTATCCAAAGTTGCCCTATGGGGATGCCGGGGGCCTGTCAATATGAATAGCATCCCCACCTGGAAATTCTATGCTTGAAATTCCCTCTTTTCTATCCCTCTCTTTGTTTCTGCCTTGTTTTTTTTCTTCCTGTCACCTCCTTCTTGTCTATTTTCGGCCTTCTTGGTCCATCCTCCTGCTCTTTTTTCAAGAAAAACTTCAAATATAACAATTCTCTCCCTATAGCCGAATTCGGACGCGCTGGGCCTGACTTGTCAGGCGCTTAACGGCAGCGCACCGCATTTTTCTCTCCTATGACAGACAACAATAGTTGCTGTCTGAGCGTTCGACGACGAAGAAGCTAAGAAGTATCCAAACTTATCAGCTTGTAGGCGAAATGATTGGAGTTGTGGTTTATTGGCAAGGTGGATGACAAACGCACGTGGAAAATATCGACAGCTGCTGCAGTGTTTGGCACATCGTGGAATGAGGAAATAATCCTGGAAACCAGCAGCAGCAGAAAACCAGCACCAGCAGCAGAAAACCAGAAGCAGCAGCAGAAAACCAGCAGTAGCAGAAAACCAGCAGCAGCAGAAAACCAGAAGCAGCAGCAGCAGAAAACCAGCAGCAGCAGAAAACCAGCAGTAGCAGAAAACCAGAAGCAGCAGCAGAAAACCAGCAGCAGCAGAAAACCAGCAGTAGCAGAAAACCAGAAGCAGCAGCAGAAAACCAGAAGCAGCAGAAAACCAGCATCAGCATCAGTAGCATAAAACCAGCAGCAGCAGAAAACCAGCAGCAGCAGAAAACCAGCAGCAGCAGCAGAAAACCAGCAGCAGCAGAAAAACCAGCAGCAGCAGAAAACCAGCAGCAGAAAACCAGCAGCAGCAGAAAACCAGCAGCAGAAAACCAGCAGCAGCAGAAAACCAGCAGCAGCAGCAGAAAACCAGCAGCAGCAGAAAAACCAGCAGCAGCAGAAAACCAGCAGCAGAAAACCAGCAGCAGCAGAAAACCAGCAGCAGAAAACCAGCAGCAGCAGAAAACCAGCAGCAGCAGAAAACCAGCAGCAGCAGAAAAACCAGCAGCAGCAGAAAACCAGCAGCAGCAGAAAACCAGCAGCAGAAAACCACCAGCAGCAGAAAACCAGCAGCAGAAAACCAGCAGCAGCAGAAAAACCAGCAGCAGCAGAAAACCAGCAGCAGAAAACCACCAGCAGCAGAAAACCAGCAGCAGCAGAAAACCAGAAGCAGCAGCAGAAAACCAGAAGAAGCAGCAGAAAACCAGCAGCAGAAAACCAGCAGCAGCACCAGAAAACCAGCAGCAGTAGAAAACCAGCAGCAGCAGCAGCAGAAAACCAGCAGCAGCAGAAAACCAGCAGCAGCAGCAGAAAACCAGCAGCAGCAGAAAACCAGCAGCAGCAGCAGCAGCAGCAGAAAACCAGCAGCAGCAGCAGAAAACCAGCAGCAGCAGAAAACCAGCAGCAGAAAACCAGCAGCAGAAAACCAGCAGAAAACCAGCAGCAGCAGCAGAAAACCAGCAGCAGCAGAAAACCAGCAGCAGCAGCAGCAGCAGCAGAAAACCAGCAGCAGCAGCAGAAAACCAGCAGCAGCAGAAAACCAGCAGCAGCAGAAAACCAGCAGCAGAAAACCAGCAGCAGAAAACCAGCAGCAGCATCAGCAGAAAACCAGCACCAGCAGCAGCAGAAAACCAGCAGCAGAAAACCAGCAGCGATCCTTCTGGCCGTCACTCCCAAGAATCCCCAGTAAAGCCCATTCCGGACACTGATGACAAAATGAGAGGAAGACAGAGAGAAAGGTGACCCTGGTAGTGAGTGTGTCAGGAGACCCCATTATCTTATCGCATTGGAGGAAATCTCTCTTTCTGTCTAATGTGATGTGTGTTTCTCTGTCTGTCTGTATCTGTCTGTCTGTCTCTGTCGGTCTGTCTCTCTTTCCCTGTCTCTGTCTCGCTCTCTCCCTCCCCCGCTCCCCCCCCCCTCTCTCTCTTCTCTCTCTGTCTCTCTCTCTCCGGGCCGGATGAAAAAAATATATGCACATACTTATTCTGTTACCCTTGAAAAAGAAAGATTAAGTATAAAGATGTCTCCCCCCCCTCTCTCCTCTCCTCTCCTCTCCCTCTCCTCCTCTCTCTCTTTCTCTCTCCCTCCCCCCCCCCTCTCTCTCTCTACTCTCCTCTCTCTCTCTCTCCCTCCTCTCCTCTTCTCTCTCTCCTCCTCCCTCTCCTCTCTCTCCCTCTCTCCCTCTCTCTCCTCTCTCCCTCTCTCCTCTCCTCTCTCTCTCTCTCTCCTCCCTCCCTCCCTCTCTCTCCCTCTCTCTCTCTCTCTGTGTTCCTGTAAACAACCGTCTCGCACTATCACCGCTTGGAAGTGTTTTCAGGATTCCTGTTACCTGTGCTGAGGGTCCGTCCTTCGGTGTCCATGTCTCCGGCAACAATCACTGTCTTCCCTTTCCTTCCTGCTTTCTACTCTTTGTATCTAAATAATCGTGATAAGAAGGAGGAGGAGGAGAAGAAGGAAGAGGAGGAGAAGAAGAAGATGGAGGAGGAGGAGAAGAGAAGGAGGAGAAGAAGAAGATGGAGGAGGAGGAAGAAGGGGGAGGAGGAGGAGGGGAGGAGATATAGAAGAAGAAAGGAGGAGAGGAGGAGGAGAAGAAAGGAGGAGGAGGAGAAGATGGAGGAGGAGAAGAAGAAGATGGAGGAGGAAGGAGTAGAAGGAGAAGAAGGAGGAGGATGAGAAGAAGAAGGAGCAGAAGAAGAAGATGGAGGAGGAGGAAGAAGACGAAGGGGGAGGAGGAGAAGGAGAAGAAAGGAGGAGAAGAGAGGAGAGGAGGAGGAGGAGAAGAAATCTAAGACTAACAACAACGACAACATCATCACCACCACCAACGAAATGAACAGTAATATGGAAATTCTACGTATGTATGTGTGTGTGCGTGCGTGCGTGCGCGCGTGCGTGCGTGCGTTGCGTGTGTGTGTGTGTGCTATTGTTGTTGTTGTGTTTTTATTTTCGTGCGTGAGTGCCTCTGTGTGTATAAGTGTGTGTGCGTGCGTGCGTGCGTGCGCGCGTGCGTGCGTGCGTTGCGTGTGTGTGAGTGTGCTATTGTTGTTGTGGTGTTTTTGTTTTCGTGCGTGAGTGCCTCTGTGTGTGTATAAGTGTGTGTGTGTGTGCGCGCGCGCGTACGTGCGTGTTCGCGCAAATGCGCACGCCAGCTGTGCGTGTGCATGTGTATGCCATACGCGCGGAGCCTGCAAGAATATTTGTTTTAATGTGTGTCCAAAAATGTTAGGTAACTAAACAGTTCTTTTCTAAAGTTTCTGTTTTTATTCAGAGATAAAACAAAAATCATTTTCTTTTTGCTGTAGAAAATAATTATCCAGTTTGAACAAAAGAATAGTATGATATTTTTTCCAGCATAAGTCTTTCTCCTCTCATCTTCCTTCCCTGTTTTGTTTATTTCTTTCTTTCCTTTTTGTACTTTCTCTTTTTCTTTCTCTCTGTCTTCCTTTCTTTCTTTCTGTCCTTCTTTCTTTCTGTTTTCCTTTTTTCTTTCTCTCTTTCTGTCTGTCTCTCTGTCTGTCTGTCTTTCTTTCATTGTTTCTTGCTTTCTTTCTGTGTGCCTGTCATTCTTTCTTTTTTCTTCTTTTCTTTCTTTCTTTCTTTCTTTCTTTCTCGCTCTCTTTCTTTTCATCTAAAAGACAAGAGTTGTAGGAGTAGAATTCTTTCTCTCCTTTTTACCATCTTTTTTTCTTTCTGTCTGTCTGTCTGTCTTTCTTTCTTTCTCTCTCTATCTCTCTCTCTCTCTCTCTGTCTCTCTCTCTCTCTCTCTCTCTCTCTCTCTCTCTCTCTCTCTCTCTCTCTCTCTTACTTCTTTCCTTTATTTTTTTTCTTTTCTTTGTTTCTTTCTTGCTCTCTCTCTTTCTTTTCATCTAAATGACAAGAGTTGTAGGAGTAGAATTCTTTCTCTCCTTCTTACCATCTTTTTTTTCTTTCTGTCTGTCTGTCTTTCTTTCTCTTTCTCTCTTTCTTTCGTTCTAAGAAGAAGAAGAAGAAGAACACATGGAATTTATACAGCGCTATATCTTGCAAGAAAACCCAAATCAAAGCGCTGTCTTTCCTTACCTTTCTCGTTCTCTCTTTTTTTTCTCCTTTCTTTTCTTGTCTGTATAAAAGACGAGCTGTGTAGGAGTAGAATGCAAAGTTATTAAATCTTTTAATGTTTGCGAATGGAATGATGCTGTTTTTTGTTAGGAGGACAATAAAGGCATTGTCGGTAATTGTCGTCTGCTGCACTGGGGGAAATCCTTCCAGAATAATCAGGAAATTAGTGGGGGAGGCGAGTTCGAGTTTTGTTCAAAGAGGGGAGGAGGGAAGAGAAAGGGTGGGAGAAGAGAGAGAGAGAGACAGAGAGAGAGAGACAGACAGAGAGAGAGAGGGGATACATACACACACACACACACATAATGTGTGTGAGAGAGAGAATGTGCGAGAGAGAGAGAGAGGGAGAGAGAAAGTGAATGTGTGTGTGTGTGAAAGAGAGAGAGAGAGAGAGAGAGAGAGAGAGAGAGAGAGAGAGAATGTGTGAAAGAAAGAGAGAGAGAGAATGTGTGTGTGAAAGAGAGAGAGAGAGAGAGAGAGAGAGAGAGAATGTGTGTTTTGTGTGAAAGAAAGAGAGGAGAGAGGGAGAGACAGAGAGAGAGAGAGAAGAAGAAGAAGAAACACCCGCACATAATACTGAATAACATCACGCACATTTCAGATTAAAGGAAGTGATAACACACAATAATAACACACTTTTTTTAAACAACAACAGCAACAATAAACACTATAACACAGAGAGACAGAGAGAGACGAACAGATAAAGAGAGAGAGACAGAGTCAGAGAACACAATAATATCAAACTTTTCTTTTAATCAACAACCGCTATCACAGAGAGAAACAGACAGAGACAGACAGACCAATAGAGGGAGAGAGACAGACAGAGAAACAGAGACAGACCAACAGAGGGAGAGAGACAGAGACAGACACAGAGAAACAGACCGAGACAGACAGACCAACAGATGGAGAGAGACAGAGACAGACTGACACAGAGAAACAGACAGACCAACAGAGGGAGACAGACAGACAGAGAGAGAAACAGACAGACAGACCAACAGAGGGAGAGACAGACAGAGAAGACAGACAGACAGACAGACAGACAGACCAACGGATGAAGACAGACAGACAGACAGAGAAAAGGAGAAGACAAAAAGAGGACAGACTCAGCTTGGATCAGTGACAGCTAGCGCCACAGCCGCAGTGGTAGCAAGCGGTAGGCGGCTGCCTGTGTAGGCTATTGACTTAGTCGGCCCTGAGAAGGACACGTACACACACGCTCGCGCGCGCACGCACGCACGCACGCGCGCGCGCACACACACACGCACGCACGCGCGCGCGCCACACACACACACACACACGCACGCACGCACACGCAGACACACACACACGCGCACACACACATGTGCATGCCTGCATGCACGCAACACACCACGCACAGAGAGAGAGAGAGGCACAGACACAAACACACGCACACACACACACACACACTTTTCGGAAGGGTAGGCCATTGTGTACCGGTGAGAACGGATGACAAAATTTACAAAACTGCACACACACACGGGGAATGGATGAATTTATTTAAAAAGCACACGAGTGCTTATGCCATTATCCTCGAAATAAAAGAATAAATAAAATGAATAAATAGACAGATAGAGACAGACAGAGACAGCGAGAGAAGAGAGAGAGAGAGAGAGAGAGAGAGAGAGAGAAGAGACAGACAGACAGACAGACAGACAGACGGACAGACAGAGAGAGACACACTGTGAAACTGAACAGGTTTATTCAAGCAAGAGGCTGTAGGCTCATCCTGCATGAATTCAAGGGCGTTGCAGATCAAATCAATCAATACTGAGAAGAACATCAGGGTAAAGTACACACACGCTGGGACAAACGATTGCAGTGCTGTGCAGTCAGGAACTAACGACGACTACAGGAGAGAGAGAGAGAGAGAGAGAGAGAGAGAGAGAGAGTGAGAGAGAGAGAGAGAGAGAGAGAGAGAGAGAGAGAGAGAACACCCCCACTCCCTTTCTACAAGAAAGAAAACAGTAGAAACATTTCAGACAGCATATGAGAGAGAGAGAAAGGGAGACAGAGACATGGACAGACAGACAGGGGAGAGAGCGAGAGACAGAGGGGGAGAGGGAGAGACGGACAGGCAGAGGAAGAGAGATAGAGAGAGAGAGAGACAGAGGGGGAGAATGAGTGGAGTGAGTGAGAGAACCAAAGAACTAGATTATTATTAAAGAGGGTGGTGGCATAAACAAACGTGGTTGTTCTGTGCAATCAACCCTCTGGACACAAGGAGAAGAAGAAGGAGAAGAGGAGGAGGAGGGGGAAAGAAGAAGAAGAAGAAGAAGAAATACACAGACCATTTTCTGGAAAGAAAGAAAGAGAGAGAGAGAGAGAGAGAGAGAGAGAGAGAGAGAGAGAGAGAGAGAGAGAGAGAGAGAGAGAGAGAGAGAGAGAGAACGCGGAATGGAAAAAAAAATTGCTGCTCACTTCGAATCGATAGCAGTTCAGCCGCTACAGTCGCGTTGAATAATTATGGTCCAGAGCAGAACTGGGTGGGAGGGGGATAGGGGGGATAAGGGGGGGGATGGGAGAGAGAGAGACTTGCAGTCCTGTTTGTTCTGTCATCACTGTCACAATACTGGCTCCCGTTTACAGTGCCACAGTACTCTTCCACTCAGCGATGAAAAGAGACAGGGAGATAGAGACATACAGACACAGAGAGACAGACAGACAGAGACAGATTTTCAGAAAATAGAAGCTTTAAGGGAAAGATTTGAAAAGGAGACAGAGACAGACACAGACAGACAGACAGACAGACAGACAGATTTTCAGAAAATAGAAGCTTTAAAGAAAAGATTTGAAAAGGAGAGAGAACAGCTAGACACAGAGAGACAGACAGAGACAGATTTTTCAGAAATAAAGTTTAAAGAAAAAGTTTTTGAACAGGAAGAGACAGACACAGAGAGACAGACAGAGACAGACAGAGACAACAGTTTTTCAGAAAATAAAAAGTTTTTAAAAAAAGATTTAAAAATAATCAGAGACAGACAGACGAGAAGGCAGAGACAGGCGATTTTCAGAAAATAGAAGATTTAAGAAAAAGATTTAAAAAGTAACAAGACAGACAGACAGGAGATAGACAGAGACAGACAGATTTTCAGAAAATAGAAGTTTTAAAAAAAAAGATTTGAAAAGGAACAAGACAGACAACACGAGAAAAGACAGACAGAGACAGACAGATTTTCAGAAAATAGAACTTAAAAAAAAGATTTAAAAATAATCAGAGACAGACAGACAGAAGATGGACAAGACAGACAGATTTTCAGAAAAAAAGCTTTAAAAGAAAGTTTTTGAAAATAATTCAAGACAGCGACAGAAGATGACAAGACAGACAGTTTTTCAAAAATTGAAGCTTTAAAAAAAAGATTTGAAAGGTAACGAGACAACAGACAGAGAGATAGACAAGACAGCAATTTCAGAAAATAGAAGTTTAAAAAAGAAAGATTTGAAAGGAACGGGCAGACAGACACAGGAGATAACAGACAGAGCAGACAATTTTCAGAAAATGAAGCTTTAAAAAAATTTGAAAAGGAGACAGAGACAGACAGCACAAGAGACAACGGACAAAAAAATTTTTTAAAAAATTTTTTTTTCGAGGATAGGGAATAAGCACTCTGTCTTTTTTTTCCCCCCCATCCACCCCCCGTTTGTGTGAATTTTGTCAATTTTGTCATCCTTCCCACCGGCATCAAGGGCCAACTCTTACAAAAGCGAAGGGGTTTTAACGTGTGCGCAAGATTTCGCGTGCTTCGCACACGGACCTGGGTTTTATAGTCTCATCCAAAGGGGATTTTGGGGGAAATGGAGTCGGCACAGATGCTAACCCAGAACGAAATCGAACCCAGGTCTAAATACTCCTAAAACCATTAGGCATCCGCCCCCTATCCCGAGAGACAGAGACGAACAAAACACCACACAAAACACACACACAAAACACAACACAAAAAAACCCCACACACCCCACACAACAATACAACACACCCACACCACACCACACACACACACAAACACACACCACTACACACACACACATAACCACCACACAAAACACACACACCACACACACACACACACACACACACACACCACCACACATGTTTTTCTTTAAGAGAGTATTTTTTTAAGAGATATGTTTCGTTTTTTTAAATTTTTGTTTGAAGTTTTCTTTTCTAGTAAAATGATTAATAAGTCGTTTTGTTTTTTTTTTTAATAGACGGATGGCTTGATGAAGGAAAAGCGTTGCACTGCTTATCCAATTTCTACTGGAAAAACACATTTGACTTCGACTTCGACGGAGAAGAGAGAGAGAGAGAGAGAAGAGAGAGGAGGAAAAGAGAAGGGGGGGGGGGAAAAAAACAGACAGACAGCTACAGACCACCACACACATACACACACACACACACATCCTCCTCTCTTCTCTCCTCTCTCTCTCTCTCACACACACCACACACACACGCACACTCACACACCACACACACACTCACACACATCCACACACACAAACACCACACACTCAAACCACATTCACACAAAACACAACCACTCACTCACCCACACACAACACAAACACAACACCACCACACACACACACCCAGCACAAACAAATAAAGTGCCCATTTCAGTCAGGGAAATGCTCGTCGTGCCTCTCGTTTCAATCCTCCTTCCTCCCCCCCCCCCCCTCCCCCCACCCCCAACACCCCACCCCATACCCATACCCTCCCCCTTTCAATGACAGTAGCGCCACTGAACTGGAAACCAACGAGAGAGAGAGAGATGGGGGGGAGGAGAGAGAGGAGAGGGAGAGGGGAGAGAGAGAGAGAGAGAGAAGGCTAGCATGCTAGCGGTAAAACAGCTCTCCTGGGTGTGTGTGTGTTGTGGTGTGGGTGTGGTTGGGGTGTGGTGTGTTGTGTGTGTTGGGGTTTTATGTGTGTGTGGTGTGTGTGTATGAGTGTGTTGTTGTATGTGGGTGTGTGAGTGTTGGGGTTTGAACGTGGTGTGTGTGTGTGTGTTTGTGTGTTGTGGTGTGTGTGTGTGTGTGTGAAGGGGTGTGTAACGTGGTGGGTGTGTGTTGTGTTGTGTGTGTGGGGTGTGGCGTTTTTGGGGGTGTGCGAGCGCGCGCGTGTGTGTGTGTGTGTTGCGGCGTTTTTTTGTGTGTGTGGCGTTTTTGTGTGGGGCGTGCGTGCTTGTGCGTGTGGTGATGTGTGTTGGAGGGGGGGAGGAAGGGAAAAAGGGATGCAATCGCGGAGGCGGGAAAAGGGTTTTCTTAAGATGGGTTGCCAAGGCCAACTTGCTGGCCAGGGGGAGGGAGGGAGGATGAGGGGGGGAGGATGGAAGAGAGAGAAGGAGGGGGGGATGGAGGGAGGGGGGGATAGTGGGGGGGGGGGGGGGGGGGGGGGGGGGGAAATGACTGTGTCGCGGGGAAAGACGACTTTTTTTCTCGCAGGGGACGGCCCGACTGACAGACAGACAGACCGACAGACAGACACTGCCGTGTTATGTGTAGGGAGGGTGTTGTGGTTGGGGGTGGCTGAAACGCAGCTTCAGGAGAAAAAAGAATTCATTCCATCGCAGCAAGCAAACATGGCGTTTGTTTGTTTTGTTTTTTTTTTTGTTTAAAGTCCATTCAAAATCTTGTGCCTTAATGTCCATTCACTCTTGGTGATAAGGACCAAAAATATGAATGGACATTAAACAAAACAAAACAAAACAAACAAAAGCTCACTGCTTGCTGCCGATCGTGAGCGTTTAGTAAAGAATATAACACAAGGGGGGGTATCACGGATTTGGGGGAGAGGTGAAAGGGAGGAGCGGACAGGAGACACACACGTAATAGATAGATAGATAGAGAGAGAGAGATAGATACAGAGAGAGAGAGATAGATAGAGATAGATAGATACATAGATAGATACATAGATAGATAGATACATAGATAGATACATAGATACGTAGATACATAGATAGATAGATACATAGATAGATAGATAGATAGACAGACAGATAGATAGATAGATAGATACATAGATAGATACATAGATACATAGATACATAGATAGATATATAGATAGATAGATGGATGGATGGATGGGTTGGTGGGTAGGTGGGTGGGTAGGTAGGTAGGTAGATAGATAGATAGATAGATACATAGATAGATACATAGATAGATAGATAGATAGATAGATAGATAGATAGATAGATAGATAGATAGATAGATAGATAGATAGATAGATAGATAGATAGATAGATAGATAGATAGATGGATGGATGGATGGGTTGGTGGGTAGGTGGGTGGGTAGTAGGTAGGTAGGTAGGTAGGTAGGTAGGTAGATAGATAGATAGATAGATAGATAGATAGATAGATAGATAGATAGATAGATAGATAGATATCTCTGTGTGTGTATGTAAAGAGCGAGAGAGAAACAGAGACACAGAGAGTCAGTCACACACACACACACACACAGATAGAGAAACATACAGACAAACACAGAGATCAAAGGGACCGACTCCACACTTCCAGTGAAGGTGATCCATGGTTTACAGGGAACTCTGTGACCCTTAATTTCTATCAATAATTAAACAGTACCTGTCAGGGGAAGAAAAGGGTGCAGACGTTCGATCCAAAACCAACCACACCCAAAAAAACCCAATAAATTAAAAAGATGACAAGCACATAAGAGCATGAAACCAAGCGAGAGATAGAGAGACAGACAGACAGAGAGACAGACAGAGACAGACAGACAGACAGAGAGAGAGAGAGAGGAGGAGAGGAGAGAGACAGAGAGAGAGAGAGACGGAGAGAGAGAGAGAGACAGAGAGAGAGAGAGACGGAGAGAGACAGAGACAGACAGACAGAGAGAGGACCAAGGCGTGGATCTCACAAAATGCTCGGCGAAGATCTCCCCTCCAGCTCTCTTTGGGTCGGAGCAGGAGCGAACTCTGCAGTCAAGATTCAAGATTCAACATTTTATTTCAAGAAAAAACCCCAAGGGGTACATGAAATTTAACAAAACCACAACTTGCGGTCGCACCTCCGCACTGCCCACGTTCATGTGGAAGCTCTCTTGGTTGAGGACATCCTTTTATTCGTTTATATCGAGGATAATGGAATAAAGCACTTGTGTGCTTCTTTTTACATGCAGTCCCCGTGTGTGTGCGGTTTTGTAAATTCTGTCATCTGTCCCCACCCGCACACAATGGCCTACTCTTATGTGCTTTTTTACGTGCAGTCCCCGTGTGTGTGCGGTTTTGCACATTCTGTCATCTGTTCCCACCGGCACACAATGGCCTACTCTTACGAATAGGATTTAACGTGTGCGCAAGATGTTCTGCGTGCGTTCGCATATGGGGACTCGGTTTATAGTCTCATCAGAAAGACATGTGGGGATAGCGGAGTCTGCACTGATGTTAACTCCAGGGGAAAATATATCCTCTTGAACGGGAATCGAACCCGGGTCGTCAGATTGCGAGCGCA
>CM054145.1:20485305-20532805 GCA_028751875.1 Rapana venosa
CTACTCTTTCGAAAAGCGGAACAGGATTTAACGTGTGCGCAAGATGTTCTGCATGCGTTCGCACACGGGGCCTCGGTTTATAGTCTCATCCGAGTGCGCGCGTGTGTGTTTTCGTCTGTCTGTCTGTCCATCTGTCTCTCCCTCTGTGTATGCAGTAACAGAGAGAGACAACGAATTCCACAAGACGAAAGAAAGGGTCTGCCTATGCTTGCATAATAATAATAATAATAATAACTATTATAAGCACGTCACCTTCCATTAACACTCGGGAAGAACGTGAGCGAGGTTTGTCATTCCTGCCTCTAGAAACCTTCCACCTTTCCTGACACCTCTTCCCCCCCCCCCCCCCCCCCCCTCCCATCAACCCTCCCCCTCCCCTCCTCCTCCTCTCTCCCCCCACCCCCCTTTCCCCTAAACATGAAGTAGCCTCACACCCCGGGGATTACCCTTGGTGGCTGGGAGGGGAGAGGAGAGGAGGAAGGGGGAGGGGAGGGGAGGAGGGGGTGAGACAGGAGAAGAGAGCTTGTATGTTTTCTTTCCTGATTTTGCGCCCCTAAGGCATTCGGTGTATTGATCACAGCAAAAGAGTGGGGCGAAAAACTCTCTCTCTCTCTCTCTCTCTCTCTCTCTCTCTCTCTCTCTCTCTCTCTCTCTCTCTCTCTCTCTCTCTCTCTCTCTCTCTCTCTCTCTCTCTCTGTGTGCGTGTGCGTGCGTGCATGTGTGTCTGTCTGCCTGTCTGTCTGTGCGTGTGTGTGTGTCCGTTGTCTCTGTCTGTATGTCTCTCTCTGTCTCTCTCTGTCTGTCTCTCTCTGTCCCTCTCTCTCTCTGTCCCTCTCTCTCTGTGTTTCTCTCTCTCTGTGTTTCTCTCTCTCTCTCTCTCTCTCTCTCTATCTCTCTCTCTCTCTGTCTCATTGTCTCTCTCTGTCTCTCTCTGTCTTTCTCTGTGTCTCTGTCTGCCCCTCCTCTCTCTCCTCTCTCTCTCTCTCTCTCTCTCTCTCTCTCTCTCTCTCTCTCTTTCTTCTCTCTCTCCCCTCCCTCCCTCCCTCTTCCAGGATCTGCTTGTATTTGTCTGCCCTTCTGAATGCCAGTTGATAATTATTGTTTTCTCCGAAGTCGGAATGTGGCTACCTTAATTGTGGGGGGAATAATGGTCGCATCCACAAAAATCGCACCATTGGTGAACCTCGGAGCTCTAGCCGCGGAACGGAGCACACAAAAAACAACAACAACAACAAAAACCATACAACCAAAAGCATACTGTATGAGTTAGAGTGGAAATAATTATTAGGAGTCTGAAGACTTAACGAACATTAAAATGAATTTATCGTTTGAAGTCTTGAAGCCTATCTCTCTGTCTGTCTCAGTCTGTCTGTCTATCTGTCTTATCTGTTTCTCTCTCTCCCTCTCTCTCTCTCTCTCTCTCTCTCTCTTCTCTTTCTGTTCGTTCTTCTTTGTCTCTCCTGTCTGTTTCCTTCTCTCCTCTCTCTCTCTCTCTCTCTTCTTCTCTCTCTTCTCTCTTTCTTTTTCTCTTCTCTCCCTCTCTCTTCTCTCTCTCTCTCTCTCTCTCTCTCCTCTCTCTCTTCTCTCTCCACCCTCTCTCTTCTCTCTCTCACCCACCCTCTCTTTTCTCCCTCACCCACTCTCTCTCTCCCTCTCTCTCTCACCACCCCCCCCTCTCTCTCTCCTCACCCCCCCCCTCTCCTCTCTCTCTCACCACCCTCTCTCTCTCTCTCTCTCTCTCTCTCTCTCACACACACACATACCCTTTCCCCAATTCTTTCCTCCTTTCTTCTTAAATGTTCTCTCTTATTTTAAACCTTTCTCCTGTTTTTTTACCCCTGTTTTTCCACCCGTTACCCTTACCCCGCTCACCCCCCCACCCCCACCCCACCCCACCCACCCCCTGTGTCCCCTGTGTCGTTCCCTGACACCAGGAGATGTGTCACCATGTGTCCACCTCTTTGCCCAGCGTATGTAGGGTGGATATGATGCACACGGTGTACCCTGCATAAGTGGTGGGGATGATGTAGGGGTTTTTCCTGCGTTGTCATACCTCTTATCCCGTCACCCCACCCCCTACCCCACCCCACTTTCCCCCTGTGTCCCCTGTGTCGTTCCCTGAAGGACACAGGAGATGTGTCACCGTGTGTCACCGTCTGTGCCAGACGGTAGTGTAGGGTGGATGATGGATGACAGGTGGTACCTGCATAAGTGGTGTAGTGAGGGAGTGGAGGTAGTGTGGTGTAGGTTGGGGTGTAGTGACTATTGTTCCGTACTCTTGTGTGTACTGGTCAGCTAGCCTGTGAGGAGTTTGTCTGTTAGTGTGTGCTGTGGATAGTTATCGTAGTGTATGTGTGTGTAGTGTAGCGTAGTGTAGTGTAGTGTAGTGTAGTGTGGTGTGGTGTGGTGTAGTGTGTAGTGTAGTGTAGTGTAGTGTGGTGTGGTGTGGTGTGGTGTAGTGTTGTGTGAGTGTGGTGTGGTGGTGGGTGTGGTGTGGTGTGGTTGTGGTGTGGTGTAGTGTAGTGTGGTGTGTGTAGTGTGGTGTGGTGTAGTGTGGTGTGGTGTAGTGTAGTGTGGTGTAGTGTAGATTGTGGTGTGTTGTGTGTGTTATGTTGTATTGTGTTGCATTGTTTTGTGTGTGGTATAATATATTGTAACTATCGTATTGTATTACTTTGTCGTTACCGTCACCGATCCCTCAGATTCCGAATCCTTGGGGCGCCTTCGAAGCTTTGTCAACCACCTTTCTCCAGTCCTCGCGTCTCTCGCCGCTCTCAGGGTGTCTCTCAGCTCCATGTCTGTCCCCTCTCGAATGTTGTCCTCCCATCTCTTCCTGTGTCTGCCTCTTCTTCTTCCTCCCCGCACTGTGCCTTGTAGGATTGTTTTGTAATGCATTGTACATTGCTTTGTGTTGTGTTATGCTGTTATGTTTGGTTTGTTGTTGTTTTTTTTGGGGGGCTCGTTTTGTTTTATGTGTTGTGTTGTATCGTGTATCTTATTTATTTATTGTTTGATTTTTAGGATAATTGAATAAGCACTCATGTGCTTTTTTTTACATCCTGTCCCAGTGCGCATACACTTTTGTAAATTTTGTCATCCGTTCCCACGGGCACACAATGGCCTACTCTTCCGAAAAGCGGACAAGTTTTGAAGTGTACGCAAGATGTTTTTTGTGCATTCGCGCACGGGACCTCGGTTTATAGTCTCACCCAAAGGACTTTTTTGGGGGAATGGAGTTAATAATGATAATAATAATGTATGGGATTTATATAGCGCTGAATGTTGTAAAGTAAACAAAATTGAAGTTGACACTGATGTTAACGAGAAAAATATCCCCTTGAACGGGATTCGAACCCGGGTCAGCGGATCACGGGTGCAACGCTGTAACAAACCAGGCTATCCCGTCCCCCGTATCTGTCGTATTGTATAGCTTTGTTATCATAAAATTGTATTGTGTACAGCTTTCAGTCACTACCCATTTTTGTTCGTGAACAAAATTTGGGCTGCTCTCCCTGGGGAGACCTTATACCCACAAAAGCAGTGCCTCCCTTTTAAAAAATGTTCTCGTCTGCAAATGTATATGTTTTCCCTTATGAGAGTGGATTTCTTATTAAGAATTTTGGAAGGGGGGGGGGGCGGGAGCAGAGATGATTTTCTTGTTGTCCCGTGGGTTGTGTTATGTGCTGTACATGTTTGTTGCACGCGGGACCTTGGTTGGTCACCTCATCCAAAGGCTATCTATCACCCAGGCCTCGGTACACTGAAGAGACACTGCATTGCCGTAATTGCTCCTCTGTCCCAAGAGAGGTGAGAGAGAGAGAGAGCAAGAGAAGATTGAGAGAAGAGAGTGAGAAGAAGAGAGAGAGAGAGAAAAAATCATATTGCAGATTTAACAATTGCACACACGGACGCAGCACGCACGTACGGTCAGCGAAGCCAACAGAGAGAGAGGAGAGGGGGAGGGAGAGAGAGAAAAGAGAGGGAAGAGAGAGAGGAAGGGGTGGGACAGACAACAATGAATAGTTTCAGCTGTTGACGTAAATGTTGTAAAAGTCCTGTCAATTACATTTTCTGTCTTATCTTTTATTTTATATTTTTTGTCTTACACACACACGCGCGCGCGCAGCACACACTCACACACACACCACACACACACACACACACACACACACACACACACACACACACACGAGAAGAGAGAGAGGGAGGGAGAGAAACCCCTTGTCATTCAAACACTGCACATAGAAAGGAAGAACACACATACACACAACACACACACACAACACACACACACACTCAACACAACACACACACACACACACACACACACACACACGCACGCACAGAGGAATAAAGAAAACCTCTGCACTGTGACCTACACATAACGACATTTCAGGCAAGAGTTAGGCAAGGCACAAGTAGGCTGGTTTGAAGATCAATTTGTAAAACCACAGTCCACTGACCACGAGCAGACTTACAACTGACCACCAGCCACTCTGCCTGACCTCAGTGTCTGACCCTGACCTCCGAGGTCCTGTGATCGTTCGTGCGTGTCGCGTGTTTGTTGCTGGAAGCAGTGATGTGAAGCCATGGGTGGCCAAGCTTAGCAGGGCCCACCCGCTTACTACTTACTACCACTACCCAGGAGACAAGTCTGCCTGCTAGCTGCTAACAAGTGCACTTCTGGCGCAACCTTTGGAAAGAGAGAGAGACAGAGAGGGAAAGGGAGAGAGAGAGAACTGGAACCGAAAGATTTATTCACCAAAAAGGCCATTGGCCCAGAGAGGAGAGAGAGAGAGAGAGAGAGAGAGAGAGAGAGAGAGAGAGAGAGAGAGAGAGAAAAGAGAGAGAGAGAGAGAAAAGGGGAGAGGGGAGAGAGAGAGAGAAAGATTATTTATTTATTTATTTATTTACTCTATTATATCGAGGATAATGGAAAAAAGCACTCATGTGCTTTTTTACATCTAGTCCCCGTGTGTATGCGGTTTTGGAAATTTTGCCCATCTGTTTCCATCGGCACACAATGCCTACCTCTTCCGAAAAGCGGAACAGGATTTTAAACGTGTGCGCAAGATGTTCTGCATGCTTTCGAACACGGGGCCTCGGTTTATAGTCTCATCCGAAGAGAAGAGAGAGAGAGAGAGAGGGGAGAGAGAAGAGAGAGAGAGAGAGAGAGAGAGAGAGAGAGGAGACAGACAGACAGGACAGACAGACAGACAGACAGACAGACAGACAGACAGACAGAGAGAGAGGGAGGTGGGTGGGTAGGCTGGCTAGAGAGCGAAGAAGAATAACCTTAATAATAACTAACCTTAATCCATTAATCCCCGAAGTCGGAATGCGGCACCTAAATGGTGGGGGGGGGGGGGGGGGGGGGGGAGGGGGGGGGGGGGTATTAAACCCGGTCGCATGCGCAAAAAAATCTCACCATTGGTGAACCTCAGGAGATCTAGCCGAGGAATGAAAGAAGGAAGAGAAGGAGAATGTATTCATTTATTTCGGAATAGTTTCGGGATGGCACTGAACTATTCTTTGTTTTCAGGCCGTGTGTCTCGTGGGCAAGTTGAGACCATGGTAGAGCCCATCCCTCTGCAAGTACCAGGTGCATGCTGGATGCCCTCGTGCTTCTGTAACCCATCGAACGCTGTAAGCAAAACATGCGTTGCGCTGCCGTTAGGCGCCTGACAAGTCAGGCCCAGCGAAATCCCACTTTGGCGTGGGAGAGAATTTTTATCTTTTTTTTAGTTTTCTGAAGGAAAAAAAAGGCCCGAGAAGGTAGAAAATAGAAAAGAAGGAGGTGACAGGAAGAAAAGGAATAGGGCAGAAATTAAGAGAGGGATAGAAAAGAGGGCATTTCCTATATTCATACTGACAGGCCCCGGCATTCCCACGGGGGACCAGGGCTTGCATAAAATGACAGACTCTTTAGTTTGTTTGTTTTTGAAGACAAAAAAATCTTCTGCATGTGTGTGTGTCCACAAAGGGAAATTAAGGCATTGGCAGGTCTACACTCTACGTTGACCAGAGTGATCGCAAAATTCCACAGACACCGTTGCCGAGATTCGAACCCACGACTTCATGGACCCACGGGCTTGAAAGTCTAATGTTCTTAACCAGTCGGTTGTAGCATACGCGGAGCCAAACATAACAGCAGTACAAAAGCGAGTCTTCAGAGCAGCGACCACTGTGGTGTTAACTCTTGCAGTATCGGCAGCAGCAGTATCAGCAGCGGCAATAAATGAACAGCAGGCAGCTTCCTTTTGCTGTGGTGAAGGTGTGTTTCCGTGTTGCCCCTGTATCTGCCCTTTACCTGAATGCTGGTAGGTGGTGGGGCAGTGATAGCATCACTGGATTCCAGTTAAAAGCTCGTGCATGTGGTGTTTGGGTTTTTTTGGTGGGAGGGGGTGAGGGGGGGCAGAGAAAATAACAACTCGCCTCTCATCTTTGGCTCAGTTTCTGAAGGTACATAATTATATCTAGCCTCGCTCGCCTCCATTGTTCATGTACCATCGTCATTATCTTGTAAAAGCACGTGTATTGGAATAGCACTTAAAGCACGTTGACCATCTACTGCAGCATGTGTCCCTCTGTACTGTAGCAGCCCTCCCTCCCTCCCTCCCTCGGTTGCTGTCCTGTACCTCTCTCTGTGTCCCATGTCCTCACGCCTAGTATGTCTTTCTTGATGTCATTAAACCAGCTGGTTGCCGGTCTGCCAGGGGTTCTGTTCTGTAGCTAGATACAGCATCTGGTTGCCGGTCTGCCAGGGGTTCTGTTCTGTAGCTAGATACAGCATCTGGTTGCCGGTCTGCCAGGAGTTCTGTTCTGTAGCTAGATACAGCATCTGGTTGCCGGTCTGCCAGGGGTTCTGTTCTGTAGCTAGATACAGCATCTGGTTGCCGGTCTGCCAGGGGTTCTGTTCTGTAGCTAGATACAGCATCTGGTTGCCGGTCTGCCAGGGGTTCTGTTCTGTAGCTAGATACAGCATCTGGTTGCCAGTCTGCCAGGGGTTCTGTTCTGTAGCTAGATACAGCATCTGGTTGCCGGTCTGCCAGGAGGGTTGTAGCTCTATCTGGTTGTCATTCTGTGCTGCTGCACCTTTGTTTTGTTGTCCATCTGTTGTCTTTGATGTCTTGCGATGTGACCTGCGTTCTTCCGTGTCTGTTCTAAGTGAGAACTTGAGGACGTCTGTCAGCCCTGTTCTCATTTTTTTTATCTCTTCTCTTTCTGATTCTGAAAAAGGGATCGGTGGCTGATATGAAGTCTTTTGCATACATCTATCCAGTTCGTGATCCGTTTCGCGTATCTTGTTATATTCTGTTGTCTGGTCACGAACTTGGTGAATTGAGCATACTCGAAATCCCCGAAGTCGGAATGCGCCTACCTTCATGGTGGGTAAAAAAACAAACGGTCGCATACGCAAAATCTCACTATTGGTGAACCTCGAAGCTCTAGCCTAGAGGGGGAAAAACCAACAAAAAGAAACAAATGAAGGCGAGCTCTGGCAGATAATTGTCGGCAAGGAGTTCACCTCCACCCATCCATTCACTCCCCTTGGCATAGTCTTCGTGGCCTTCATGCGCAGTCATGTCGGATTAGCTTTCGTGCATTGAGGAGTAAGAGAGAATAGTCGAGTGTGATTCACTACATGCATTTTGTCGATACGTTGGGGCATACATACTCTATGCCTACCAACCTTCCTCCCCTTATCAGTATAAATAGCATCCCCACCTGATGAAAAGTGTGTGTGTGTGTGCGCGCGCGCAGAGCATCTTGCGCATACGTTAAACCCTGTTCCGCTTTTCGTAAGAGTAGGCCATTGTGTGCCAGGGGAAACAGATGACAAAATTTACAAAACCGCAAACACACGGGGACTGGATGTAAAAAAGCACATGAGTGTTTATTCCATTATCCTCGATATAAAAAGAATAAAATAAATAAAATAAAATAAACACACAGAGGACGAGAGAGAGAGACAGAGAGAGAGACGACAGAGAGAGAGAGAGAGAGAGAGAGAGAGAGAGAGAGAGAGAGAGAGAGAGAGAGAGAGAGGAGAGAGAAGAGAGAGAGAGAGAGACCCACAGTCATAGAGAAGGGTCATCAAAGGCGTTTGAAACCCACAGAGTACTACACCACTTTTCAAAACTTCACCACTAACAAACCCCAACCTTCAAACAAACTCGCTCCCTGAAGGCCCTATAGTGGTACTTAGTCACTGAAGCCACCCCACTACACCTACATAACAGTGTATAGTAGGACAGCCAGCCAGCCACCTAACGCCCACACTAAATGTAATGTAATGTAATGTGATGGCCTCCTGTTGCCCGGCAACCCTCCACCTTTGCTGTCACCTTCCCTGGGGAAAGCCAGTACTTGTGTATTACCAGAACAAAAGTTCTACACAGTTGGATGGGTTTTTTTCCTTCCTTGTCTTGAGGTTTACAAACGCTGATGGTTTTTTGCGTATAATATGTGAGGGGACGGGATAGATCAGTGGTCGGAGCACTTGCTTTCCCCCAGCCAAGTTAAGCAGCGTCGAGCATGGTTACCAGTTGGATGGGTGACCGTTTGCGCACCTTGGCTTCAGTACAGTTCCCCCAGTTCACCCAGCTGTAAATGGGTACTTGCCCTCTTTAGGGTCAGGGAAGGTAAAGCAGCGAGGGAGAGGAGATGGGCGCCGCCCTCAATATGCTGGCCCTAGAGAAGTGAGGTCTCTGACGCCTCGCTCCCCTACGACCTTATAGGTTATGGGACTCCTTTACCTTTACCTTTTATGCGACCGTTTTGGCCCGCCATTTTTAAGGTATCCGCACTCCGACTTCGGGGATGATGTCCTAACACAACAGCAGTGTAGGTCTACATGTCGGGGTGGTGGTGGGAAGTGTGTGTTCCTGGGCTAGACCTCCACGGTTCATCAGTCGTGAGATTTTGCTATGCCACTGTTTATATATTAATTTTTGTCATCGGTTCTTATCGGCACGAATGACCTACTCCCTCCCGCTATCTCTCTCTCTGTCTCTCTTCCCCCTCCTCTCTCTCTCTCCCTCTCTCTCTCTCTCCCTCTCTCTCTCTGATATTTTCCCGTATACTGTGTGAGTGTATTGCTATGGGCTTTATTTTATTTTATTATCATTTATATCCCTAAGGGCGGGGACTGGATGTAAAAAAAGCACATGGTGCTTATTCATTATCCTCGAAATAAAAGAATTTGTCATTGTCATTGTCTCCCACCCCCCTCTCTCTATCTTTGAGGGGACAACCCCCCCCCCCCCCCCTCTCCCCTGATTAACTAGTTAAATACCTTAGATTTTCATCTGTTTTCTGACCTGTATTCCTCATTATTTTTCGTCTGTGGACACAGAAAGAAGGCTGTCATGGAACGGTTTGCGCTACAGTTGTGTTATGTACGGTTTCCTCTTTGTTTAAATTTGATTTATTACCCGTACTTACTAGAAAGTGTTTGGGAAGGGGGGGGGGAGGACTTATTCCAATGATGTGTTTAGATTTTATTGTGTTTGTGTGTGTGGAGAGGTAGGAGTGGAAGTTATTGACAACCGGCATAGTCCTGAATTGTATTTGTTGATACCACCTTTGTCATGGACCATAGTCTTCACATGAATTCGCATCTCGCATCTCTCTCTCTCTCTCTCTCTCTCCTCTCTCTCTCTCTCTCTCTCTCCCTCTCTCTCACTACTCTCTCCTCTCTCTCTCATCCTCTCTCTTCTCTCTCTCTTCTATCACTCATGAATCTATCACTATCAATACCCTCCTCCCCTTCCTCTCCTCCCCCTCTCTCTCTCAAGTCCAGCCATCATCATCATCACTATGTTTACTACCCTCCCCCCTCTCTCTCTCTGTCTCTCTCTCTCTCTCCCCCCTTGACCTCCCTCCATCAAACTCTTCACCAATACAGAAGTCCAAGGACGCACTGTCCTTCATTTCTCCTTCATCCAACCTCTCCCCCTCCCCTTCACCTAACAACCCCACCCCTTTCTCCTCCATTCCAGACAGGAAGAGGGAGGAGAGGGGGGTTGGATAAATGGGGGGGGGGGGGGGGGGGGGGAAGGGGGGCAGGGATGGGGATAAAAGGGAAAGGGTGGTGGTGGCAAAGTTTGCGAGATGGAAAAGTTGGCATGGTTTGGTTTTTTTTTTCTTTTTTCGACATCTCTTTACAATGTCTTTTCGAAGTAGTTTGTCTGTAATCTTCCTTCTATCTTTATTTCAGAATATAGAGTGACAAATCTCACCAAAGTTCGAATCCGTGTATGGAATGGTTGGAAAACGCGGATGCACGCACAAAAATCTCATCATTGGCAAACTTCAGGCTTTAGTCAAGGAACGAAGAAAGAAAAGAAAACAAAAGAAATGAAGCAGTATTTAGACACTCCAGGTTTACTAGAAAACTGAAGAGTAGAGGAATACTGTTCAAGATTTTGGTACAGAACGCCTCATTGAGATCATACACACGTGTTCATGCGCACACACGCTGGCGTAAAGTGAAGACTAGCTCGTTGATATATTTTGCAGTGCGGAGTTTAACGGAGCTTGGTTGGACTCTTCATGAAGCTGTGCATTCATTTTGTCATGTTGAGTAGCTCCAGTCCATTTCAGTACTGTTTATAATTATGGTCCCCGCCTACCACGGAGACCGTGGCAGGGCTGTGATCTCTCTAGTTTATCTTATATATCATTTCTTTTTGTTCTCCATACAATGCTTTCCTTTTTTGGTGGGTGTCGTTTTTGAAGGCTTCTGCAGGCTTTTAATAATAATAATAATGAATAATAATAATAAATGTATGGAATTTTATATAGCGCTGAATCTTGTAAAGCAACAAATCAAAGCGCTCAGATGACTTCTATTTTTCTTCGAGGTTAATGCATTCATGTGCTTTTTTTTTTACATCCACTCTCCGTGTGTATGCGGTTTTGTAAATTTTGTCATCTGTTCCACCGGCTCACAATGACCTACTCTTTCGAAAAGCGGAACAGGATTTAACGTGTGCGCAAGATGTTCTGCATGCGTTCGCACAGGGGGCCTCGGTTTATAGTCTCATCCGAAGGATGCACTTGCATGCACATGCACTTGTGTAAGTAAGGGGACACTTTACATGCACTTGTGTAAGTAAGGAGACACTTTACATGCACTTGTGCAAGTAAGGGGACACTTTACATGCACTTGTGTAAGTAATGGGACAACGTGGTTGATTTTTATTTGTTTGTTTTTTCCATTCATACATCTAAGAATGTTGTCACTGGATGTTGGTTCTTGTTTTACCAGCCCGGTGGAGGTCCAGGGAGGAAGAAAACGATGAGGGGACTGGTAGGGAGGGGTGCTGCATCAGACTGCAGACTTCTGCCATCTTGACAGTACAGGATGAATAATTTATCACGGGCAGGGAACGCAGCAGTAGCAGAAGAAGAAGGAGTTTACTGAGGCAGAGGAGTTCTGGGCTCTGATTGATGGCTGGCTGTGTCGTGACAGAAAGTGTAGTGTTCAGTCTGTCACGGGGCCTTGGGGAACTTTTCGTTGTGTGATCGTGATACAGTTGAAGACGTCATTGGTGGCTATGCTGTAGAATGTGTTTTTTTAATACTAAGTTGTTGTCCGTCCTTCATCAAGGTTGTCTGCTCCTTGGTCATTCTAGTTTTGTTATTGCAGATGTATTTTCTACAACGTCTGTGGATTAATTTCTTTCTTCTTCTTGTTCTTCTTGTCTTCTTTTCTTCTTTCTTTTACTTTTTTTCTTCTTCTTCTTTTTTTCTTCTTCTTCTTCTAATCATTCTTTTTCTTTTCTTCTTCTTCTTCTTCTTCTTCTTCTTCTTCTTCTTCTCCTCCTCCTCCTCCTCCTCCTCCTCCTCCTCCTCCTTCTTCTTCTTCCTTCTTCTTCTTCTTCTTCTTCTTCTTCTTCTTCTTCTTCTTTTCTCTTCTTCTTCTTCTTCTTCTTCTTCTTCTTCTTCTTCTTCTTTTTCTCCTCCTCCTTTTTTTTTGTACTTTGGCAGAGTAAACAATATCGTGTCTTTTCAAATACCTTTTTTTGAATTATATAAAATCAGGTAGGAAAGATACGAGCCTTTCGTGTGTCTTTTGGTTGTTGGTGGTGGTTTTCTTCTTTTCTTCTTTTTTTTTAACCACTGGCATGGGATGATATTGTTTCTTTTAAAAGAAAGTGTTGGAATGAAGTTAAAGAGAAGCTGGAAAAATACAGAACCGTTTGTGTGTTTTCTTTTTGAGTTAGTTGGTTTCTTTTCACCAATGGCAGAGAAAGAGACGGGTTTCTGTTATAACATTGTGGAATCAATGATGAGAAGCCAGAACTTCTTGTGTGTGTGTTTTGGTTATTTTTGTGTGCGTGGTTTTGTTGATGTTTGTGTGTGTGTGTTGTTTTGGTTTTTGTTTGGTTTTTGGTTTTTGTTGTTGTTGTTGTTATTTTGGGGCGTTCGTCGTTGTTTTTAAAACATTGTCAAATAAATAAATACTATTTCTTTTAAAAACAAAACCTTTGGAACCAAAAGAACACGAAGTCGGACAGACTCAGAACCTTTTTAGGGGTGGGTAGAAAAATCACTTGTTGGTTGGCTTAACCGGGGCGACCGTAACATAAAAGCTGCAGGATCAAGGCTGTGTATGTATATGATTGTATGTATGTATACACATATATATATCAAAATCAGAGTGGATGGACTGCCCATCAACCACGCTTCCTGAGTCCCGCTGATGTGCTGTTAACATTATCAGCAAAGGCCAGAGATTGCGGAGGAGGGAGGAGAGGGGGCAGGGGGGGGGGGGGGGTAGCAGGGTTCACGAGGTGAAGTCCACCTCAGGGATGGAGGGGGGGGGGGGGGGAGTGGGGGGGGGGGGGTGGAGCGGGCTGGGGTTTCATGAGTTGGGCAGCGAAGTGAAGTCCAGTCCAGTCCAGACCAGGCAGTGATGATGATGATGATGACCTCCATTGACAGGGTTGTTAGGAGAAGGGGAAGGCTTCTAGTCCTGTACTAGGCTAGTGGTGGTTGCCTGTCTGCATGTTTGCCTGATGGATATCATTAGTATACCCTCAGATTTTTTAAGGATGGTCCCTGATTGGGTTTACTTCTCTGATGGTAGTACCTACCTACCTACCTTCCCTTTGTATGACTTCGGTTAGTTACTGCACTGTTGTGTGCTCCTCTGACGGTCTGGCTGGCTGGCTGGCTGGCTGGCTGGCATTGTCTATCTATCTGTCTGTCTGTCTCTGTCTGTCTGTCTCTCTCTCTCTCTCTCGCTCTCTTTCTGTGGATGAAAAAAAAGCACGTGATGCTTTTCCCTTACCCTCGAGTAAAAGAACAAAATAAAAATAAATAAATAATAAATAAATAATCTCTCTCTTCTTCTCTCTCTCTCCCCTCTCTCTCTCTCTCTCTCTCTCTCTCTCTCTCCCCTCTCTCTCTCTCTCTCTTTCTCTCTCTCTCTCTCTCTAAAAGCCCGATGGAATATTGTTACTACTTCTCTGTTACCTTTAGGAAAGAAAGGTCTGTGTTGTGTGTGTACTGGGCTGCAGCGTGCGTGTGTGTGGGGTGTGTGTGTGTGTTTTGTGTGTGTGTGTGTGTGTGTGTGTACGCAGTGTATGTGTATGTATGTATGTATGTGTGTGCACGCGCGTCTGTGTGTGAGAAAAGAGAGAAAAGAGCCCATGCCAGTGGGTCTGCATCAGAGAAATCCGAGAACAGAGACCAACAGATCGACCCCACCCTCCCCCCCCCCCCCCCCCCCCCCCCCCCCCCCACCACACACACACACTACTACAACAACAACACAATAATACATCACAGTCGTCTCGGGTCTGACCTTGACATTCCTTCCACCCCACCCCACCCCACCCCACCTCACCCCACCCTCCATCCCTTCCCACGACCTTACCTCCTCCCCCCACACCTCCCATCATTCCCTTTATTCCTCTTGTTTCAAACAGATCACAGAGTAACCCCTTTCACCCCCCCCCCAAACCTTGACACCATCACCCACCACCCCCCTCTTTACCCCCCCCCCCCCCCCCCCCCCCCCCCCCCCCCCCCCCCCCCCCCCCCCCACCTTCCCCATCACACATTTCCCCCCCTTTCCCGCATTCTCTCTGCTTTCCTACTTCCAAACTCTCTTTATGTTTAGCTTCGGGGCACATACTTCCACACCACCCCTCTCCTCCCCCTTATTCCCCCCCCTCCCCTCCCCCCCCCCCCCCCCCCCCCCCCCCCCCTCCCACCTCCACCCCCCCACCCCCCCTCTCCCGCACCCCAAATCCCATCACCACCCCCTCCCTCCCTCCCCCTACTGCTTCCCTCCCCCCTCACCTCCTCACCCTCCACTCTTAGGGCTAGTTTTCATGCCAAACCAAACCCCCTGCCCCACCTTCCCCTCACCCCCTTTTTTACCCCCCCCCCCCCTTCCTTCTCCTCTCTCCCTTCTTCTGTCTGTCTGTCTGTCTGTCTCTGTGTCTGTCTACCTCTCTGCTGTCTGTCTCTCTGTTTGTCTGTCTCTGTCGTCTGTCTCCCCTCTGTTTTGTCTGTCTCTCTCTCCTCGTCTTCTCTCTCTCATTCTCTCCCCATTCTCTCTCTCTTTTTCCCCATCTCTCTCTCTCTCTCTGTCTGTCTTTCTCTTCTCCTTCCCCCATCTCTCTCTCTCCTCTCTCTCTCTCTCTCTCTCTCTCTCTCTTCTGTCTGTCTGTCTCTCTCTCTGTCTCGTCTCTGTCTCTCTCTCTCTCTTTCTCTCTCTTCTCTCTCTCTCTCTCTTCTGTCTGTCTTTCTCTCTCCTCTTCCCCCATCTCTTTTCTCTGTCTTCTTCTCTCTCTGTCTCTCCTTCCCCCTCTCTCTCTCTCTCTCTCTCTATCTCTCTCTCTCTTTTCTCTCTCTCTCTCTCTCTCTCTCGTTCTCTCTCCTCTCTCTCTCTCTCCTCTCTCTCAGTGCCTTGCGATCGAACAGGCTGATGATTGCTTTCAGGCCTCGCCATATCTCTCTTCTCTCTCTCGTCTTCTCTCTCTATCTTCGTCTCTCTCTCTTCTCTCTCTTCTCTCTCTTTTCTCTCTTCTCTCTCTCTCTCTCCCCCCCCCCCACACAGTTTCTCGGTTTGGATGAGGAGCCTCAGTTGTCATTCAATCAGCATGCTTCTGCTTTTTTCTCCCTCTTTTTTACGTTTTGTTTTTTTGTTGGTTGTTTTTTTGGTTTGGGGTGGGTGGGTACGTTTATGTTTGTGTCGTTTTTTTTTGTTTTTTTTTGTTGTTTTTGGTGTGGTGGGTTGTTTTTTTTGGGGTGTGTTTTCCTTTTGTTGTAGGTTTTTTTTTCTTCTTCTTTTTGGTGTGTGGGGTTTTATGGCTTTTTTTCTATTTTTCTTTCTTATATTTTTGTTTTTTGGTTGTGTTTTGTGTGTTGTTTGTTGTTTTTTGGGGGGGGAAGGGGGGAGGGGGGGGGTTCCATGCATGTATGGGGTGTGCTGTTGCTCTTGAATACGTAAGTACATATGTTTATATACGTACATAAGTGTATGCCTGTATACTTTATATGCATATGTATGTACATACATATATCATGCATACATACGTAATACATACATACATACTGGCATGCGCGCGCGCACATACACACACGCACCACCACACACACAAAACACAACACACACCACCGCGCGCGCGCGCGCGCGCAACTGCTTTAGATAGGGAACGAATGTAAAGAAGCACATAAATGCTTATTCATTATCTTCGAAATAACATTGAAATGAAAAAAACCCACAACATAACATACATACATTACTACTACATACATACATTACATACATAAATTCTCATACATCATACTACATAAAATACATGCGCATGCATACTACATCCCATACATTACATATATACATACAAACATACATACATGCATATACATACAACATGCTATTTACATACAACCAACATACATAATACGTATATACATACATACATACATACATACATACATACTACATACATAATACGTTATTTGTATACATACATACAATCATACATACTTAGGTACGTACGTACGAAGGTACATTCATACATAAAGACAGACAGACAGACAGACAGACATACATACATACATACATACATACATACATTGAAAATCTGATTTAAAAAAACCAAACCCAAAACAAAAAAACATACATACATACATACATACAGACAGATATACATGTTTCTTTTTTTTTTTAATTGTGATTGCAGTTTCTATTTTTGTACTCATAAGTTGTCATTGTTATTAACGGAAAGCGCAGGTAGCCACTTACATAAATTGTCATTATTAATGATGGTGTGTGTGTGAGGGGGGGGGGGGGGGGGGGGAGGGGGGTGGTCTTTTGGGGTTTTTTCTTTGGCTACTACAGCTCCCATATTCAACACCAGTGGTAAAATTTTACGTATGCGACCCTTTTTTAAAATTTATTTAACCCACCATTAAGGTAGCCGCATTCCGACGTCGGGGACTTGTGTCTCTGTGCGTGCGTGTTCTTTTTAAAAACAAAAATCGTCATCCGTTCCTTCTGGCACGAAATGGCCTACTTTTCCGTTATGGCGGAGCGGGTTCTTAAGCGTGCGCGCAAGGAATTCTGCGTGCGTTCGCACACGCCAGCATGGATTTATTATAATCTCGTCCGAAGGACTTTTGAGGGAGTAAGTGGAGACGGTACTGATGTTAACTCCAGGGGGGAATTCAATTCAATGTCTGTTCACTTCACGCAAAGTGATATTAAAGGGGGGAAGTTCTCTAGAAACGGGCATTGCCTCCGTGGTGGCTCGAACTCCCGGGCCGTCAGATCACGAGTGCGACGCTCAAACCACTAGGCTATGCCGCCCTTGTGTACACAAACTGATGAGCCTACTCCCGCACTTTACAGATCTATAGGAAGGAAGGGGAAAAAATATCAGTCGAGTTTGTGACCCCATTCTCGCGCTCTCTGGCTCTGCTGAGGAATCAGGTCGTAGGGCGGTTGTGTATGTGTGTGTGTGTGTGTGTGTGTGTGTGTGTGTGTGTGTGTTGTGTGTGGTGTGTGTGTTTTTGTGTGTGTTTTGTTGTGGGGTGGTGTTGTGTGTGTGTGTGTGTTGTGTGTGTGTGTGTGTGTTGTGTATGTGTAGTGTGTGTTGTTTTGTGTGTGTGTGTTGTGTGTTTTGTGTTGTTTGTGTGTGTGTGTTGTGTGTGTGTTGTGTGTGTGTGTGTTGTTGTGTGTGTGTGTTGTGTGTGTGTGTTTTTGGGGTGTGTGTGTTGTGTGTGTGTGTTGTTGTGTGTGTGTGGTGTGTCATCTATCGCGTCTGTCTTTCTGTCTGTCTGTCTGTCTGCCCCCCCCCCCCCCCCCCCCCCCCTCTCTCTCTTTTCTCTCTCTCTCTGATTGTGTGGTGTTTCGCTGTCTCTATCTCTCACTCACTCTGTCTCTCTCTCTCACTCACTCTGTCTCTCTCTCACTCTCTATCTCTCACTCACTCTGTCTGTGTTTTCTCTCTCTCTCTCTCTCTCTCTCTCTCTCTTCTCCTCTCTCTTCTCTCTCTCTCTCTCTTCTCTCTCTCTCTCTTCCCACCTTCCCCACCACCCTCCCCGTGTCTCACAGTTCTCGTTTTGTTTTTTTAAATAAGTAAAACATCCACGCATAAATCCTAAGTTCACATTCATACGAAGGAGTCAGTCTTTCCATTTAGACTAACCTACAACAGGTTGGGGTTCCAAAAAAAAAAAAGAAAGATATAAAAGCATTTCAGAGTACAAAAAAATAGACATACCTATACATGCTTTTTTTTTTTTTTTCTTTTGCTGAGCGAGCAACGAGAGACGGACAGGCAGGCAGGCAGGCAGGCAGGCACGCACACACGCACACACACGCGCACGCACACACACACATGCACGCGCGCGCGCGTGCACACACACACGCAAGCACGCACGCAGCACGCACGCACAACACACACACACACAAACACACACACAACACACACACCAAGAGAACATCTTGCGCAAAACGTTAAATCCTGTTCCGCTTTTCGTAAGAGTAGGCCAATATGTGCCGGTGGAAACAGAAGACAAAATTTACAAAACCGCATACACACGGGGACTGGATGTAAAAAAAAAAGCACATAAGTGCTTATTCCATCATCCTCGATATAAAAGAATAAAATAAAAGGATAAAAGAATAAAATAAAGATTAAAATACAATAAATGACATACATACAGAGACAGACAGACAGGAGCAGAAGGAGGGGGGGGGGGGGGGGGGGGGGGGGGGATGCTGTGTTGAGGAAGGTTATTTTCTGTGACATCATTCTAACTAGAACAAAGAGAAGGCAACAGTACATGAATTCCTTTGTTCCTACTGTCTGACGTGCGCTTTGAGCTTTTGAGTGTCAATCCATTCCATCTTTTTGTCTGTGTGTGTGTGTGTGTGTGTGTGTGTGCGTGTGCGTGTGCGTGTAGGTATGTGTGTGTGAGAGAGAAATGTGTTGTGTGTGTGTGTGTGTGTGTAGGTATGGTGTTTTTTTATGTGTGTGTGTTTTGCGTGTGGGTTGTGTGTGTGTGTGTTGTGTGTGTGTATGCTTGTGTGCGTTGCACTATTATCTATGTGTGTGGTGTAAATGTGCATGTTTACGTCAGTGCGTGTGTACGGGCGCACGCACGCGGTCAAAGACAGAAGTGTTAGCCTAGTGAGAAGTGTCAAGAGAAAAAAATGCTGGGCAGCTCCTGGACATGTTACCGTACTTACTGTAATTTGTGACCTGTCTGTTGGCTGTGCAGAGCAGGAATGACTCTGGCCTATCAGTGTGCAACGTAGAAAATTAAGGTTTTCTTCCACAGTGAATGTAATAATTGTATAAGTGTTCTTCGGATGAAACTATAAACCGAGGCCCCGTGTGCGAACGCATGCAGAACATCTTGCGCACATGTTAAATCCTGTTCCGCTTTTCGAAATACCGTAAAATCCCTAGCATAAGCTCACCATCTAGCAAACGCCCACCCCCCACTTGGGCCCAAAAGTTGTGCACAGGGGTAACTACCCAGCAAACGCCCACCCTGCTTTTTTCAAAGAGACTAGGCTCACTTTCACTAAGATTTGTGCAGTCATCTTTTTCCCCTTTACCTTTTCGTGTTTCTTTCCTTTTTTCTTATTCTTTGTCCCCTCTCCTCACTCCCACCCATCCCGGACAAAGTGAATTAAAATTACATCATGCTTTTTTCCACTGACGTCTTTTGTCTGTCAGTGACGTACCGGTACTTTGGCGATGCTTTCTGGAAGTTGGTTCTTGAATCTCTCTGTGCCATTTTAGCAAAATGCCGAAGCGACAGTCTTACACTGTGTCTTTCAAATTGCAAGCCCTCCAGTATCTGGATAACGAAGCATGTGGGAATGTTTCGGAGTGTGCCCGTGAATTTTCTGTGGATAGGAAGAGGATCAGGGAATGGAGTGAAAACAGAGATAGACTTGAACAGCAGTACGGAAAAGACAAACGGAAACTGTCGGAAGGACCAGCAGTTAGATCTGAACATGTCGACCAAGGTGTGCTGCATTATCTGGAAGATGAAAGATCTGAAGGCAGGGTAGTGCGAAACGAAAGCATGGAACTGGCAGGTGCTTTCAATGTGGTGGGCTTCTTGGCATCAGACATGTGGTTAAGTCGTTGGAAACAGCGCCACTTGGTGTCTTGTAGACAGGGAACCAGCTCAAGCCAAAAGGTCCCAGCAGACATTGAGGATCAACTTCTACAGTTCCGAGGGAACGTTCTGCGACTACGTCATCGCCATGGTTATCCTCTGTCCAACATCATGAACATGGATCAGACGATGGTCCGGTTTGACATGATGCCAGCCCCTACCAACAACAAGAAAGGTGCCAAACAAGTTAGAATGAAGAGCACAAAGGCTGAAAAACGAGGCTTCACGGTGGCGCTTACGGCGGCAGCGGATGGAACCAAATTGCCAGCTTTTGTGATCCCGGGTTTTTTTGCAGCTGAGAGTGCCAGACAATGTTCGTGTATGTGCGACAGCCAATGTCTGGATGACCAGAGACACCATCATTGCCTGGATTCAGCGTGTCTTTGGGCCATCCGACGAGCGCCGCCTCCTGCTTCTGGACTGTTACAGTGCCCATAGGACTCAGGAAGTCAGGGACGCACTCAAGCGCAGCAAGTGGACACCATGTTCATTCCTGCAGGCTGCACCCCTTTGGCACAGCCAATGGATGTGGCTCTTGCCAAGCCTTTTAAGGACTCCATCAGAGATTGCTGGGTGGAGTGGGTGAGGGAACCCAGGCCACCAACTGCTGCTGGCAACCTCAGGCAGGCCACCAGACAAGACGTCATCAACTGGTCAGCAGGGCGTGGGGGCAACATTCGACCCGAAACGTTCGTTAAATCGTTCCTGAGGTGCGCCATATCCAACGCCATGGATGGATCTGAGGACGACGAAGTGCTGGAATGGTTTCCGGACGAGATCGGCGCTGTCCCGCTTGTGTTGATGGCAATGCACCTGGTCCAGAAGAGCCAGAGAGTGAGACGACGGGGCCCAGGACGACAACCTGGATGAGAGCGACGCCCGATGCAGACTTGAGGGACTGGAATAAGTACCGGTACTAAGACTGAACCTGTTTACCCCAGCTAGGCAGTTAGCAAGCTGAGTTCATGTGTTAATGAGTGCTGTTTTGTGTTTTTTCGAGTTTCTGTTTCTTTTTTTTTTTGTTTGTGGGTTTTTCTTTCTCCGAAAGATTGGGCCTATCGAAGACAAAATCCCAAATTCAGTTGACGTTTCATTTCCAAAGACGATCGTGTAATTTTTTCCTGTACAGAAAGAAAGGACTTCATTGGTGTTGACATTTCGACATTTGAACCAATTTTCTTTTTCCCGGAATTGTGTTCTTATTGTTTGTCCTTGCAAAGGTCTGGCGATTTCTTTTACTTTATAAATATGAATGAAGAAATCATGCTCGTGTTGTTTTCACAAGAGCCAGTTCCTTTCTCTCTCTCTCCTCTCTCTCTCTCCTCTCTCTCTCTCTCTTCTCTCTCTCTCTCTCTTTGTCTCTCTTTGAGGCCTTCTTTGCCTCAAAGTCGCTTTTTTTTGGCTTTTTTCCTTCACTTTACTCACAGACCTAACTTACATGCTTTCGGGGTTTGTTTTCACTCAATTACACGGTTGAGCACAAAAATTACTTTCTGCAAAGGGGTCCATCCCTAGCAAACGCCCACCCCCCAATTTTGCCCTAAATCAGTGCACAGGGGGGGGTGGGCGTTTGCTAGGGATTTTACGGTAGTAGGCCATTGTTTGCCGGTGGGAACAGATGACAAAATTTACACACAAAAAACGCATACACACGGGGACTGGATGTAAAAAAGCACATGAGTGCCTATTCCATTATCCTCGATAATAATTTAAAAAAGCGCTTTGATTTGTTGCTTTACAAGATTCAGCGCTATATAAATTCCATACATTATTATTATTATTATTATTATTATTATATGGTACTATTGTTTCTGGTGTTGGCGCGTCACACAGCCTGTCTTGCGATAATGTTGCTTTGCATTGCTGTGATACATCTACCCCTTTTGTTATCGTTGTTTAGTTTTTGTTTCTTTTTTTATATTTTCACAATCTTACCTACAGTTATCTTTAAAAAAAATTATTTGTTTATTTGATGCAAAATTGTTGAGCTGCAGCCCATTCTTGCATATATGTAAAAATGTTAGAGTACTCATATAAGCATTGCTTGTTGTACTCATTTCATGCATAGTTGCTTTGTTGTTTCTGAACAAATAAATTTTGTTTCAACCGATGAATAAAACCACATGAAAGGGAGGAAAGGATGTATAATGTATTACTTCTGATTGTTTTTAGTATCGTTATCATTATCAGATTATTTCTATTATTATCGTCGTATCATTAGTGCTATTGTTGTTGTTATTATTATTATCTTATCATTATCTTATTATCATTATTAGTAGTAGCAGCAATAGTAGAAGTGGTAGTACTTATTAACGTTACCATTATTGTCATCGTAGTTATTTTTATTATCATCATCTGTAACAGCAGCAGCAGCAGCAGCAGCAGCAGCAGCAGTAGTAGTAGAAGTAGTAGTAGTAGTAGTAGTAGTAGTAGTAGCATTGTCGTGTAAATAAATGCATTCACTCACTAGCCTGCAAACTCCATGTAGAATAGGCAGCAGTGGAAATGTGTATGCACTCCGTCGTATGTATGTATGTATGTATGTATGTATGTATGTATGTATGTATGTATGTATGTATGTATGTATGTATGTATGTATGTATGTATGTGTGTGTGTGTATGTATGTATGTATGTACGTTTGTGTGTGTGTGTGTGTGTGTGTGTGTGGTCTTCAATTTTACGTCTGTTCATTTAAAATGATATTAAACGCAAATGTGGCACGCGCGCGCGCGTGTGTGTGTGTGTGCGCGCGCGCGCGTGTGCGTGTGTGTGTATGAGCTTGTGTGCTCTTGCAGCATGTGCGTGTGTGTGAGTGCGGGCGTGTGTGCGGGCGTACAACCCCCCCCCCCCTCTCTCTCTCTCTCTCTCTCTCTCTCTCTCTCTCTCTCTCTCTCTCTCTCTCTCTCTTCTTTTCCCCAGAAAATCTAAATTCAGTTGCAGACACCCCCCCCCCAAAAAAAAAAAAAAAAAAAAAAAATGTGGCGCTGCTCGGTGGCGACGCGCTCTCTCCGGGGAGAGCAGCCCGAATTCCACGCAGAGAAATCCCGTGACTTAAAGTGGTATAAAATAAAACAAAATAATAAAAATAAATAAATAAATAAAATAGACAGATCACAGCATACAACAATAGAATTCCATTTATTGCATCCAGTACGGTAATAAGACCGAAACTCGAGAAGGCTGGCTCCCCCGTTCTAACGCGCGCAACGATTGGTCAATATTCCAAAGACTGCGCGCGTGCACTTTGCGGCCAGACGACAACTAAACTGGAAGGAGTGGTTGTTGGGAGTGCTCTGCCTACAAGGTGTGTTGTGAGAGTGTGTGTGTGTATACATAGACTACAGTCTCCCCAACACAAAATTTGCAGACGATCGTGTGTAATTTTCAGTGTATTCCTACAAAAGATCGGCGAAATGCAGTTTGAAAATGGTGCTTGAATGTGCCTGGGTTGATGCATTGTGAGAATTTTTCAGTGAGGTTCGAGGAGCTCTGATTGAAGTAGGATTGTTGTGTGTGGTTCCGATTCAGTGGTGGTGGTGTGGTGTTTTCTTTTTCTTCTTCTTTCTCCTGGGGAATTTTTCTACTGTGGCGGTTGTGGAAGATTTGTTCCCTTTTTTAAAAGAAAATCTTTTACCCGGATGCTCTTATTCCATGGTTGAGTAGGTGGGTACAATTTTATTCTTATTATATAAGTATATTCTGTTTTCTGTCACTTACTCTTTGTCATTGGCATTCTTCTTCTTCTTCTTCTCCTCATCGTTCTTCTTCTTCTCCTTTTTCCACTTTCTTCTACCCATCCTGAAACGTGTATAGCCTTAATTAACACAGCTTTTGTCGACCTTTGATTGACTAAAAGGCTCACAAGGATTCAGAGGAAAGCTCCAAATTCAAGGGCTGTAGAGGCTAGCTAACCCACCCACACAGGATCTAAGCTCTCGTCCCTTCCCCATGCCTTGTTCTTATCATAATAAGTTTGCCTCTTGTTGTTTAGTCTGATGCCTGTCTCGTGGTCTGATCTGTGTTGTTTTAAGCTGAGTTTGTGGATGGAGCTCGCGTGTGTGTGTGTGTGTGTGTGTGTGTGTGTGTGTGTGTGTGTGTGTGTGTGTGTGTGTGTGTGTGTGTGACTTAGAGAGAGTCAGTGTGTGTGTTGGTGTGTGTGTTTTAGAGAGAGAGAGGAGAGAGAGAGAGAGAGAATGGTGTGTGTGTGTGTGTGTGTGCGCGTGCGTGTGTGTTATTTATTTATTTATTCTTTTATATCGAGTGTGTGTGTGTGTGTGTGTGCGCGTGTGTGTGATTAGAGAGAGAGAGAGTCAGTATGTGTGTGTGTTAGTGTTTGTGTTTTAGAGAGAGATAGAGTGGTGTGTGTTCGAGAGAGTGAGAGAGAGAGTGTGTGAGTGTATACATGTGTGAGAGAGAGAGAGAGAGTGTGTGTGTGAGAGAGAGAGGGAGAGAGAGAGAGAGAGAGAGAGAGGAGAGAGAGAGAGAGAGAGGAGAGAGAGAATGAGGGTGAGAAACAGAGAAGTGAGACATTAATTTTGGTCATTTGTATCTCCCCCTCCCCCGACCAAAAAAAACAAACCCAAACAAGTAAAAAACACAAACAAAACAACAAAAACCAAAAAAGGCAAACCAACCACCAACCCCCCCTCCCCCAACTAACAAAATTCCCCAGTGTTGCTACCGGTTTAAACGCCATAAAATGAGTTTACGTAAACTTAACGTATCAATGTACTTTACAACCGTTGACCTAAAAACTGATATCTAACAAACGAACGGCTGTTTTTACCGAGTGTCCATTTCCATAATAAAAGCCTCGAAATCTGCATGGTAAGTCAAGTGTGGGAGGTTTTGAACTTGAAAGCCCGCACTAACTGTCATGTGGGTGGGTGTCGGTTAGACTTTGCCGCCAGGAACCAGGAAAAGCATACTTATCAATCTGATTACTCGCTGTCACGCGCTCTGCTGCAAAAAAATGCTTGCATCTACTGGCGTTTCTAACTGATATAGTGATAAGGTCAAATGCATTGAGTGGTTGGTGCAAAGCAACTTTTGTCGGTTTTCGTAGGGCTGGTGGGGTTAAAAGAACTTGGGTGTGTGTGTGATGTGGTGGGGGGGGAGGGGGGGGGGGAAGTCAAAGTAACGGGATGTGGGTGAGAAAGAGGGGGGGGGGGGGGTAGCTAAAACGGGGACAATATGCTGGAAAGTAGAAGAAAGGATGGGGAGAGGCCGGGGGTGGGGGTGGAGGGGGATTGTTGCTCTTTATTTTAACGTCTATTCACCAAAACGTGATCGTTGACACCTCCAAAAACAACAATAAAGAATCAACAACAAGCAAACCAACTACCCCCCCCCCCTTCCCCAACAAATAAAAAAACAAGAAACATGCTGCACAAAACAAAAACACCACAAAACAAACAACAGAAATACCAAAACAACCCCCACCCCGAAAAAAACCCTCAAAATAAGCAAAAAACAACAAAAAATCTAAAAAGAAAGAAACAGACCAAAAAAAACAAACCAGCACAAACAAACAAAACAACAGTAACACCAGCCACCAACCAGCCAACCAACCAAACCCCTCCCCACTTCAGGACCAGTTTTCTTTTAAGTGATATAGATAGATAGATAGATAGATATAGATAGATCATCACCGCCAGCTGCAGGCTAGTATTAGTAGTAATGAGTTTCGTAAATTGTGTTGTAAGCAGACGAAATGCATCGAGATCAATTTTGGGGGGGAGGGGAGGATCCTTTATCCTTCAGTATGAGCCAGGTATGAACAGAATTTCTGATTTCGAAATTCATACAGTACACAGTTTCTGCGATTATTGGCTGAATGTTGACCATTGGTGGTTGTTTCGTTGTAAAGATAAACGAACATCCTCACTTCACCTCACATATGGGTCCCGTAGTTTTGTAGACAGATGGGGCACCACTGTAGATTTTGCAACCAGCTTCCTCCACTCCTCGTGGTTTTCAGCTTTTCGTAGCAAGTCTTTCCACTCCAGGCCAATCCACTCTCGTCTGATGAACATTGTCTTCCCATTGTTTTCTCTGTCTGCCTCTTCATTGTCTCCCCATTTTTTTCTCTGTCTGCCTCTTCGTATCCCTTCTTGTACTTCTCCCTGTGTAATATCCTTTGAGTGAACAGACGTAAATTCGAAGCAACAACAACAGTCTTGGCCAGTCCAGATGTTCTCGTGACGTGCCCGTACCACTTCAGTTTGCATTTTTGTTCACTGAAGCTCCTCATAGATGGCGTATTCAAGTCTGGTTTTCACTTCTTCGTTAGTTATGTAATGTCTGTTATGTATGACTCTATGAGATACCAAGGGGTTTGCGAAAGCACCTGGTCTCCATGGCCTGTATCCTTCTGGCAATGTCGGCTGTTATGGTCCACGTTTCACATGTGTGCAAAACTATAGACCTGATGATCAGGGAAACAACGCATTGATAGTCTGATCTTGTAGACTAACCTAGATAAACTAACGTAAGCACAAATTTTAAATTAAAGTAATTATGCAGAAGTAGTTAGACTGCTTAGAATACTCACCTCGGAAACACCTTCCGTCAGCTAACCGTTTTAATCCGTTTCTTCCTCCCCCCCCCCCCTCCCCTCCCCCCCCACTTGCCCCCTCCCCCCCCCCCCCCCCCCCCCCAACCTCCCCCTGTTCCCCCCCAACCGAATTGTCGTTTTAGGCCTACCCAAATTATTGCCGGTGAGGTGTCGGGCTCGATTTTCTCGCTAAAACCGGATTTGTCGCCCGTTGCGACAGTTTGGGTAGCGATGTTCGATATCTATTTCAGAGAAAGAACTACTGGTATTAGCAAGTACAACGTTCGTGTACCGACCAGTCTCTGTGTGGGCTGTAATCGTTTTTGTTTGTGTGGTTGTTGTTGTGGTTGTTGATGTTTTTGGTTTGTGTTAGAAGTAGTGGCCATACTTGTTTTGTTTCGATTCTACCGCTGTTTGATATACTGTGTTTCGTCTGTCCTGTAGCTCTCTCTCTCTCTCTCCTCTCTCTCTCTCTCTCTCTCTCTCTCTCTCTCTCTCCTCTCTCTCTCTCTCTCTCTCTCTCTCTCTCTCTGTTTCTATCTTGCCCCTACCAAAAAAATTATTTTGCCTGTGCGCGGCCGCGCGCGCTGCACACGTGTGTGTGTGTGTGTGTGTGTGTGTGTGTGTGTGTGTGTGCCTGTCTTGCTTGTTTACTTGAGTGCCAAGTTGTTTGCTTGTAGTTGTAGCATTTTATTTAGGAATACGTAGAAACAATGATTGCGGAAAGTACTCATTGATGGCATATATGTCATTGTATGCGTGTGCTGCGGAGTGTGTGTATGCATATATATATGTATGATTTTATATGCACAGATCTATACAAGCGCTTGGGTGTAGATCGTGCGCTGTACCTGGGTATCTATTTCTCAGTTTTGTTCAAGATGCATGGTGGACATTCTGTCTATCGTACTGCCCCTAGGCATACCCTATTCCCTAAAAATGCCTCTCCCCCCCCTTCCCCTCCCCCCATTTGTCTATAGATCGACACAACAGATTGAACTGACCGAAACCGATAAATTCTGTCCACTCTACTTATTTCCCAATTTCAGTATCTGTCTACCAACATACACAGATTATACTGAGCGATGGCGGTGATTCTATTTGCTTTACCCTATCCCCCCTCCCCCCACCCCCCAATATCCCCCATCCATAAGCTGACGTAAACAGATTGACCACAGAGGTGGCGAATATTCTGTCTACCCTACCCTTCCCTATCCCCAAAATATATTCCCAATCGACATGAAGAGATTGTACATATTAAAGGTAGCGAAGATTTTTGTCTATCCAACCCTTACCCTATCCGGAGTATCCCCCCCCCCCCCCCCCCTCCGCGCCCCAAATAATAATAATAATAATAATGTATGGAATTTATATAGCGCTGAATCTTGTAAAGCAACAAATCAAGCGCTCAGATGACTTTTTTTTTTTTAATCGAGGATAATGGAATAAGCACTCATGTGCTTTTTTACATCCAGTCCACGTGTGTATGCGGTTTTGTAAAGTTTGTCATCTCTTCCCACGGGCACACAATGACCTACTCTTTCGAAAAGCGGAACAGGATTTAACGTGTGCGTAAGATGTTCTGCATGCGTTCGCACACGGGGCCTCGGTTTATAGTCTAAACCCCCAAATCTGTCTACCTACGGACTCTCCCCACGGAATATTCCCCATCTGTCAGACAGCGTAACAGACAGACTGTAGGCTACGCGGAGATGGCGGAGATTCCGTCTACCCAAACCCTGTCCCCAGAAAATATCCCCTCCTACACCCACCCACCCCCCCCTTTCCCCCTCCCCATCCGACTACACCCATGTATAACACTATACCAGCTTGAACACAGCGGTGGTGGCTGGTAAGCAGCATTCCAGTGTTGACACTGTGTTGGCCTCTCGATTTCTCGGGAGAGGAGAGAGGCGGGGAGGAGGAGATAGTGATCACACAAGGCAGGAGAGGGGGGGGGGGGGGGGGGGGGGGGGGGGGGTCGTTGGTCAGTGAGGGCGTATGGTGGTCAGCTGCCAGGGGTACAGCTTTGATGTGTTTTGAGCCCAGCTTTGATATAAATAGATTATTGAGCCCATATATATATATATATATATATATATATATATATATATTATATATATATATAATATGTATATATAATACAAATGGAATTTATAGCGCTATATCTTGCTTTAAAGAAATTTCCCGAAGCGCTTGCATTTAACACACCCATAACACATACAACCAATAACAATTAACAGAGTTAACAAATTCAAATGCGCGCGCACACACACACAAAACACACACACACACACACACACACACACACACACACACACACACACACACACACACACACACACACACACACACACACACACACACACACACACAACACGGGTTTTATACACTTTGGCAGGGTAACGGGATTTGGGCTGTTTTAGGCAGGGATAGATTTGAGATGAAACAAGGGTGGGGGAAATCTTAGATTTGGAATAAATATGTGTCCAGCCTTAATGTTTCATCTTCATCGATGTCCCTGTGCTTGCTGTTCCCACGCTCCTCAGACAGATCTCTCCACCTCAGCCGTGCATTAGCTCGCCATGTCATACCCACAGGGTCAGAACTCAGAAATCCACACGGATGTTGGCAGTGTCAGGCCACCAACTAGAGGAGCCCTGCACTGTGTTTCTGGGCCACTTCAGGGTGTTCATCAGCGTCTGTTTGGAGCCAGTATAACACAGGACACCACCTACCTACTAAGCCCCATACTGACGACAACCATAGCTTTGTTTATTTATGTATTTATTCTTTTATATCGAGGATAATGAAATAAGCACTCATGTGCTTGTTTTTTTACATCCAGTCCCCGTGTGTATGCGGTTTTGTAAATTCTGTCATCTGTTCCCTACCGGCACACGATGGACTACTCTTTCGAAAAGCGGAACAGGATTTAACGAGTGCGCAAGATGTTCTGCGTGCGTTCGCACACGGGGCCTCGGTTTATAGTCTCAACCGAAGGAGCCAGACAGACTGAGTGAAAAACACGCCCCACCTGGGATGGGTGGTGACCAGGAGGCGGGTAGACCTGTAGTGTAGGTTCGGTCGATTGGTGGTGTGGCCTCTCTAGGAGATGCACGCTGTGTCAATCGACGGTGCTTCAGTTTTACCGTGTGCTGCACGCGAGGACGCGTGACGTTATCTGCACTCAAAGGGACTCCCCTCCCCTCCCCTTATCTGCACTCAAGGGTACTCCCCTCCCCTCCCCCTATCTGCACTCAAGGGTACTCCCCTCCCCTCCCCCTATCTGCACTCAAGGGACTCCCCCCCCCCCTGTCTGCACTCAAGGGACTCCCCCTCTCCCCTATCTGCACTCCAGGGACTCCCTCCCCTCCCCCTATCTGCACTCAAGGGGACTCCCCTCCCCTCCCCCTATCTGCACTCAATGGGACTCCCTCCCCTCTCCCTACCTCTACTCAAGGGACTCCCCTTCCCTCCCCTCCCCCTATCTGCGCTCAAGGGACTCCCCTCCCTCCCCTCCCCCTATCTGCACTCAAGGGACTCCCCTCCCCCCCCCCTATCTGCACTCAAGGGACTCCCCTCCCTCCCCCTATCTGCATCAAGGGTACTCCTCGGATGAGACTATAATCCGAGGCCCCGTGTTCACGTAAGGTCTCCCCATCTGCACTCTTGCGCACACGTTACTCCGTTCCGCTTCTTAGGAAGTACCTCGCCATTGTATGCCGTGGAAACAGAGCACCAATTTACAAAACCCATACTCACGGGGACGATTCAAAAACGCGCATGTTGCCCCTATTCTTTTCCAGGGTATAAACCGAATCAATAATATACCATAAAATCCCCTCCCCTCCTCCTATCTGCACTCAAGGGGACCCCTCCCCTCCCCCCCCCTACCTGCATTCCCCACCCCCCCCCCCCTACCCGCCCCTTCCGAACCCGCCACCCCCCCCCCACCCCCCCCTTCCCCTTCCGAAACCCCCCCCCCCCCCCCCTCCCCCCCCCCCCCCCCCCCCCCCCCCCCCCCCCCCCCCCCCCCCCCCACCCCCCCCCCCCCCCAACCCCCCCCCCCCCCCTCACCCCCCCCCCCCCCCCCACCCCCCCCCCCACCCCATCCCCCCTCCCCCCCCCCCCCCCCCCCCTCCACCCCCCCCACCTCCCCCACCCCCCCCTCCCCCCCCACCCCTCCCCCCGCCATCCCCCCTCAGCCCCCCCCCCCTCTCCCCCTCCCCCCCCACCCCCCCCCTCCCTACCACCCTCCCCCAGGGCTAAACCAAAAAAGTCCCCGGAGATGACTCAGAACGGCGTATCAAAGCATTGGTAAGGGCTCTTCTGTTTACAATGTTAAAAGCCTGGACACCAGAGTGTGCTGGTCAGGTGAACCAGTTTGCTGGAAATATTATTGACTCAAATTATAGTAGTGGTGGGGTGTGGGTTTCTTGCTGTAATGTTGTTGTCACTGCTTGCTTGTCATCCCATGCAACAAAGCCCCCTTTGTCATTTTTGGGGTTTTTTTGTTCTTGGTTCTGTTGGGGGGGGGGGGGGGGTTCTGTGTTTAGTTAGTCAGACGTGGCAGTTGTCACGAGTTGTGTGTCTGTTGTCTGAGAAATGTAAGGGAATATCTCTCTCTTTTTTTTTTCTTTTTTTTTTGGTGGTGGTGGCTGTACATGGCGTGTTCCTCCTCCACTTCCCTTCCCCTAAGAAAACCAACAACAAAATAGCCCCCCCCCCCCCCCCCCTAAAAAAACCTACAAAAAAACCCAAAACAAAAACCAACAAAAAACAGCAAACAAAACACACCAACAACACAACAAACAAACAAAACCAGCAAACAAAACACACCAACAACAAAACAAACGAAAATCCCACCACAACGAAACCAAACCAAACTAGAAACAATCATTTGTCAATTTTTCCTTCCTTTCCTATTTTTACTTTAAAAAAACAAAAGATTTTGTTCATTGTAACCGACACTTTGGTTGAAATTGGTCACGCGACATCAATGTCAACTTTTTTTTTTTTAAATCACCTGTCACCTTTTTTTTTTCTTAAATCGTCAATGTCACCTTTTTTTAAATCATCACTGTCACCTTTTTTAAAAAAATCAATGTCACCTTTAAAAAAAATCATCAGTCACATTTTTAAAAAAAATCAATGTCACCTTTTTATTAAAAAAAAAATCATCAAAGTCACCTTTTTAAAATTCGTCAGAGTCACTTTTTTTTGTTTGTTTAATCAATCAGGTAATGGACACACATAACAATGCGACAGAAACGAACCAAGGCCAGTCCCCCGTTCTCTTAGGGTAGCTAGCCCTACAACAACGGGCTTTAGCGTGCTGACTGCATATGAAAGGTCCTCCCCACCCCCTCCCCAAACACTAAGTAAGAGCGGACTTCCACGAACATTACCGTGACTGCGACAATAAAGGACACGACAACACCCCCCCCCCCCCCCCCCCCCACCCACCCACCCACCACCCCCACTCTATCCTGTCTCTAGAAAATTAACTGGGTGGTGTTCCAATGGGAGAGTTTTTAATTAAGAGTCGGGTCATGATAGTGCTTCTACTGCCTGCCTAAGTATATAGTAAATAATGTCTTCTTTAAGGACGCATGTGGTGTCGTTAATTAAATGGATTTCTTGTGTCCCTAACTGGATTTTAAGACGTTCGGCTGCTGTGCGAATCCGGCTAGAAAAGACACTTGGAAGTATTTCAGAAACTGCTTAGGACTTCGTTTTCTATCAATACACGTGAAGACTGGACCCAAAATGATAGGGATAATATTACATGAATTAAAAACTCAATCGAGACTGCGAACGTAAAATGAGTACTCCGAACCCTAACTTTCCTGGGAAAATCAATTGTTTTATCTCTCTCTCTCTCTCTCTCTCTCTCTCTCTCTCTCATCTCTCTCTCTTCTCTCTCTCTCTCTCTCTCTCTCGTCTCCCTCTCTCTGTCTCTGTCTCTCTCTCTCTCTGTCTCCCTCTCTCTGTCTCTGTCTCCTCTCTCTCTCTCTCTCTCTCTCTCTCTCTCCTCTCTCTCTCTCTTCTCCTCTCTCTCTCTCTCTCTCTCTCTCTCTCTCTCTGCAAGACGAAAAGTTTTATTACAAGACGTACTCTTGGACATAACAGAATTCTCTCTCTCTCTCTCTCTCTCTCTCTCTCTCTCCTTCTTCTCCCTCTCTCTTCTTTTCTCTGTCCTGTCCCTCCTTCCTCTCTTTCCCCCTCTTTCGCTCGCGCCCGCTCTCTCTTTCCCACCCATAAGTTACAAGGACCAAACATGTATTGGTGACTTTGTTCTGAAGGGAAAATATTTCTGTAGGCTCTTGAATACAGTTGTGTTTGCCCATTGAAGCCAGACGAGGCGCAAAAAGACGTGGCGAAAGAGAGGACAGAGGTGGAAAAAAGGGAATGCATACATGTAGAACATAGAGCGACATGGTGAACTAAAGTGTGGCTGTTGAAGTGGATCAAATCCATCCAAGTTCATTCTTATGCAAAAACATGGTAATTTTTTTACGTCTAAGTTTGAGAGAGAAAATGTGTGTGGTGGTGTGGTTGGTGTGTGTGGTGTGTGTGTGTGTGTGTGTGCGTGCGTGCGTGCGTGTGTGCGTGCGTGTGTTTCATTTTTTTTCATTTTCATGTTATTCTTGTATATCGAGGATAATGGAATGAGCACTTATGTGCTTTTTTACATCCAGTCCCCGTGTGTATGCGGATTTGTGAATTCTGTCATCTGTTCCCACCGGCACACAATGGCTTACTCTTACGAAAAGCGGAACAGGATTTACCCCCACCCCAGTCCTCGTAAGCTACAAGGACGAAACAGGTATCGCTGACCCAGTGAATTGTTCCGAAGCAAAAATATTTCTATAGTTATACTATAGGCTCTTGTGTATAGTTATGTTTGCCCATTGAAGCCAAGTCAGGCGTAAGAAAGAAGTGGCGTGAGGGGGGCCGAAAAGGAATCTATACAGTGACATACTGTATCATGATAATGTCGGTTTAAGGGTGGTGGGAGTGTATCAATTCTTTTTTTAGTCACAATTTCTCCATTCTTATGCCAAGAGGGTAACTCTACTTAGCTCCGAGTGTGTGGAGTGGAGGAATGTGTGTGTGTGTGTGTTTCTGTGTGTCTGTTTGAGAGATAATGTAGGCAAAGGGATCTAGGAGTGTATCAAATCCTCCTTTGTCAGCAACTTGTCCATTATTATGCAGACATGGTAACTTCGCGCCGAGTTCGAGAGGGAAAGAATGTGTGTGGGAATGGGGTGGGTGGGAGGTGGAGTGGTGGCCCTCTGTGTGTGTGGTGGGGGGGGGGGGGGGGGGGGGGGGGGGGGGTTGCTTGTCATACATTTATAAATGCCATTTCCCCTTCCTTTCCCTCATGAAAAGAAAACCATTCTGTTTTTCTTTCTGATTTCAGACCCTCAGTGGTTAGAACATTGCGCTCGCAATCTGTCGACCCGGGTTCGATTCCCGTTCAAGGGAATATTTTCCCCTGGAGTTAACATCAGTGCAGACTCCACTCTCCCCCAAAAGTTCTTCGGATGAGACTATAAACCGAGGCCCCGTGTGCGAACGCACGCAGAACATCTTACGCACACGTTAAAACCTGTTCCGCTTTTCGTAAGAGTAGGCCATTGTGTGCCGGTGGGAACAAATGACAGAATATACAAAACCGCATACACACGGGGACTGGATGTAAAAAAGTACATAGGTGTTTATTCCATTATCCTCGATATAAAAGAATAACAGAAAAAAAAAAAAAAATTAAAGTCCCTCTGGTTTTAGTGTGAACATCATTATAGTTCATTATATCGTCCCTGGTACTTTCGTCTTGTTTTGAATCGGGTGATCTAATGGTTTGGTTGTGAGAAAGTGTGATAGGTTGACCTCTTGTCTTGTTCATTTTGACTGCAATCTTGAAGTATGTTTTTTTTTGGGGTACATATGTTATATTGAATGACGGATGCTGTAGCCAAGTGGTTAAGAACGTTTGATTTCAATCCCACCCGTGGGTCCATGAAATAATGGGCCAAATAGAAAATATAACTAAACAAAAACAGTAACAAAAATTGTGGGCCAAATAGAAAACAGAACAAAACAGAAACGGTAACAAGGGGTAGATAGATATATTTGTAACAAGAGAAGAACAACAATGTAACATGATCATGAAAACAAGCTGTGACAAGGTCCAAGCCAGGAAGAGGATAGAACTGTAGATGTCTTTAGTCCTCGTTCAAGCACTCCTATTTATAACTTGAAAGGACAGACCTCTCCCCCCCCCCCCTCCCCCTCCTCTCTCGTACTCTCTCTCTCTCTCTCTCTCTCTCTCTCTCTCTCTCTCTCTCTCTCCTCTCTCTCTCGCTCTCTCTCTCCTCTCTTCTCTGTCTGTCTGGGTCTGTCTTATTCTCTCTCTCTCTCTTCTGGTCTTCTGTCTGTCCTGTATTCTCTCTCTCTCTCTCTCTCTCCTCTCTCTCTCTCTCTCTCTCTCTTCTCTCTCTCCTTCTCTCCTTCCCTTCCTCTCTCTCTCTCCTCTCCTCTTCTCTCTCTTCTGTCTCTCTCTCTGTCTTTCTGTCTGTCTCCTTCTCTCCCCCCCCCCCCTCCTCCCCTCCTCTCTCCCTCTCTGTATGTGTGTATAATACTTTCTGTTATTCTTTCGTCTTTTTCTTTCGTAATCGGTCTGTTCACCTTCAATTTACAGACAGACAGACACACAGGCAACAAATCACGACATAGAGCTCTACATGCATGACCAGAGATAGAACAGCACTGCACAGTATGTGGGAGCGGGAAAAAATAGACAGAAAGGTAGTATCAGCACACAGTTGGCAGAGTCCTAACTCCGGATCCTGCGGGGCTTGGACACTTAGTCTTACTGCCCAGCCCCTTGAGTCCCTAATCCACCTGGCAGGTGACAGATTACTGATTTCGCTGGCCTGCAACACCTGGCTCACAGCCATAGCTGCACCTATTCCAAGGACGTGTGCAATAACAACAAGACATATTCTTATACATTGAAATCCAAACACGTCTGTGGGTGTGGTGTTGGTGTGATGGGTGTGTGTGTGTGTGTGTGTGGGGGGGGCGGGTGGGGGGGGTGTGTGGGGTGGGTGGGGTGGGGGGGGTGGGGGGGGCGGGGGGTGCGTGCGTGTGCGCGCGCGTTGTTGTGTGTGTGTGTGTGTATTAATGTTCAAACCCAAACACGTCTATGAGTGTTGGTGTGTGTGTGTGTGTGTGTGTGTGTGTGTGTGTGTGTGTGTGGTGTGTGTGTGTGTGTGTGTGTGTGTATTGTTCAAACCAAAACACGTCTATAATTATAAAGTGTTGCATCTCTAGTCAATCCAGAACGTGACATTGTAGTGTTGCGAAGGATTCATTCGAAAACGCATGGAGTCACTCGTGATGAATATTACATGTACACAAACAACTCAGAATCATAGACTCAGTAACGATGTTTGATTTTTACACACGTAAATTTACGCACGCGCACGTACGCGGGCGTGCACACACACACACACACACACACACACACACACACCAACACAACACACACACACCAACACACACACATAACACACACAAACACCACACAAACACACAGTCAGAGGGAGCTTGCTGACAGTTGACAACTCAGCTAGGAAAAGAGAAGACAGACAGACAGACAGAGACAGACAGATAGACAGACGCAGCAGCAGCAGCAGCAGCAGACAGGCAACAGACAGTAGAGACAGAATAAAGAGAGGCGAGTAGGATCAGGTCATACAGGTGTGTCAGTCAGGTAAGGTTGCCCCCCAGTCCTTCAATCCATCATGTGTTAGGTGACAGGGTGAAACGTGTAGGGCATGGACTCCATGGACCATACCCCTGTGTGTGTGTGGTGTGTGTGTGTGTGTGTGGCGTGCTGCGTGTGGTGTGGTGTTGACTCGTGTGTGCTGTGACGTAGACGTATGTATGTGTGTGTGACTGTGTGACTGTGACTGTGTTAAGTACTTGTGTATGTGTGTGTGTGTGTGACTCGTGTGTGTGGTGTGGACTCTGGTGTGTGTGAGAGTGTGTATGAGAGAGAGGCTGAAAACCCTCGTGTCACCAGGAAAGATTTATTGACCATAGTCCTCTACTGAAGACAAAAGAGGACACAGAGAGCGAGAGGCTGGTTTTCTTATATAATAACGTACGTTGATGCAGCGCAGGTGGGCAAACAATACAGAAAAATAATAAACTCAGTGAAATAAGACACAATAATTTCAAGTACATTTTTGGGTTTTTTTAATTAAAAAGTCAGTGTACAAGAATAGTCGACGGCACTTTTCGAGAACATGTTTTTATTGTATACCATACGTTGGTGCAATTCGACAAACAATGAAATGAAACAGTGTAATCAATTAAAGTTGTGGTGTTTTTTAAACCGTTTTTTTAAAAAAGAGGAAAAAGAAATGAAAAGATAATTCACAAAATGTCTGGTATACCTTCACTAACATTTCTATTTTAAAAATTTGGAGAGAGAAAGAGAAAAATTCTGGCAATGTCACAAAGAAGAAAAAGAAAAAACATCAAAACGCGTGCGCGCGCTACACATACACACTCACACACGCACGCGCGCGCGCGCAAGTACACCCCACACACAGTCACACACACGTACGCGCGCGCGTGAACACACACACGCACGCACATACGCACACACAGACAGGCATAGAGACAGACAGAGACAAACAGACAGACAGACAAGCAGACAAGAATCAACAAGCAGTGGTGTCCTCTACAGTACTTAAGTAAGTCTCCTTGCAGCTATAATAAATCACCTGTAATGTATACTTGTATACGTACATGTGTGTAACTGTATGTAATGTATACTTGTGTATGTTCGTGTATGGATGTAATGTATACTTGTGTTTTTTACTGTATGGAATGTAATGTATACTTGTGTAAAGTACATGGGGTTTGGGTGTAATGTATACTTGTGTATGTACGTCTATGGATGTAATGTATACTTGTGTATGAACGTATGATACATGTAAACATGTATGTGGACCTGCTGCAGCGTGTTGTGTGTTCAGGACTGCCGCCGACATTTATAAACAGTGCTGCTGCTGGGGAAAGGTGACACTGTTCACAGTGTTTGTTCACCTGGCCCCACCTGACATTTTACAGAGAAAGAGAGAGAGAGAGAGAAAGAGGGGAGAGAGAGAGAGAGAGAGAGAGAGAGGAGTGACGGACCAGACAGTGTGTGTGTGGCTTTTTGCGTGTGGTGTTGTGTGTGTGTGTTTTTGTTTTGTGACAGATAAGAAAAAAGCAGGCAGGCAGGCAGGAGGCAGAGAGAGAGAGTGTGAGAGAGAGACAGACACTGAGACAGAGAGAGACACAGAGAGAGGAGACGGACAGACAGACAATGTGTGTGTGAGTGAGAGACAGATAGACAAACAGGCAGGCAGACAGAGAGATAGAGATAGTGTGTGGGTATGTGTGTGAGACAGACAGACAGAGAGACAGACAGACAGACAGACAGACGAACAGACAGACAGTGTGTGTGTGAGTGAGAGACAGAGAGACAAAAAAGGCAGGCAGACATAGAGATAGTGTGTGGGTGTGGGTATGTGTGTGGTGAGCAGACAGACAGACCCAACAGACAGACAGTGTGTGTGTGAGTGAGAGACAGAGAGACAAACAGGCAGGCAGGCAGACAGATATAGATGACAGATAGATAGATAGATAGTGTGTGTGTGTAGAGAGAGAAAGAAAAGTGTGTGTGTGTGTGTGTGGTGGTGTTGTGGTGGGTGTGTGTGTTGTGGGGTGTGTGTGTGTATTTTGTGTGGGTTTTTTGTGTGAAGAGAGAGAAAAAATTTTAAAACCCCAAGAGCTGAGGGAAAAAAAACCCAACCCCCTGTACATTTTTTCTTTTGTTCTTTAGTCCTGTTTTTTTTTCCCCTCGGTCCCTCTCCCCCCCCCCCCCCCCCCCCCCCCCCCCCTCCCCCCACCAACACACGCTGATCCTTTTTTAAATCACCTAGTGCGTTTTAAACGAAGCAAATTAGCAATTGCTCTCTCTCTCGCTCTCTCTTCTCTCTCTCTCTCTCTCTCTCTCTTCTCCTTCTCTCTCTCTCTCTCTTCTCTCCTCTTTTCTCTCTCTCTCTCTCTCTCTCTCTCTCTCTCTCTCTTCTCTCTCTTCTTCTCCTCTCTCTCTCATTCTCTCTCTCTCTCTCTTTTTTGGGCCCACACTACACACAACACACCACCACACACTTTGAGTAAAAAGCAAAAAATCGAAGAAACAACAAAACACACGCACGCAGTACCGCGAAAGGATGGAACAACACACGACGCACGCCCCATCAAAACAACACTCGCACGCATGCCCCCTTACACACACACACACCACCACTATTTATATAAAAAAAATAGTGGGGAAAAGAAGTTCACGGTGACTTTAAAAGGGGGGAAAAGAGGGATATGAAAAAATACACTAGTGGCTTTGAAGTCAAGGGGGCTTTAAAGAACTTATTTTCAGTGTTCTTTTCCCCCCCCTCTTTCCCTTCCCCGGGGGTTGTTGTCTCTTGCGCAAGTTAAAAAAAAGGGGGGAGCCCCCTCCCCCCCAAACAAGCATGCTGGGTTTTTCGTGTTTACTAACCCCCCCAAAAAAACAACAACAACAAAAACAACAACAACAACAAAAAACCCCGACATGAAAAAAACCCTTTAACCCTCACAGACCCTTTTTTGGGTTGGTGGTCAAAACCGCTTATTCGATGCAACTTAAGACTTTTTTTTTTGGTATACATGCACGCTGTCAGTCTCGTCACGCACAGCTGTGTTGAACCACACGTGCTTGTGCATGCGTGGCTTGTGGTGGTCTGTCTACCTGATGTACCGAAGCTTTTAAGCCTACCTGCCTAACGTAGGTCAGTTAGGAAAAACAAAACAAAAAGGAAAACGTCCATGGAGCGAGTGAAAGAACGAAAGAAAAAAAAAGGTAGGAGAAAGCGTAAGAGACTAGCGGAGACGAAAAAAATAGGTTTCAGTCCTGGGAGGTGGGGAGGGGGAGGTGGGGGAGACGAAGGGGGGGGGGGGGGGGGTGAGATGAAGAGGGAGTGGGGGGGAATAGGGCATGTTTACTTCAAGGTAACGCACACCACAGGTGGTTTTTACGGTTTGTAGTGTGGTGTACAGCGAGGAGCCAGTTCACACACAGGCTTGGCTAGCAAATAGCTCGTAGAGTAGTAGTAGTTGTAGTAGTAGTAGGCCATGGTAGTAGTGAGCTCTTTCTGTAGGCTATGTGACGCAGATGTTCTCTTTGTTTTGTGGGTTTGGGGGGGGAGAGAAAGAGGAGGATGTGGGAGAGGGGGGGGGGGGGGGGGGGGGGGGGGGGAAGGGAGGGGGGGGGGGGGATCAGACGGAACCGTATGGTTAGAAAGAATGTGTTGTGAATGAGAACAAGTTGTGTGTTGTGTTTGGAGAGAGATCGATCGATCGATTGATTGATTGAATCAACGGCTTGGTATGCACACACACAGTCACACACACACACACACACACACACACACATTAATGGTATATTATGTGATCGTTGACTTGCAAGCTTTTTCAGTCTTAGCCTTCTAAAATTATCACCACAATGGCAGAAATTACAAGAACAACAACATGGCATAAAGTCGTTCGAAACAATTAAAGTCTTGTCTGTACTGTGGTCAAGTCAAGTCAACTTTTTATTTCCAGATGGTGCATTGAATAAGCAATGCATTCGGGGTTTTTTCATCAAGCCATCTATCTAGGAACAAAAACAACTTGATCAGTAATATCTAACTACATTATTACCATAACCATAATAATAATAAAGCTGGTTCAAAGAGAAGAAAACAGAAAAAAAACACACCACAAAAACAACAAAAAACTCAAACAAGGAAAGTATACTGCAGAACTCGTGCACACCCGCACGCGCGCGCGCACTCATACACACACCACGCACACACACAACACCACACAGCACGTGCGACTCACGCACACACACGCATGCGCGCGGCACACACACACACACACACACACCACACACACACCACCACAACAACAACACACACCACCACACACACCACCACCATCAACAACACCACACCACCACCAACAACAACAACAACAAAACACCCCCCTATACACACACACGCATACACACCGCATTCACACGTACATACACGCGCGCACATGTGTACTCACTTAGATTTGGATTACAAACCCAACAAAAATTAGAGAGAAAAAATAATAACAAGACCAAAATTAATGATAAAATGTGTTGTGTGACCTCTTGTGCCGTCCGTCCACACGCACACACAAAACTAAGTAAGGTATAGAGGTATGCAGACTGACTGGCAGGTGTATGTGCTTGTGGATAGCGCTGTAAATTGTCCTGCTCTACAGCAACCCTATAGTCTTCTCTCTGAATTTCACACATGTATATGCTCCGCAAAAGGGTCCGTTACACAAACACAACACAAATCGTGTCGAAACTCGATTCCACTCTCTTATGCTTCACCACTCTCTTTCTCTGTCTGTCTCGCTCTGTCTCTCTATGTCGCTCTCTCTCTCTCCCCTCTCTCTCTCTCTCTTCTCTCTCTTCTCTTCTCTCTTGTCCTTCTCTCTCCCCAGCCCCCTCCCTTCCCCCTCCACCTCTCTGTCTCTCTGTCGCGTTCTCTCTATGTCTCTCTCTCTCTCTCTCTCTCTCTCTCTGTCTGTTGTCTCTTGTCTCTTTCTTTCTGTGTGTGTCTGTCTCTCTCTGTCTCTCTCTCTCTCGTGGCATGTTTTGCTTGCAAACAGAATGTATGCCTTTCCAAATTAAACATGTGAAATATTTGACTTGGGAGTATCAAAGCACGACAACAGTTTGGACAGGACAAAGTCCGGTTTCAAGTCACACACCCTTCGCGAAGTTTGGGAAATTATGGCAGATTAACTACAGTACCACTACTACTACCCGAATGGTCAATGTTGACATGTATACGCACAGGGACAGTTTGATCTATCGGCCGTCAGGTGTGTGTCGTGGGGAGTGCTATTTGAGTAAAAGCCCAGGCAGACGGAAAGGAAGGAGAGGGTGATCATTGATATGGGATACCCCGGAGGTTAGAGTGATCGGGTCAGAAACTACACACCTGCCACAGGTAAATGACTAGGCTAAGCCTACCTGTGAACGTCCTACACCCCACACCATGACCCCCACACTGACACTAACGGTCACCACCACGCCTCCATTTTTATCTGGATCCCACAAGGGACATGACCTTGTTTAAGTGGCAGGTATGTGGGAGTGTAGGGACAGCTTCGTGTGACGAAAGATTTGCCGATGTGGATCGGGGGTCTACAGGTATCGCACCTGCCTAGAAGGCAACAAGTCCAGGTTAAAAACAACAACAAACCAAGTCCAGGTTCTTAGTGTGTTGTGTTTCATTTCCAATTTGCGCCCGAAACTTTTCCCCCACCCACTAGACTGTGAGTGGTGGTCTGGGTGCTGGTGTTTAGGATGAGACGATTAGCCTATGTCCCATGTGCAAAACGCATTTAGCGCATGTAAAAGAACCCATGGCAGCAAGAGAGTTGTCCATGGCAAATTGCTGTAGAAATAAGCTCTGTAATAGGGAAACAGCGGGAAAAGAAAAAAGTCTAATGCATTGTACAGTGTTGTATTGCATTGTATTGTATAGCATTATAGCTTAGTTAAAGTCAGGGCAGATTGTGTGTGTGTGAAATTGGGGCTACTCTCCTTGGGAGAGCGTGTTGCCACAAGAGCAGCGCCACCCATTTTTGTTCTTTTTCTGTCTGCAAGATTCTTTTATTTCGAGGATAAGGAATAAGCACTTTGTTTTGTTTTGGTTACTTCTTTTAACATTCAGTCCCCAACTTTTTGGTCGTATACATGTGCTCTTAACCATGTGCAACTCAGTGCTACATCTTGAGAAATTAAAAAGATAAAGATGGAACCTCCATTCTCACTACACACACACACACACTCTCACACACACACACACACACGCGCACACACACACGCACGCACGCGCACACACACACACACGCGCACGCACGCGCACACACACACACACAGACACACACACTCACACACACACACACACACAGAGTTTGGTCGTTTTCGCTCTCAATCACGCGCAATTCCGTTTGACATCTAAGTGAAGATATTTCTTCTTTTTTTTCAACAAAAAGCGTTAATTTTGCTCATAATCGCACTTTTTAAGGTGACGACTCCATTTGTCGAAACAAAACACACACACACACACACACACACACACACACACACACACACACACAAACCAAACACCACCAACAAAAAACAACCCCAGCCAAACCCGACCTTCATACACACATTTGTAGCGGAGAGGGGAAGGAAGATGCGGGTGGTTCCGGGTGACTGGCGCGACAGTGACACGGTGGCCGGGAGGGATCACCACAGGTGTGTGTGTGTTGTCTCCTGGGTATTGTAGTGGAAAATGAGGGAGGGGGGGGAACTTCTGCCTTCAGCCAGCTAGCTAGCTCTGCCACCAGCAGCCAGGGACAGGGTTTTGTGTGGCTTGTAGTTCTAAAACTTTGTACTGGCTGGTCTCTGTCGTCCCTGGCCCTGTGTTCGTTCAGTACTCGTTTATTTAGTTATTATTTCTTATCACGTATTTCGTTTTCCCGTGGGTGTTTTTTTTAATTACCCGAAGTCGGAATGTGGCTACCTTCATGGTGGGCAAAAATGGTCGCATACGCAAAATTTCACCTTTGGTAAACGTCGGAACTCTAGCCAAGGAACGGGGGGGGGGGGGGGGGGGGGGATAAAAAAAAAATTGGCACTAACCGAAAGCTTCGTCTGTTATTGATGTAAGGTAAGTGTCAAGGCTTACATGAAAAATGATGTTATGCTTTAAAATGTTATTTTTAATAGTCTTCAGCCATTGCAAGCTCTTATGAGCTATTTTAAACGAGGGGCAAAAAATCAACTGAATACCCTGTATGACGAGGTATAAATTTGAAAACAGTAGCCACACACACACACAAACTTCTTATCCAGTGTGTACTATATGGTCTTTCAGTGATTTCCAGGTGGGGGTGAGTAAGTCAGAATGCATAATGGTTCTAGGGGACTCCTGGGCTGTTGTTATTACTGTGTGAATCAAGGTGAGGAACGTGCAACAACAACATTGAAAAAGGTGTGGTTGATGTGGTTTCGTGATCGCACAAGACTTTTATTACAGAATACACAATGCCTTGTTATCTCGGAAAAAGAAAATTACCAGTGGTGTGAAATACTGATAGGCGTCAGTTTCATTCGATGCGTAAAGTAAAAAGGCAAGTAACTAGTGAAGTACAGTACATTTTAGCTATAAAATATACAGTACATGTACATAGGGACGGGATAGCTCAGCGGTCGGAGCACTCGCTTTCCCCCGGCCAAGGTTAAGCAGCGTCGAGCGTGGTTACCAGTTGGATGGGTGACCGTTTGCGCGCCTTGGCTTCAGTAGTTTCCCCAGTTTACCCAGCTGTAAATGGGTACCTGCCTTTTTAGGGTTAGGGAAGGTAAAGCAGCGAGGGAGAGGAGATGGGCGCCGCCCTTAATATACTAGCCCCTAGAGAAGTTGAGGTCTCTGATGCCTCGCCCCCCTAAGACCACTTAGGTTATGGGACACATTTAAATTACACTGTGCATAGCTACTTTTGTAAGTATACACTTTAAAAGCATAGACTCTTTCTTATATCACACTCGTCACTATCGTAGTATGCGTGCATGCACGCAAACACCCACACACTCACCTCACCCTATCCACACAAAATGTCTCTCTCTCTCTCTCTCTCTCTCTCTCTCTCTCTTTCGCTCTCTCTCTCTCTCACACACACACACCACACACACACCACTGTCAATCTTTCCTTTTTTCTTTTTTCTTTTTTTACATTCTTCCCTAACCCTTTCCTACATATAATCCTGTGTGGTTGACTGTTTCAACTTGACAACTTGTCTCCTCTCCCCCCCCCACCCCCCCCTCCTGCTCTTCCATCCCCCACCCCCATAGCTCCCAAAGGCGTGACAGTATTCAAAGTGAGTCTATCGATTGGTTCTTCATCACTACACCCCCCACACTCCGGCCCTTGGAACTCTGTGTCTGTCCCAAGAGATGTAGGGGTCTGTCTTACCCACAGTCAGTGCTTTCACAGTCGACACAAGTCTTATTTACTCCACACACAGATTCCTCTGAAACCCTGGATAACTAAGTACTCCTCGCCGTTCCTGTCTTTGTCTTCTCTTTCTCTCTCTCTCTCTCTCTCTCTCTCTCTCTACTCTCTCTCTCTTCTCCTCTCTCTCTCTCTCTCTCTCTTCTCTCTCTCTCCTTTCTCGCTCGCCCTGTTATGTTCTGTCTTGGTCTGTCTCTGTGTCTGTCTGTCTCTGTCTGTCTGCCCGTGTCTCTGTCTCTGTCTGCTTGTCTCTCTCCTCTCTCTCTCTCTCTCTCTCTCTCTCTATCTCCTCTCTCTCTCTCTCTCTCTCTCTCTCTCTCTCTCTCTCTCTCTCTCTCTCTCTCTCCTTCCTTCTCTGGTCCTCCTCCTCTTCTTCTTCTTCTTCTTCTTCTTCTTCTTCTATTCCTGTCTTTCTGTTGTTCTCTTTCTTACTTTCTCTCCTCTTCATTCTCTTTGTCTTCCTCTCCTTTTTCTTTTCATTTTTCTTTCTCATTCTCTCTTCCTTTCTCTTCTTTCTTTTTCCTTTTTTCACTTCTCTTCCTCTTTGTCTTCCTTTCTCTTCGTGTATTTCTCTTTTTTCGCTTTCCTTTCCTCTCTTCACGTCTTTCTCTTCTTTCTCTTCATTTCTTTCTCTTGCTCACTCTCTCTTCATTTCTTTCTCTTGCTCATTCTCTCTTCCTCTCTGTCTCTTCCTGTTTTTCCCTTTTCCTGGAGCTATATCCAGGCAATTGCTTGTAGAACCAAAAGCATAAAGACTCGATCAAAATAGGAAAAAAAACATATCCGCCGTCAATTTATTGGTCGGCCAGTTTGTTGGGTAGTTTGTTAGCGTTGGTTAGCCAGTTTGTTGGTTAGTGTGTTTGTTGGTTAGCCTGTTTGTTGGTTAGCCCGTTTATTAGTTTTGTCTGGTTGGTTGCAAACCTGTTTATTTTGTAGTCGGTGTATTTGTCTGTCACTTTGTTCGACGCTGGAAACTTGTAACTTGAGTTACGAGCTACTTTTCCTCCGACGCTGGGGAATGAATGGCTTAAAAGAACAAGTTTTGATCCTCACACCACTACTGGCTGCATTTAACTTAAGCAACAATGGCAAGTCTTACAATGGCAGAGAGAGAGAGAAGGGTCGTGAATTTCAAAAGCTCTGTTGTTGGTGGTGGTGGTAGGTGGTAGTGGGTGGTGGTGGTGGTGGTGTGGTGTGTCTGTGTGTGTGTGGTTGCGTGGTGGTGTGTGTGGTGGTGTTGTTGTTTGTGTGTGTGTGTGTTTGCAGTTCTTCCATTTTGGTGTGTGTGTGTGGTGTGTGTGTGTTTGTGGTCTGTGTCAAAGTTCTGGGGTTGATTCTTGCGTGATGGCTCAGTGTGTGTGATGTGTTTTTTCAGGTTACCTGTGTGTTTCTGTAGTGGTGATTTGGCGCTTGTTTGCAGTGTTGTAGGCTTAGTTGGTCTGATTGTGTTTTCACTGTAGACTTCATTGTGTGTGATTTTCATATGACACGGATAATGTAAATAAGCGAGTTGAGATGGGTTTGTACATGTGTTTGATAGTTTGACATTTCTAAGTCTGTCTGTCTTGTCTGTCTGTCTGTGTGTGTATGAGCGCGTACATGCATGTGTTGATTTATTGACTGGTTGATGCGAACGTAAAGTTGGATATTAGCTCTGGTGTTTGTTCTACAAGATATAAGCGTGATTTATATATTCCATATACAATCATCATCATATCTAAGCGCGTGGGCTTTGTGCGCGCGTGCACGCGTCGCTGTGTGTTACGCGGACAGACACATGACTTGCCTCTGATCCTCTTGTCTTTGTAGCCACGGTTGATGGCAACAAGTGAATATTGTGTGGCATGAGTACGTGGTTGAGAGGCTAGCTTGTGATTGCTAGCTAGCTAACCCCGCATATGAACGATCATTCATCACTCATACCGGCCCGCCAGCAGCCAACACTCCATCCATGCATTCACTCGCTTATCTGCTCCTTCCCGCTGTGTCTTTTTGTTGCCCGGCACGCGCTGCTTGCTTTCTCTCACTACATACATGTACACATTGAACTTTGCCTCCTGATCCTCTTGCTCTTTGGTAGCACACGGTGTCTGTGCAAACAAGCTGAATATTGTGTGGCCATGCAGTAGTGGTAGGAGGAGGCTAGGCTGTGAATGCTAGCTAGCTAACCCCGGCATTGATCGATTCCATTCACAGTCACTCCAGTAGCCCGGCCCGGCCCAGCCAGCCCAACCACCTCCCTCCATGCCTTCACCTCGCTTATCTGCCCTTCCTTCCCCGCTGTGTCTCCTTCCTTCTGGGTTATCCCCCACCCCCTTCTTCTTATTCTCTCCCCTATTCTCTTCCTCTCCCCTAGGGGCTCTCTCTCTCTCTCTCTCTCTCTCTCTCTCTCTGTGAGAGGTTTTAGAGGTTTTCCGGTGGCAAACGGAATCTTGAACTGGATCAAACAGCCACAACCAATCACGTCGCTTGTTTGTTTAGTTTGTTTCGATACGTTCCATTAGCGTTCATGAACGTTTTGAAATAGTGTTGTTGGGTTGTGTGTGTTTTTCAGAAGGAAAAAAATGAATAGTGCGGGCTTTTTTCCCCCCAAATTTGTATGTCACTTCCACAGTTTATCATCAGCCTGTCGCCATCTTTCCAACAGTTTGTTTCTCTGTCTGTCTGTCTCTGTCTGTCTGTCTCTCTCTTTCTCTCTTTCATTTTATTATGATGATGTACCCTTAAGGGCGGGGACTGGATGTAAAAAAGCACACAGGTGCTTATTCATTAACCTCGAAATAAAATAATTTGATCTAATTTTGATTTCTCTTCCCCCCCCCCCCCCCCTCTCTCTCTCTCTCTCTCTCTTCCTCTCTCTCCTCTCCTGTGCGCGCGAGCGCCGTCTCAAACCGACCGACTGACTGACTGACTCACTGACATAATAAGCCCACTGTATCCACCCCACCCCCCATCCCCACCCCCTCAACACAATGACAAGGGATAAAAATGGCACACTCTTTTTTTTTGTTATGAAACCAAAGTGGAAAAGTCGAGCAAGTATGAGTTTCAAACTAAGAACATCA
>CM054145.1:20540305-20552805 GCA_028751875.1 Rapana venosa
TTCATTTCATTTTTTTTTTATTGTATGTCACGCCCCAAGTATTAAAACCCAAATTTGCTTTTGACCGATTTTTTGGGGGTAAAAATCTTTTGTATGATAAGTTGTAATAAAGAGGGACGATAATGATAAACGTTTTAAAATAATTATAACGATAAGACCCAGAAGGGAAGGAGAAAAAAAGGGAAACCGAAAGCAACGTAAAGGGGACTGAAAGAAAGTGAGTTAAAGGGCCATGCAGCAAAAGCACTTTTGGGGGATCATGACTAGGTTGGCCCGGGAAAATAGGCATGAGTGGAAGCGCTTTGTTGCCCCCCCTACACACCACGGGGTTTGTAATGGTTAAATGATGAGTTTAATGATAAAAAAATAAATATAGCGAGAAAAGAGGATAATGAAAAAGGTGAAAATTTTACAGAGAGGGGGAAAGGGAGAGAGAGAGAGGGGGAAAGGGAAACAGACAGAGAGACAGACAGACGGGGGAAATTTTGCGACAAAACCTGGAAGGAAGGTGAAAAATTTGGGGCAGAAAAATGTGCCCGTACGCCCTTAGACGGGCCCAGGTAGAGTCGTTGCCCAAGGACCCCGTAAGGAAGACGCCCCTAGGAAAGGGGTATAAATTTTTCCCTTTTCTTTTTCATGTTTTTCCCCCCTTCTCTTTCTTATCTGTCTCTTTTTTCCTTTGGCCCTCCCTTTCGCTTTTTCTCTGCCTCCTCTTTGGTACCCCTTTTTTTTGGTTCTTCCCCCCCTTCTCTTTCTCTCAAATCCATCCTTCCCCCCCTCTCCCCCCCCCCCTCCCCCTTCCCTCCTTCCCTTCTCCTTTTCCCCCTTCCTCTCCCCCTCTCTGTGTCGTCCTCCCCCCTCACTTCACTCTCTTTTTCCGTCCCCCCTCCCCCTCCCCCCCCCCCCCCCCTCCCCTCTCTAACCTCTTCCGCCCTCCCCCCCCCCCCCCTCTCTCTCTCCTCTTTTAAATAAACACTCTCCCCCAATTATATTATATTTTCTGTGCCCCGGCGCACGCACCCCACACACACACTTGCGGCCCTATCCCTGCCTGCCTCCTGCCTGCCTGCCTCCTACCTGCTTGCTTGTCTCTTCCTTCCCTGCCCTTAAGTGCCCTGCGTTGGTCTGTCTATGGGATACCGTGTTTTTTCACCTGCTTAAAAAGGTGTGGGGGGTTCGAAACGCCCAAAAAGTGAGCGCCCCCCGCAGTTTGGGGAAGGGGAAAGGGGAAAAGCGAGCGAGTTAAACTAAAAGAAGAGGCGCCATGCTACTCCTCCCCCCCCCCCCCCCCCCCCCCCCCCCCTTCCCATCTACGAAAGGGGGGGGTCGGGCCCCCCCTCCACACCCCACACAAAACCACAGTAACCCCAGCCCCTTTTTTGGTTTTTTTTGTTTTTCTACAACCTGTCCCTTTTTTCGCTACCTTTCTTTCCCAGCCCCACGTCCAATAAGCACAATTAAAAAAAAAAATTTTCGGTAACCCAGTAGTGGGTGATACAGAAGAAGGGCTAGTTTAAAGGTTTGGTTTTCCCAAAACGGGGTTAAACCCTTTGGGAAAAGGTTTTAAAAAAAAAAAGGTTTGGGGGTTTTTTTTTTTCTTTGTCGGGGGCTGTTTACTTTATTGGTCATAACTAAAAGATGGAAACCCTTAAAAGGGGACAAAAAGAGGGGGGAGGGGGAGAAGAGAAAGAAGGTTTAGATTGATTGAAATTTATTGATTGATAATCTTTTTTCCTAAGGGTACAAAAAAAGTATTGGGAAAAAATATATATAAAATACTTTTTTTTTTCATCCGGGCCCCTTCCCCCTTTGAAAGGGGCTATCCTTTAAAATCAAAAAGAAAAGATGGAGGAGGGGGAGAAAAGAAGGAGGGGGGGGGGGGGGGGGGGGGGGGGGGGGGGGGGGGGGGGGGGGGGGGGGGGGGGGGGGGAAATTTTGGGGGGGGCCCCCGGGGGGGGGGGGGGGGGGGGGGTTGGGGGGGGGGGGGGGGGGGGGGGGGGGGGGGGTTGGGGGGGGGGGGCGGGGGGAAGGGGGGGGGGGGGGGGGGGGGGGGTTTTTTTTTTTTGGGGGGGGGGGGGGGGGGGGGGGGGGAAGGGGGGGGGGGGGGGGGGGGGGGGGGGGGGGGGGGGAGGGTGGGGGGGGGGGGGGGGGGGGGGGGGGGTTGGGGGGGGGGGGGGGGGGGGGGGGGAATTAAAAAAAAGGGCAAAAAAAAAGGATGGGGGAAAAGTTTTTAAGGTTCCCCAATTTTAGGGGAAAAAGGAAAAAAAAACCTTAAAAAAGGGGGGGGAATTAATTTTTTTTTTTCTTTGCTTTTCTAGGGGCCCAATTTCCGGGGTTTTATTTAAAAACCCTTGACCCACCCATCCCACCTTTAATTTGGCAATTAAATTCCTTTTTTTTCTTTCTTTCAACTTCTTCTTCCCCCTTTCTTTTTTTTGTTTTTTTCTTCCCCCCCCTTTTTTTTTTTCTTTTTTTCTTTTTTCTTCTTCTTCCCTTTTTTTCTTCTTCTTCTTCTTCTTCCCCTTTTCCTTCGGGCTTCTTTTTCTTTGTCTTTTTTCTTCCCCTTTTTCTTCTTCCTTTCCCTTTTCCCTTTTTCTTTGTCCCCTTTTTTTCTCCTTCGTCGTCATTCCCTTTTTCCTCCCTTTCTCCTCTTTTTCTTTGCTTCTTTTCCTTTGGGCGTCTTCTTCTTTTCCCTGCGTCTTTTTTCTTCTCCCTTTTCCCTCTTCTTCTTCTCCTCTGTCGTCTTTTTCTTCCCCTCCTCCCTTCTTCGTCCCTTTTTCTTCCTTTTTTTGTCTTCTTCTTCTTTTTTTTCTTTTTTCTTCTTCTTCTTTTTCCCTTCTTCTTCTTCTTCTCCTCCTTCATCTTTTTCTTTTCTTCTTCTTCCTTTTTGTTCTTCTTCTTCGTCGTCGGGGCTCGTCTTCTTCTTCTTCTTCTTCTTCTTTTTCTTCTTCTTCTTTCTTCTTCGTCTTCTTCCTCTTTTTCTTCTTCTTCTTCTTCTTCTTCTTCGTCCCCTCCTTTTGTCTTTTTCTTTTTCTTTGCCTTTTTTTCTTCCCTTTTTTTCCCTTTTCCTCTGTCGGCTTCTTCCCCCCTCCCTTCTTCGTCTTCTTCCTCCCCCCCTCTTTCTTCGTCTTCCCTTCCCCCTCCTCTTCGACTTCTTTTTTTCCCCCCTCCTCTTCCTTCTTCTTCCGCGTTTTCCGGCACGCTGGGTGCAGCCATTTTTGGGGGTGGTAGTGCCTTTCCTGGTCTCCCCTTTTACAAGCTCTGCAAGAGGTTTTGCCTGCCGGGTTTAGCCAACAGTTCCACTTTTAGAGCCGTCATGAAAAAAAACCCCGTACAGTAAAGAAAGCCAGGCAAAAAATTTGTCAAAATTTGCTTGAAAATAAAAAGGGGGGCAAAGGGGAAAAGGCCTGAGAAGGCAGAAAAAAAGAGAGAAAGAGGGAAAATTTTTTTTTATTTATTTATTCTTTTATTTGAGGATAATGGGAAAAAACATTCATGCGCTTTTTTTTCAACCACTCCCAGTGTGTAAGCAATTTTGTAAATTTTTTTCATCCGTTCCCCCCCGGGACACAAAGGGTCTACTCTTCCGAAAACGGAAAAGTGTGTGGGGGCCCCGGCTTAAATTTTGCATGCGACGAGCGAGCGAGAGAGAAAAAAAGGGGGGGGGGGGGGGAAGAAGATAAGAGAGAGGAGAAAAGAGAGAGAGAGGGGAGAAGAGAAGAATTTCTTGCCCCCAGAAGTTTCCAGAAGGTGGGTATAAAAACGTTTATAGTGACTGAAAAAGCCTCGGGCACCCTCAACCAAACGGGCCCTGCAAAGCCCCCTTTTTTGCTCTGTTTCAGGCTGCCGAAGGGGGTGATGGGAGAGCAGGGGGGGTGTGCCGGGGGGCGCCCCCCCAGCGAAGACCCCTCCCCGAACCCCCAGCTTTTCCCACTGGGAGATGGATTTTGAACGCGTCCCGTACCTTGCTCCTTTAGGTCATTTAGCTTTTTTGTCCGTTTTGCGATAAATATGTCCCTTTTGTTTCTGCTTATTTTTTTCCCGAGGTTTGTCAGTCTGTCTGGGACGTGTCTGGGATGTCTGGGCCTGTCTGTCGTTTTTTTCCCGCGTTAGTTGCTTCGGGGGTTTGTCGGGCTGTCCCCTCTGGGGATGTTATGGGCCCGTCCCCTTTTTTGCGTTATTGCTCCTGAGGGGGTCGGGCTGTCCGTCTAATCTGTGCCCTGGGCTGTCCTTTTGTCCCTTTTTTTGCTTAAATTGCTCCGGTTTTCAGTCTGTCCCGTCCATCTGCAACAGTCTGGCTGTTTTTTGCATTAGTTGCTCCTAGGTTTGTCAGTCTCCTGTCTGTCTGTTTTTTTGCGTTAGTTTTCTCCCCGAGGGTTTTTTCAAGTCCCCTTTTTGTCTTTTTTTTTTGCGTTATTGCTCCTGAGGTTTGCCCGTCTCCTTCTGTCCCGTTTCTGCGTTTTGTTGCTCCCAAAGGGTTTTTCAGTCCCGCCCCGGTCTGTTTTGTCTGTTTCTGGGATTATTGCTCCTGATGATCTTTTTCCCCCCGTGACGTGTCCCGTCTTCTGTTTCTGCTTTTGTTGCTCCGAGGTTTTTTTCAGTCGTCTGGGGCGTGTCATCTGAAAGTTTTGGGCTGCTTCTGCATTAGTTTTCTCCTTTAGGTTTTTCAGCCGTCTGGGGCGTTCCCATCGGAAAGTTTTGTCCCTTTTTTGCGTTAGTTTCTCCTGAGGTTTGTCATCCCGTCGGAAAGTGTCTTTTCTGTATGTCGTTTTGTTTTTTGCGTTTGTTGCTCCTTTAGGTTTGGGCAGTCCCGGGGCCCCGGGAAAAGTTTTTCCGGGCCCGTCTGTCGTCCTGTCTGTCTGTTTTCCGCGTAGTTTTCTCCTGAGGTTTTGGGCTGTCTGGGAAAGGTCTGTCAGTATGTCCCTTTTTGTTTCTGCATTTTGTTTCTCCTGAGGTGATCGTCCCTCTGTCTGTCCGTCTGCAACATTTTTGCTGTCTGTTTCCGGGATAATTTCTCCTGAGGGTTTTTCAGTCTGTCGGACGTGTCTGTCCCGTAAAGTCCCGTCTTTTTTCTGGGATTAGCTGCCCTGAGGTGAGCCCCGGGGCCGTCTTCCGTCTAGTCTGCGACGTGTCGTCTGTTGTCCCGTTTTGTTTCCCGCATAAGTTTCTCCTTAGGTTTTTCAGTCCCGTCTGGGGCGGGCTGTCTTTTTCTGTTTCTGTTTGTCTGTTTCTGGGATTAGCTGGGTTTCCCGAGGTGATTCATTTCCGTCCGTCCCTAGTCTGCCCACGTGTCCCGTCTGTATGTCTGTTTTTTTGTTTTTTTTTTCTGCGGGGTTGTTCCCCGGGTTTGTCAGTCTGTCCGTCTGCGAATTTTTTGTTTCCCCCCCCCGTCAGTCGCCCGGGGCCGTGTTTGTACCTTGTTTTTTGAAATTTTGTCTCTTGTATGTGCCCAAAATTTATTCTGTATCAGTGTCAAACTTCCCGTTCTTTTTGTGATTTGGGTTTGGGCAATTTTGCATATCCCCCTTTTTGATTTGCCTGTCAGTCTGTATGCCGTTTTGGGGTTTTTCCCGTCAGTCTGTAGGGCCGTTTTGATTTGGGCTTTCCGTCTGTAAGTCCCCTTTGTGGTGTGTCTGTCCCTCTGTTTATCCCTTGTGTTGTGGGCTGTCAGTCTGTATGTCCGTTTGTGATTTGTCTTCAGTCTGTATATCCGTTTGTGATGTGTTTGTCAGTCTGTATATCCGTTTGTGATGTGTCTGTCAGTCTGTATATCCGTTTGTGATGTGTCTGTCTGTATGTATGTCCGGTTTTGATGTGTCTGTCAGTTTGTATGTGTGTCTGTCTCAGCGTCAGATCCTGGCTGCTGAGGGTAGTCAGTTTGTTACATGCCTTTGACGTGTCACTGAGTCTGTTTGTATATATGTCTATCTCGTGTATCTGCCGCCCTGTCCGTTCATCCGTCTGTCCATCATCAGTCTGTCTTTTCGTCTATCAGTCTGTTCATCTATGTCATCAATTTTTGATCAGTTTGCGTGCCTGTTATTTTTGTTCGTCTGTTTGCTGTTAAGCATACGCTGTGGGTGTTGAGCGTACAGATAGGTATATAGATAGATAGATAGATAGATAGATAGATAGATAGATAGACAGACAGACAGACAGACAGACAGACAGACAGACAGACAGACAGATTGGTGCGGTTTTTGTCTGCCTTCAGTAGACATCCAGACTTCAAGAATATATTATATTTTATTTCAAGAATTACCTCTGGTGTTACGTGGAATTTAACAATATCAGAAGGACCAAATAAAGGCGTGTGGAAGTACTCTTAGAAACATTACAGCCCATACTCACTTCACCATACAATCGTATTTCAAAGAGTACCAAATGCATAGCATTAAAAATAAAATACGTTTGTTCTTGCTAGGAAATATGCTATGTACTTCTCGCGTTTACTTTAGGCCACAGACCTTTGCTAAGGGGATGAACAGCATACAGTATTACACTCATCAAAACGTAACGAACCCGAATTTATTATATCAGCACAAACAAACAAACTTATAATAATAATGGTAATCACAATAAATACAATTTATTTAGCGCTATATCTTGCAAAAACAAATAGAAGCGCTTTCATTCAAACCCACTCCTACACATGCAACTAACAATGATTAACAGTTTTAACAAATTCAAATACACACACACCATACCAGAAGAAAATATTGAAATATATTTATTTAGCATAAATCAATTGCTACTACCGTAGACCTTGTATGTTCAAAGTTTGCTGAAATTGTCGAGCACATTCTGCGTAAATTTTCCGTGTATCTGCTTAGAGAGAGAGAGAGAGAGAGAGAGAGAGAGAGAGAGAGAGAGAGAGAGAGAGAGAGGAGGGGGGGAGGGGGGGGATGGAAGGGGCGGGGGAGGGAGAGATGGAGTTGGGGGGGGGGGGGGGGGGGGGGGGGACAATTCGGAAGCCTTGTTTTTTGCCCTATATTTATTGATCTGACCAGCCACCACAAAGGAAAAACAGAGCACGTCTTTGTTCTTGTTATTGTTTCTCCTGGAACATAGTGGCGCCTGTTTGCATACCACGCAAGAATGCGCGTATATATTTAAGCAAGGGTGTATGTGTGTGTGTGTGTGTGTGTTTGTTCGTGTGTCGTGTGTGTGTTTGTGATTCGCGAGTGTGTGTGATGTGTTTTTAGTTGTTTATGACAAGTCTTTTTGTTTATTCTTTTATTTCGAGAAAATGGAATAAGCACTCATTGCTTTATTTTTTTTTTTGTTATGATTATTTTTTTTTGCTTTTAAAATATATTTTTACTATCCAGTCCTCGTGTGCGTGCGGTTTTGTAAATTTTGTCACCGGTGTGTTGTGTGTGGTGTGTGTGTTGCGTGTGTGGTGGTGTGTGTGTGTTCTTTGTTCATAGTCTCTTCACACTTGGTGATCTTTGTGTGTGTTTGTAGTGTGTCTGCATGCGTACAACAAAAAATAGGAGAGGGAGAGAGACTAGAGACATAGAAGAAAGAGAGAGAGGGATTCAGACAGACAGAGGCGAATAGAGATTCAGACAGAGAGAGAGAGGGAGAGAGGGGAATGGAGAGGGAGAGAGAATCTAGAGACAGAGAGAGAGTTATGTATTGTTTATGTTTATTTTTTATAAACGCGGGTAATGGAATAATGCACTTATGTGCTTTTTTACATCCAGTCCCCGTGTGTATGCGGTTTTGTAAATTCTGTCATATGTTCCCAGCAACACACAATGGCCTACTCTTACGAAAAGCGAAATTCAGACAGACAGACAGAGAGAGGGAGAGAGAGATTCAGACAGACAGACAGTCAGGCAGACAGAGAGAGAGAGACAGACAGACAGACAGACAGACAGACAGACAGACAGATTCAGACAGACAGACAGACAGAGAAAAGAAAAACAAAAACGCAGACATACCATCGGTAGACAGGTGAACCAGCCAGCAACACGACCAGACACTAAACGCTGAAAGCTAGGGTAAAGAAAATTAACGTTTATTTTGGCTTCTGGTGCAAACTAAACAGCACTAGAAACACCCCCTTAGGCCCTCCCTCCCTCCCTCTCTCCCTCCCTCCCTTCCTCCCTTATCTGTCTGCTGCTGCTGCTGCTGCTGCACTGCCTTCGCAAACAAACCGAACTTCTGCTGGTGGTGGGTCTGCACACATCGTTAACTTTCATCTACCGATCTTCGTTCCGTCACCTTCACCTAGGGCCTATCCTGTAGTCTAGTAGTAGTACCCTTGGGGCACCACCGGAGATTTTGTATACATAGATCTTTCTGGTATCCTCCATTCCAGTCTTCGTTCCTTCGCCTTCACCTTTTACCTGTCCCCGTTCCCCCGTGGGGATGCCGGGGGAGCCTATCAGTATAGAAAGCATCCCCACATTCTGGAAATTCCGTGCTAGAAATTTCCTCTTTTCTATCACTCTTTTTGTTTCATGCTTCGTTCCTTTTTTTCCTGTCACCCCCTTCTCAAGTTCTTGTCTATTTTCTGTCATCTTAGTCCATTCTCTCGCCTTTTTTTTCTCCCACGGAAAGACTTGAAAGATAACAATTCTCTCTTGTGCCGAAGTCGGATGCGGCTGGGCCTGACTTGTCAGGCGCTTAACGGCAGCGCGACGCATTTTCGCTCATTTGAACGTACATCAATAGTTGCTGTCTGAGCGTTCGACAAAGAAGAAGAAGAAGACCTATCCCGTAAGGGCACCGTTGAAGACTTTGCAACCAGCTTCCATTACTCGTGTCTTCGTTGGCTCAAGCCAAAAGCTTTTGTCAGTTATCGATGTAGCAAGTAGGCTAAGTGAGTGCCAAGGCCTACATTAGGTATGTTTATTCGCAATGACGTTGTTACAACATTGACCAACCGGTTGGTGGAGGGCGCAACCACAGAGCTCAGACAGAGCTGAAACGGCGCTTTTTTCTCGCATGCCTGTAAATGTGACGTTGAAGTTGTTTTTCAGCCACGACCAGCTAGCTGCTCTCAGCATAAAATTCCAGCATTCTCCTTTAAAGGAGCACAATCCTTTGAAGGAAAACAAAGCCCTCTGAAGTTGGAATATGGCTGGCTATATCGGGCGAGGCTCTTGAAAAGAGCCGTACACGCAAACTTTTTCATCCATCGTGTTCTTGTTCGTCTCACTGTGATTCCCAGGTAGGATGAGTACTGACTTTATTCTGTGTTCCTCTGAAGTCGTAGTATGGCTGCCTGCATGTCGAGGTACTCGAAAAGTGTCATACACGCGAACATTTTTTTAAAAATATTTATTCTTTTATATCGAGGATAATGGAATAAGCACTCATGTGCTTTTTTCTACATCCAGTCCCCGTGTGTATGCGGTTTTGTAAATTCTGTCATCTGTTTCCACCGGCACACAATGGCCTACTCTTCGGAAAAGCGGAACAGGATTTAACGTGTGCGCAAGATGTTCTGCGTGCGTTCGAACACGGGGCCTCGGTTTATAGTCTAATCCAGTGTGGCTTCACCGTGATTCCCAGGTGGGATGAGCGAGTCATAGGGTGCATGTTCTGAGTGACCCCCTGTTAATTAAGCTGGGAAACGCCCAACACCGACAACACCAGTATATGCGCTAGTCTTCCTCTCATCCGCCTGATAGCTGCCCTTTCATCAGAGGTCGTTTGAAGAAGAAGAAAAAAGTAACCTATTGATGTGCATGACATTTTATTGGTGGGATTTAGGAACGTACTGGGGTTTTTTTTGTGGGGGGTTGTTTGTTTTAGTTTGTTTCATGTTTGGTTTTTGTTGTTGTTTTGTTTTGTTGTTGTGGGTTTTGTTGTTTGTTTGTTGTTGTTTGTTTGGGGTTTTTTGTTTTGTTTGTTGTTGGTTGTTTTTTGTTGTTGTTTTTTTTGTTTTTTGTTGTTGTTGTGTTGTTGTGGGGGGTTTTTTGGGGGGGGTTGTTCCTCGGCTATAGCTCCGAGGATTACCAATAGTGAGATTTTGTGTATGCGACTTTTTTTTCCAACCCGCCGTTAAGATAGCCTCATTCCGACTTTGGGTATCATCGATCTGATTGACGTCTAGTCAGTCACCTGGGGTAGAACAACTATATCGAATCGATCTGACATACGTCATACAGTAGGTTTCGATATTCCAGAATCAGGCATTTGTCGGGTTGATACCTACCAGTCGGTGTGTACTACGTCTACACGAACAAGGTTGGTTTTGAGGATTCGGGTACTGGTTTTTATCTCATTCTTTGTGTCGTGTATGTGGTTTCTGCCTTATAGCAGTGACCGTCCTGCGTTGTTGACCCGTGTGTTTGGTTGATACAAGCACGACAGCGAAGTTTGGTTTTTTACACCCTGTTTTAATCTGAAACTTAGTCGCCCAGTTTTAATTAAAATTGTGATATATATAATAAATTTTGAACGTGGGTTACAAGCACTGATGATTATGTGGGATCTGTGGTTGGCGGGGCTACAGCTTTATAAACTCGATATAAAAGAATAAAATAAATATAAAATTAAAATAAAATGAACAACGGGATTAGATTGGATCTCCAGAATATGTGACAGCTCAAAATGATGTCTCTCTGTCTGTTATCGAAATACCGTTTTGCAATTTTTTTTTTTGCAAATGTCATCTGGATATTTCACAGTGCTGTCCTAACCGTTTCTGCAGTGTGCGTTGAGTTAACATTACGACAGCCCAAGGGACTTTGTAACTGACATACAATCTCTCTCTCTCTCTCTCTCTATCTTTCCTCTCTCTCTCCCTCCTTTCCTCTTGGGGGGGTGGTGGGGCGGCTGGGGGGGGGTGGGGTGGGGGGGGGGGGGGGGGGGGGGGGGTGGCAGGGGGGGGGGGGGGGAAGGGGGGGGTGGGGGGGGGGGGGGGGGGGGGGGGGGGGGGGGGGGGGGGGGGGGGGGAGATAAAAACATGAGTTGGGCTGAGACTGATGGAGGATAGATCAGGGTTGTGCAACTATAGACTGAGATTGTCTCTGGTGGGGAAGTAGGCCTCTGTGTGTGTGTGTGAGAGAGAGAGACTGTGTGTGTGGACTCTCTCTGTGTGTTTGTGTGTGTGTGGGGGTGTGTGTCTCTCTCTCTCTCTGACTCCCTCACTGTCTCTGACCCCCTCTCTCTCTCTCTCCCCTCTCTCCTCTCTCTCTCTCTCTCCTCTCTCTCTCTCTCCTCTCTCTCTCTCTCTCTTTTCTGTATGTGCACTGCCTGTGTCTCTGTCTCACTTTTTTTCTGTCCGTCGACTCTCTCTCTCCCCTCTCTCATTTCTCTCTCATTTCGCTGTCCCTCTTCTCCCCTCTCTCCCCTTCCCTCTTCCTCCCTCCCTCTCTTCTTCTTTTCCGTTGTTTCTTTCTTTAATACGTGAAGGTAAATTCTAATCAAATATGTAGTGCTTCATACATGCATGTTTTTTTCCCTCCACCTCTTGACATTCCATATAATACAGTTTCAGAAGAACCATGCATGTAACAATACATATTTCATCAGAACCTAGCTTCACTCCCTCCCCTCCCCGCCCTTCCAACGCCCTCCCTCCTCTCAACCCCCGCCCACCCCCCCCCCCCCCCCCCCCCCCCACCCCCACCCCCACCATCTTCCCTTTCCAATCCCTCCCCGCTCCTCCTCCTCCTCCTTCCCGACCCCGTTCCTCTCTGGCTGCCTTGTTTTAGTGTCTTTCTGCCCCATTCCCCCCAGCCGTAAACTAGGTAAACTGCTGTAAACAGATTCCGAGCAGGCTTGAACCCAAACAAAACATGGTTCCCCCCCTCCTCTATCTCTCTCTCCTCTCTCTTTTCCTCTCTCCCTCTCCTCTTCTCTCTCTCTCCTTCTCACCTCCCTCCCTCCTCTCTCTCCCTCCCACCTCTCTCTCTCCCCCCCCTTCTCTCTCCTCTCCCTCTCTCTCCTCCTCCTCCCTCACCCTCCTCTCCTCCTCTCTCCTCTCCCTCCTCTCTCACCTCTCTCGTCTCATTCTCTCCCTCCCTCTCTCCCTCCCTCCCTGTCTCCTCCTGTCTCCCTCTCCACTCTCCTCCCCATCCCCCTCTCTCTCCTCTCTCCCCCCTCTCTCCTCCCCTCCTTCACTCTTCCCCCCCCCTCTCTCTCCTCCCCTCTCTCTCCCTCCCCCTCTCTCTCTCCTCCCCCTCATCTCTCTCCTCCATCCTCCACTCCCTCTCATCTCCTCCTCCCTCCCCCTCTCTACTCCTCCCCCCCTCTCTCCCCCTCTCTCCCCCATCCCTCTCTCTCCCTCCCCTCTCTCCCCTCTCTCCTCTCCCCCCTCCTCCCTCCCTCCCTCCCTTCTCCCTCTCTCCCTCCCTCCTCTCCCACCTCTCTCCCTCACTCTCTCTCCTCCCCTCTCTCCCTCTCCTCCCTCTCTCCCTCCCTCCCCTCTCTCCTTCCTCCTCTCATCCCTCTCTCTCTCCCCCTCTCCCTCCCTCTCCCTCTCCTCCCTCCCTCTCTCTCTCTCCCTCCCTCTCTCTCTCCCTCTCCTCACTCCC
>CM054145.1:20557805-20562805 GCA_028751875.1 Rapana venosa
ATAGATAGATAGATAGATAGATAGATAGATAGATAGATAGATAGATAGATAGATAGATGCACACGCACACGCACACACACACACACACACACACACACACACACCACTCTGCGTAAAATTTGAGCTGCTCTGCCCGAGGAGAGCGCGTCGCCACAAGAGCGGCGCCACTTTTTTTTTAAACACCTTTTCTGTTTGCAAGTGTATATAGGTCCCCATGTAAGTACCAATAGCTTTTTGTTCTACAGAATTTTGCCAGGCACAACTCTTCTTGCTGCCGTGGGTATTTTTACGTGCGTTAAATGTGTGTTGCTCACGGCAAGACCAATTTGCGCAGCTGAACGTTGGTGAGCCCATTAGCGACAGCATATTCTGTTAAGGACACTGCAGCTGTGCAGAGATTACGCACACACACACCCAGATTTCAGTCTCATTGCCTCCAGGTCTCATTTCTTGTTTTTGATAGCTGTTCCTTTTTCTTCTCTCTCTTTTGATCTCTGTCTCTAACTCTGTTCGTGTGTCTGTTTTTACCTCTGTGTGGTGTGTGTGTGGGTGTGAGAGAGAGAGAGAGGAAGGGGGGGGGGGGGGGGGGGGGGGGGGGGTGAGAGACTCAGAGAGAGATCATCTTATCTGCCTACCTCCAACCCCAACCCCCCTCCTTGTCTGTCTCAGTGTCTCCGCCCCCCCCCCCCCCCCCCCCCCCCCCCCCCCCCCCCCCCCCCCCCCCCCCCCCCCCCCCCCCCCCTCTTTCTCACTCACGCGCGTGCGCATGTACGCATATTTTTGTTGGTTTTACTTTCGAAAGAAAAACAAATCTTTCTGATGCGGCAAGCTCTTAGAACAACACACACTCTCCTTTATTCAAGAAGGATAAATCCCCTTAAAGTTTGGAGTATGACTGCCTATGTATGGCAAGGTTAGTTGAAAAGAGTCATACACGCATACTTCCTATCCATTGTGTACTTTCAATCTCACAGTAATACCAGGTGGGATAAGTAAGTCAAGAGTGCATATTCTGGGTGACCCCCAGGGTGTTAAGCTGGGGAACTCCCAAATATAACAACAAAAGATACTCAAGTCAAACTCTTCATTTTTTTTTAAACCGTATTAGAGATTTGGGAACCTCTAATCATCATTCATGATGCTTGTAAAGTGTCGTATTCAATTGTTTTGTATGTAAAACTCTTCATTAAAAAAAAATCAAACAACTTTATTAGAGATTTCCGAATCCTCTAATCTGCCACACAGTTGGTTGAATTATTCATGTTGCTTGTAAAGTATCGCATTGTATTGTATTGTTTTGTATTGTATTGTATTGTGTTGCATAGTATTGCATTGCATTGCATTGCATGGCGATGCAGTGTATCCCACGTCCATTCACAACAAATGTATCTGCATGAAAAATCGGGCTACTCTCCTAGGGAAGGGCACGTCGCCACGAATGCAGCGCCACCCCCGCACCCTCCTTTTTCTTTTCTTTTTTAAAGAAAACGTTTCTGTCTGCATGTATTATTTGTTTCCCATTGAGAGTGATTTGGGGTTGGGCTTTTTTTGGGGGGGAGGGGGGGGTTGTGTGTTGGTTTGGTTGTTGGTTTTTTTTTGGGGGGTTGGGTTTTTTTTTTACAGAAATCTGCCAGGGAACAAACTCCAGTTGCCGTTTTTTGTTTTGTTTTTGATAGTTTTGTTTTTTAATACGTCTGCTAAATGCGAGTTACACACCCACCAGGACCTCGGTTTTTCGTCTCAACCGAAAGACTAGCACTCAGAATCACCTCTCGGGGTCCAATGGATAGGGGGAAAAGTTCATCGGAGATTTCTGGCTTTTGAGGCAGGCGCGTTGCCCGCAGACCTGTGATCCATATATCATAGCACCCGCCAATACCAGCAAAGGAAAGGAAAGCATATATATCAAAGGTTGGTGTGTGTGTGTGTGTGTGTGTGTGTGTGTGTGTGCGTGAGAGGAAGGAGCCTTATGAACTCTGCTGACACCTGTACCCCACCAGGCTTCTTATCCCTGACAGTGATTAATGGACGTGGCGCTGAGTACGCTATCTGTCTGTCTGTGTCTGTACTCTTGTTGTCTGTCTGTCTGTTTTGTTGTCCGTCTATCTGTCTGTTTCGTTGTCAGTCTGTCCCATCTGTCTTGTCAGTACGTTTGTCTGTCTTGTCTGCCTGTCTCTGTCTTGTTGTCAGTCTGTCTGTCTCTCTGACTTGTCAGTCTGTCTCTATCTTGTCAGTCTATCTCTGTCCTGTTGTCAGTCTTGTTGTTAGTCTGTCTTGTCAGTCTGTCTGTCTTGTTGTCTGTCTCTGTCTTGTCAGTCTGTATGTCTGTCTGTCTATTTCTGTCTGTCTGTCTGTCTTGTTGTCAGTCTGTCTTGTTGTCTGTCCTGTTGTCAGTCAATCTGTCTGTCTTGTTGTCTGTCTGTCTTGTTGTCAGTCTGTCTGTCTCTGTTTGTCTATTTCTGACTTGTTGTCTGTCTCTGTCTTGTTGTCATTCAGTCTGTCTATCTTGTTGTTAGTCTGTCTGTCTGTCTTGTTGTCAGTCTGTCTGTCTTGTTGTCAGTCTGTCTGTCTTGCTGTCAGTCTGTGTCTTGTTGTCGGTCTGTTTGTCTCTATCTTGGTGTCGGTCTCTCTGTCTGTCTCTGCATTGTTGTCAGTATGTCTATCTGTCTCTGTCTTGTTTTAAACATGTTTAATTCAAAAAGCATTATAACAAAATCACACAATACACCATCTTGAGCAATAAACAAAGCTTAGAGCTTATATCGTGCTCGATCTAATGAAACCTTTTTTTTAACAAAAGAATGCAATGGCAGAAGTAAATGAAAACCGTGACATTTTTACAAAGAACAAAGCCAAAATAGATACTGAAATATTATCAAAAGACGATATTATCACAATCAGAATGGATTGTTTTAAAAAGAAGAAGAAAAAAAAAAAAGGAGAAACCACACAATTCTAGAAAGTGTGATGAATTTCTATACAACTTGGGGAGAGAAAAAAAAAACCTGTTCATTTTCACAGCAATGCTAAGATTTGAGTCATGATGCAATACAGTTGAAAGACCTTTTTTGACGAATACTCTCTCCCTCCCTCCCCCCCCCCCTCCATCCCTCTCCCCCCCCCCTCCTCCCTGTGTGTCTGGTTGGGGGAGGGGGGTAGAGAAAAACAATGAGAGAGAGAGAGGGGGGGGGGGGAGGGGGAGAGTTAGAGAGAGAGACAGGCAAGCAGACAGACAGAGATGCGCGCACGAATGAGGGGATGAGAGGATGAAGAACTGTGAGTTAGTTAATCAAGGAGGATTCACGCACGTGATGGGAGATAGTACTAACAGTAGGCCATAGCCTAGCCTACTATGTACTGGAAGCTAGGTTAATATGATGTAAAGACTGGTTGCGTGGTTCTCTCCCTTTTAGGGTGCCTGCTGCTGCAACCCATCTGTCGGTTAATGCTATTGTTCCCAAGTTGTGTATGTGCCTTAGGCCTAGCTTTCTCTCCCTCCTCCCTCCCTCCTCCCTCCTTCTCTCTCCCCTCTCCTCCCCTCTCTCTCTCTCACTCTCCTCTCTCTCTCTCTCTCTCTCTATCTCCTCTCTCTCTCTCTCTCTCTCTCTCTCCTCTCTCTCTCTCTCTCTCTCTCTCTCTGTATCTCTCTCTCTCTCTCTCATCTCTCCCTCTCTCTCTCTCTCTCTCCTCTCCTCTCTCTCTCTCTGTATCTCTCCCTCTCTCTCTCCCCCCCCTCCCCTCTCTCCCCTCTCTCTCTCCCTCTCTCTCTCCCTCTCTCTCTCTCCCTCTCTCTTTCTCTCTTCTCTCTCCCGCCCTTCCTCATTCTCCCTCTCTCCTCCCTCATCATTCTCCCTCTCTCCTCCCTCCCTCATCTCCCCCGCCCCCCCCCCCTCTCTCCCTCTCCTTGTGTGTGTGTGTACTTTTGTGACCCGTGCTTTGTTGAATGTATTCTATGTGTTGCACATTGTGCCATTTTTATCCACGAAAAGGTCACCAAGCACTTGCTGAACTGTCTGACAATACAAAGCATGGAATGTATTTGGGGGGGGGGGGGGGGGGGGGGGTATTTTACCCTGTATCCTTTTCTTAGTTCCCCAGCCTCACCCTTTGTCATTGTCTAAGTGCACTTGGTAATAATACATTGAGAAACCTTAAACTTGATAGCGCAACTAGTTCATGAATTCAGAAGTGGTGACTAGGGTGTGTGTGTGTGTGTGTGTGTGTGTGTGTGTGTGTGAAAGTCAAAGTTAAATTTTTATTTCCAGATGGTACATTAAATAAGCAATGCATTTTCTGTGAGAGAGAGAGATGTAAAGCGATTGAATACAACTGGTTCAAATTATCACAGATGAAATCAACCAATGATTGAGACAAGGTTTGTACAGTTCTGAATGGCAGAATACACTGTTTCGAAAGCTTTGCTTTCTGTCCTTAAAATTAGACGAATGGTTTATAAATGCAGGTTAAATGCCTGAACTCATTATCCTTCAAAATGTGGCATGTCACGTTTCATTACAATTACGGTCAAATTCGGATTTTTTGTTATTGTCCTTTCCCTAAGGAATCGCACACAAAGAAGGGACTTGATACGAATTCAATAAGTTGGCGTGAAGTTTGCGTGAATGATTTTTTTTCAAAACCTCAGTCATATTCCATCTTCAAAGGTGTCCCCCGCCCCCTAACCCTCCTTTAAGGAAAGTGGAGGTTGTTATGATAAGAGCTGATCATGGCTGAAGACAATCTCAACACAACGTGTTACAACATTACAATTGTATGGAAGCGCTCTGATTTGTAATTGCAAGATATCACTGTTCACTGTTCAATAGCGCTCTATAAATCCCATATTTATCATTCATTATTATTATTAATGTAGGCCTCGGCACTTAAGCTGACGCCAATAACTGACAGACCTTTTGACCTGGGTCCACTACACCCTTGATGAAAAGTAAAGGGTTGTTTTCCTATTATGGGGCTTTGATAGCCAGGGAGGGAGGGACTTC
>CM054145.1:20565305-20680305 GCA_028751875.1 Rapana venosa
CGCAGCTTGTGCGGGCAGTGTTTTGTCCTGTCCTGTCCTGGTATAGTAGGGTATGGGAACGAACAACGCAGCTCTGTCTGCTAGTGTAGGCTTACTAGTATAGATGTCTGCGACTAACCATGTTAGGTTTCTGTCTAAACTCAACTCTTGACAGCTGAAATGTATAGGTCTGCTTGAACATTTTTTTTAAAAACCCAACACACACGCGCGCGCGCACGCACACACACACACACCACACACACACACACACCACACACACACACACCACAGCGCACGCACGCACGCACGCCACCAACAAATCAAATTAAAAAAAAAAAAATTTGTGTGTGTGTGCGTGTGTCCTCTGGCAACTGAAAACTGTCTGCTTGAACATTTCAAAAAAGCACAACAAACAAACAAAAAGTGTGTAAATGTGTCTCCTGTGGCCATTGAAAAGTATCCTCTTGGACTTAAAAAAACCCACAAACAAACAAACCCAACAAGCAAAAATCCAACAAGTGTGTTTACGTCTCTCCTGTGCCGTCTGAAAGAGTATCCGCTTGAACATTCAAAATAACACACTACCACCAACAACAAGCAAACAAATTGCTTTGAGGTGGGTCTTTTCCCCAGATTTTTTTTTTTAAAAAAGAGTTCAGTCGTGTGTGTTTATTATATTTTTTTATTGTGGTGTGTGTGTACACACCACCACCACCACACCACCACCACCCAACACACACACATACACTCACGGATCATTTATCAAGTTCCTCATGATCTTAACAACACAAACAAACCCTTTCTGGTAAATTACACTCTTCCTCTTTTAGGACTTCCCTCACAAAGTAACTGGTATGATGTAAGTGCCGGTGCATTCGGCCTTGTGTTGAAATGTTATATATCTTTTGAGAATGAGATGCCCTGCCAGTGATATCGTTTCCCACGCAGGTTTCTGTCATACAGTACGTTGTGTCCTAAAGTGGTCTTTGTCCTGAAGTAAGTGGACAGACTCAACAGAGATCTCTTATCAGAAGTTCTTCCCTGGGTTTTGCAAACTTCCTGCAGAAAAATATTTAAATAAATAATCCTCCTTTCCTTCACCAGGTGGGCTGCCAGTGCGCAGAGTGCAAATTGCAAGACAAGTAATTCCAAATTTTACGATTCCTATTGTCTTTGTGAATGTGCGATTCGCCCCTTCCCCCCCCCCCCCCTCCCCTTCCCCTTCTGTGTGTGTGTGTGTGTGTGTGTATGTGTGTGTGTCTCTCTCTGTCTGTCTCTCTGTCGCTCTGTCTGTCTGTCTGTCTCTCTCTCTCTCTCTCTCTCTCTCTCTCTCTCTCTCTCTCTCTCTCTCTCTCGTCTTCTTCTTCCTCTTCTTCCTCCTCTTCTTTTTCCTTCATTCTTCTTTCCTCCCCCTCTCTTTCCCTCTCCGTTCCCCTCACTCAAATATATTAATCCACCCCCCCCCCCCCCCCCCCCCCCTTAAGCCCACAAGGAAATGAACGGCCACCAATCATCGGAGTAATTAATTTTCTCGAAACCGAATCCGCCTTTTTTTTTAAAACCATTCAGCGTCCTTGGCGGTAAATCATGTTACCACCATGTGCCTGTACTTTCCCTTAACTAATTAATTACCAAGGCATTCACTGACTGACTGGACTTCCCCTTAAACAATGCGTTTCTGATTCAGCGATTGTACTTTCCCTTAGCAACGATTTCAGTGATAATGACGAAATAAAGATGCGTTGGTACACGCGTGTGCTGTGTGGGAGATAGACTGTTACGCCACCCTAGAGTGAGTTGCGCTGTTCCTCCCACAGCTGGCTTATGAAACAATGGAAGTTTTCGTCTGCTGTAAAAGAAATAAATCGAGTCACAAGCTACAGTGTTTCACTTGAGGCACTGGACATTTCAGACTTGAGAGTGCGAAGTAAGTAACGGTTGAACTAGAGTCGTGGAGAAGGTATTTGATAGTGTTTGGCTTTTAATTTAGGTAGTTGTAGTGTGTTTAGTGGTGTGGTGTGTGTGGTGTGGTGTGTGTGTGTTATACATTGATTGTATATATGTGTATGTATATGGCTCTTTGTGGTCGGTGGGGGCTATAAAGAAAACGATATGAAACATGACTTAAGACTTCTCATGTGAACTTTTTTTCTGGTCTGTTCAAAAGCACAGTCATCGCCAGTGGTGATGTTGATGACTGTGATTGTGGTGACAATGGTGATATTCATGACAGCGTTGATGTTGATGACGACGGTAATGACTGTGACGTTGACAATGATGATGACAGTGACGATGTCAGTGTTGATGCTGAGGATGATGATGATAATAGTGGCTATGACAGTGTTGATGGTGGTGATGACAATGATGACAGTGATGATGACGACATTGATAAAACAGTGACAGTGATGGTGATGATGGCAGTGACGATGTCAGTGTTGATGATGATGACAATGACGATGTCAGTGGTGATGATGATGATGAAAGTGTCGATAACAGCGATGATGATGATGACAGCTGTGATGATGGCGATGATGATGATTATGACAGTGACGATGATGATGATGACATGGTGGTGGTGATGATGATGATGACGATGATGATGAATGTGATGAGACGAGATGATATGAGACGAGATGATGATGATGTTTTGCAGCTGTGGGATGAAGAGGAAGACACTGGAAGCAGCGGCAGCTTGGACACGATGATGGACACAGACTCTCAGCTCTCCTTCTCTCAGGCCGGTGCCATCCGCAAAGCCGGGTGAGTGATATGAGAGAGGTGGAGAGGGGGGGAGGGGGGAAGGAGAGAGGAGGAGGGACGGGGAGAGGGGAGAGGAGGGGGGGGGAGGGTGTGAGAGGGCAGAGGGAGGGAGAAGGAGGATGAATGATGAAGGATCTTCAATTAGTAAGGGTGGATATTTTATGCCAAGCCTATTCTTTCAATCTGTTCTTGGCAAACGTACATCAGAACAATCAGTAAAATTTGAAAATTATTAAGCATTGGATTAAAAGAAGAGGGGAGGGAGAGAGAGAGAGATAGGGTGAGAGAGAGATAGTATGTGTGTATGTATGTGGAGAGAGAAAGGGAAGGCCTTGGAGAGAGAGAGAGAGAGATAGAGAGGGAGGGGGGAGACGGAGTAGAAACGGAGAGAGAGGGGGGGGGGGGGGGGGGGGAGGAAGAGTAAGAGAGAGAGAGAGTGATTTTTAAGGACTTCAACCAACAGCATCTCTCATCACAAGTGGAGAATAAGACAAGACAATAATGACAAGAACAGGGGGGAAATGAAATAATGAAGACAAAAGAAAACACACCATCAAGTTATAAATATCAAGTGTCAACAAATACAATTATGATATTGCTGTCCAGTGAGCATTTCCTTGCACGCACACACACACACACACACACAACACACACACACACTTACACACACACGCACTCACTCATCTCTCTCTTTCTCACACACACACACACACACTTACACACACACGCACTCTCTCTTTCACAACACAACATAACACACATACACACTGATTTGTTAGAAATGTTAGAATGCATTTTCTGTTGTTATTGTAGTTCAATAGGTTAGTAATGTAACGGTGGGTTTTTTTTCCTATAATTTTGGTTGTTGTTTTTATATATTTTTTATTTTTAAATTTTGTTTATCATTTCGCATGCATTGATCTCCTGAAATTCCTTCTCCTGTACAGTACCATCTACACCCTCCTCCCTTGACACTCATACACCCCCCGCTCCCACCCCGTCTAATATCACAACTGTGAAAAGACGTTAAATGAATTTGAACACATACACACACACACTTACACACACACGCACTCACTCACTCTCTCTCTCTCTTTCCACACACACACACATACACACACACACACACACACACTCACGCACTCACTCACTCACTCTCTCTTTCCACACACACACACACTACACACACACTCACTCACTAACACACACACTAACACACACACACACTCACTACACACACACACACACTCACTCACTCACGCACAACCAACATCAACACACACACAAACACACACACACACTCGTTCCGCTTTTCAGAAGAGTAGGCCTTGCTGCCGGATGGGATGGATGACAAAATTTACAAAACTACATACACACGGGGAATGGATTTTTTTTTAAAAGCACACGAGTGTTTATTCCATTATTCTCGAAATAAAAGAATAAATAATAAATGAATATTCTCGAAATAAAAGAATAAATAATAAATAGATATCATCGAAATAAAAGAACAAATAATAAATAATTATTCTCGAAATCAAAGAATAAATGATAAATAAATATCCTCGAAATAAAACTAAATAATAAATAAATATCCTCGAAATAAAAGAATAAATAATAAATATATTCGAAATAAAAGAATAAATCATAAATAGATATCCTCGAAATAACAGAATAAATACTAGATAAATATCCTCGAAATAAATGAATAATAAAATAAATATCCTCGAAATAAAAGAAAAATAACAAATAAATATATTCGACATAATAAGAATAAATAAATAATAAACACACACACACACCTACCTGCCCCTATCATAAATAATAGATAAATATCCTCGAAATAAAATATTAAATAATAAACAAATAACAACACACACACACACACACACACACACACACACACACCACACACAACACACACACCCCCCTACCTACCTGCCCCTATCATACACACACAACAAAGAGGGTCTCACCTGTTTTCAGGTGGCTGGTGGTCAAGAACTGGCTGGTGCACAAGAAGAAGAAGGTGGAGCTGGCCCCGCGGCGCTCCTGGAAACGGTACTGGGTGTGTCTGAAGGGTACCACTCTCCTCTTCTTCGATTCCGGGGAGGAGAGTGCCCTGGGTCACAATGCCGTACCCAGACATATCCTGGGTAAGCACTGCTGTGAACAAAAAAAATTTGTTTGTAGATTGTGGCTGTCTGTCGTCTGTCTGTCTGAGGTCTCTCTCTCGTCTCTTCTCTTTGTGACTGTCCACTGTTCTCGCCGTCTCTTCTGTGATAATCGTTATAAAAAAAAATTGTTGTCTCGTCTTCTCTCTCTGTCTTTCCTTCTCTCTTCTCTCTCTCTCATGTCTCTGTCTCTTTGTGACTTTTTCACTTTTCTCTCTCGCTTCCCTCTCTCTTCTCTCTCTACTCTTTACTATTCTCTCTCTCTCTCTCTCTCTCTCTTCTCTCTCTCTGACTTGTCACTTTCTCTGTGTGCTTTGTGCTTGTCCTATTCTCTTTCTCTCTCTCTCTCTCTCTGTCTCTCTCTGTGACTTGTCTTCTCTCTCTCTCTCTGTACTCACTATTCTCTCTCTGTCTGTCTGTTTGTCCTCTTCTCTTCTTCTTCTTCTCTCTCTCTCTCTCTTCTCTCTCTCTCTCTCTCCCTCCCTCCTCCCTCTCTCTTCCTCCTTCCTCTCTCTCTCTTTGCTGGTCTCTATATCTCTTTCTTTTTGTTTGTTTTTTTCTGTCTGTCTCTTCTGTCTGTCTCTCTTCTACGTGCTTCGGTCTCTCTCTCGCTCCTGTTCTTTTTTTCCTCTCTCATTCTCTTTCAGGCTGTTTTTTGTCTTTTGTTGTCTGTATTCTTCTTCTTGCCTCTTTCGCTGTTCGGTCCTCTATCTGTCTGTCTTTATTTTCCCACATCTGCATTCAGGCTGTTTCTGTCTTTCAGTAATTCTTCCTTGCCTTCTGTCTGTCCGTAGCTATCTGTCTGTCTATCCATATGTCTCTGTGTGTTTGTTCGCCCCTATTTGTATGTGTGCCTCTTTGTTGAATCCATCGAAAAGAGCAGGGAGGTACCTACCTACTGACTGTCCTGGCAAAATTTGTAGGTTCATTTCCCAACTGTATCACCCCGAAGTCGGAATGCGGTACCTTAAAGGTGGGGAAGGGGTGGGGAAACACGGTCGCCTACACAAAACTCTTACCATTGGTGAGCCACGGATCCTTTAGTCAAGCCAAGCAACGAAAAACAAAATTTCCTTTTGTTAGGAGTCGCTGTAACCGAGCAGACGACAATGGGCACTGTTACACGAGATAGTCATCAGTTACAAGGCGTGTTTTCAGTTCCATAGTCATCTAGTTACAAGGCGTATTTTCAGTTCCTTCTCAATCGAAGTTAGGAATGAGGTCACTGGCAATATCAATATCTTTCTCGTGTTTTTTTTGGTTTTTTGGCTAAAAATGAGGGGGGGGGGGGAGTTATACATTTTCCCTTCCTCCACTGAAAAAAAGTTTAACATGCATGAAGGTTTTCCCCCCATAGACCAGGGTAAAAAAAAATATAAAGTGTTGTTGATGACGTGGTATCTAACTTGACGTCAGGGAAATTGAACTTACCTTTGTTCTGGCGAAACAGGAGACTATCCTGTATTACGGTGCATGGGTTTCCCCCCATTACGTCAGTCTGGTTAAACTGAGTAACTACATAGGGAACAGGAAGGAAAAAAGGGGAAAAAATAGCATAAGCCATGACAACAGCGGAAAAAAGCAAAGAGGTCGACACAGGGAAAAGTTTGAAGAAAATGGCGGTGGGGCAAAAGCCATTAGAACGATCTTGTCCAGTTGTGAAGTGAACCGTGAGAGTAGTAGATCTCTCTCTCTCTCTCTCTCTCTCTTCTCTCTCTCTCTCTCTCTCTCTCTCTTCTCTCTCTCTCTCCTTCTTAGAATTAAGCAGGCTTCCCCCACCCACCACCACCCATTCTCATGAGAAAATCCCAGTTTGAACACTTGCACAATTACTTCCTTCACATCGAACACAGATCCGTTGTCTCCTCCCACCTCATGCGCAGGAATTACCCGAAAACACCCTGTCTTGCCAGCGCAGTGCAAAAGGCATACATTACTGCAGTCAAACGTTTTGTCCTGTAAAAAAAGGAAATCGATAACCTGTCACAAGGAAATTATATATGCCTTGGCCTTTTCTCTGCCTTTTTCGGTGGGTTTTTTTCTTCTCTCCATTGAATCTCTTGCTAAATCATTTATAAAATGAAATGATGGAGGAGTTTTAACTGGTTGCCTGCTCCTGGGTTTTTTTCCCCCACAACTATTTTTTGGATAATAATATATTTGGTCAAGTGGGGAATTATATCTGTTATAGATCCAAGTGGGCCACTTCATTTAAAAAAATTTCAGCTTCTCTTGCCTGTATAGCAATGTTTGGGTTATTAGCTACTTAAGACTGACCACTATGATGGGTATCAAACTTTATGACCTCCCTTGCATTAGTCTATGTCAAAGTCACTTTCTTGGAATAACAACAATCGGAGTTCGAGTAGATGGAAAAGGGGGACTATTCCCCCAGACTAATATTTCTTCTGTTTGAGCATAAATTAGCAGCCCTGACATAATATTTTTGTGATTAGCTTAAAAAGAATTATTTGCTTTTTAATGAAGGGTGAAATAACATATTTCCTAAATTACTTTTTTCTCTGCGTAAATGTTCTTGTTGGTGGTGTTGTTTTTGTCCTCATTAACTCATGATACTTCTTTGCAGAGCAGTATACATTTTGATGAATTATCAGGAAAAGGTCTATTATCATGAACGATTACGTATAAGATTATTTTATCCTTACAAAATGTAGTATTAAATTATAAAATAATGACAAGTGCTTTTTCTTTTATTTACAAGTGGTTTTTCTTTTATTTTCAAGTGCTTTGTCTTTTATTTAAAAGATTTTTCCCCTAGTCATCTTTTGTTAAAGAAAGGAATAGAATATCGTTTAAAAATATAAAGCAATGGAGAAGACCAGGCAGAAAATTGTCAGATGTGTGGAAATCTAAGCATTCATGCACAAACTTCATTTTCCCGTAATACAGGAAGTAGGCCTTCAGGTTACATCAGTAATATGAGACAGATGTTGCTCTTACACGCCCACACTCCATAAGCCCTCCCATAATTATTATTTCCTGCTAGGGGTTAACTTCGACCATGCGTTCACAAAATTCAGTAATTATAACTACAATATAAGAGAGGATAAAAGTAAGAACACAAACCCAAGTGTGTGGCAGAACAAATTATGGGTTTATCTCAAAACCTTCCTCAGGGTTAAAATATTGGCCGATTGATGATAAAGGCTAAGGATATTCTGTGAGGTGTACAATGTCAGAAATGAGTTGTTCAGTAATGAACCAGTATAGTTCCCTGTTTCAGTGATGATGACGTCGCACAAAGATTGATTGATGTCATTGACGTTACAACATTCAGAAGGAAAAAAGAAACAGGGAAATATTTGCCATGAAGTCTCACAGTGATTTTCATGTGGGATGAGTGAGTCAGGAGAGCGTGTTCTGGGTGACCTTCAGGGTGTTCAGCTGGGAAACACACAACAACAAAACATCAGTAGCTTCAGGGATTCTGAACTCGGGGCTTCAGAATATTTGCTGCTTTCTTTTTCTTTTGTTTTCTTTTTTCTTTCTTTGTTTTGTTTTTTGGTTGTTGTTGTTGTTGTTGTTTTTTTGGGGGGAGGGGGGGGGGGGGTTGCCTTCTCTGTGACATTCCTGTCCTAATGTTCCCACACAGCTCATTTCAATCTCTATGCCCCAGCCCTACTCAGATTCTTTATGCCATATCCTCAAATTCGGAAGTGCACAGGGAGCCTATCAATGTCCAGCCACCATGGAGTCACTAGTCAGAAGGGCCCTGCACTGCTGCTGGGTCACTTTGGCTGTGTTCAGTGGTGCCTGTTCTGAGCTCACATACGCAGGACACCACCTACTAAGCCCCCTACTAACGACAGTATTAGCTCAGTCACGGAACCAGACTTTAGAAAGATGCCTGCCTGAGGTGGCGACCACCACAACGCCTTCCAGTGACTGCCCCCCATGAACTTCCAACCCCAAAGGCTCTGACACAAACTCACCACAGGCACAGAGGTGTATGGGGAAACCGAATCTGGGTCACCATGAGACCAGAGCAACAGGGACCATCAGATCAGAGACAGTTTTCTTTTATTGCATGATGATCAATGATGATGAGGATGACATGATGCTGCTGCTCTGGAAGTGCATATGCTTTGAAACTACAATGCAGAGCTGTACTCTACACTATAACCAGGTGACAACCAGGCCCAAAAGATACAGACACCTGCAGTGCAGGTCAGGTAACTTGAGCAACACTGTCAGTTTCACATCCATAAAGTGGATGAAGCATGACTGTGTGGTTCCAGTCTTCCTAATGATCCCATCGCAAACACTCCAGGTAGGAAGAGGCCAGCCAAAGTCAGGAAAATCCTAATGACTTATGAGATTGGAACCTGCAACCTTCCAGTCCTTAACCCAAGGCGCTAACCACTGCACCATGGCAGCTGGTTGATTTGCTGTTTCTTAACTAACTCTGCCAAAGGATCTGAGTGGTTCCTCTGGACCCCCATGTTTTCCTTTATGTTTATTTTTCTTCTTATTGCTTTTTTCTTTTGCCTTTCACACGCTGTGTGCCTTGATGTTGATGACGGTGATGATGATGTTGATGGTGTCGATGATGATGGTGTCGATAATGATGGTGCTGATGATGTGGATGATGATGGTGCCGATGATGATGGTGTCGATGACGATGATGAAGATGATGATGGTGTGATGCCTAAGTGAGGGCTGACGTTGTTGCAGTGATTGAAGGAGGGATAGCACAGGCAGTCCCTGAACACCCCAAACGGGAGAACATCTTCTCCCTCAGCACAGCCTGTGGCGATGCCTACCTCTTCCAGGTATAACACACCCCTTTTGTTGTTGTTACCAACCGTTTGTTGTGTTTACAGTTGAGATAACCGGTTACCAACTGTTTGTTGTGTTTACAGTTGAAACAACCCATTACCAACCGTTTGTTGTGCTTACTGTTGAGACAACCGGTTACCAACTGGTTTTTTTGTTTACAGTTGAGATAGCCCATTACCAACTGTTTGTTGTGTTTACAGTTGAGATGGCCCATTACCAACTGTTTGTTGTGTTTACTGTTGAGACAACCGGTTACCAACTGTGTGTTGTGTTTACAGTTGAGACAACCCATTACCAACTGTTTGGTGTGTTTACAGTTGAGATAACCCATTACCAACCGTTTGTTGTGTTTACTGTTGAGATGGCCCTTTACCAACTGTTTGTTGTGTTTACAGTTGAGATAACCGGTTACCAACTGTTTGTTGTGTTTACAGTTGAGATACTGTTTGTTGTGTTTACAGTTGAGATAGCCCATTACCAACTGTTTGTGTTTACAGTTGAGATAGCCCTTTACCAACTGTTTGTTGTGTTTACAGTTGGGATAACCGGTTATTAACTGTGTGTTGTGATTACAGTTGAGACAACCCATTACCAACCGTTTGTGTTTACAGTTGAGACAACCCATTACCAACCGTTTGTTGTGTTTACAGTTGAGACAACCCATTACCAACTGTTTGTTGTGTTTACAGTTGAGATAACCCATTACAAACTGTTTGTGTTTACAGCTAAGATAAACCCTTTGTTGTTATCAACTGTTTGTGTTACAGCTTAGATAACCCCTTTCTTGTTACCAACTGTTTGTATTTACAGCTGAGAAAACCTGTTGCTGTTTGTGTTTACAGCTAAGATTACGCCTTTGCTGTTACCAACTGTTTGTGTTTACAGCTAAGATTACGCCTTTGCTGTTACCAACTGTTTGTGTTTACAGCTAAGATTACGCCTTTGCTGTTACCAACTGTTTGTGTTTACAGCTAAGATTACGCCTTTGCTGTTACACAACTGTTTGTGTTTTACAGCTAAGATTACCCTTTCTGTTACCAACTGTTTGTGTTACAGCTAAATCCTTTTTACTGTTTGTGTTTACAGCTAAGATTGCCCCTTTGTTGTTACCAACTGTTTGTGTTTACAGCTAAGATTACGCCTTTGCTGTTACCAACTGTTTGTGTTTACAGCTAAGATTACGCCTTTGCTGTTACCAACTGCTTGTGTTTACAGCTAAGATTACACCTTTGCTGTTACCAACTGTTTGTGTTTACAGCTAAGATTACGCCTTTGCTGTTACCAACTGTTTGTGTTTACAGCTAAGATTACGCCTTTGTTGTTACCAACTGTTTGTATTTACGGCTAAGATGCCACCCTCCACCAAATGGCTCTGGGGGGTAGCTGCATCATTTCTATTCATGTGGTGTGTCTGTTACCTTGCCAAGCAAGAACGATGAGTTTGAACATTGGATAGCTTTCATTATAATATGTGGAATGGAAGGATCCTGATGAATTCTGTCTCTGTCTGTAAAAAGCACCACCTTTGATTCACCAGTCACCCATTGCCGAGTTCAAACCCAGGACTTCATAAACCCACAAGATAGAAAACTCTAACGGTCTTAACCGCTCAGCTACGGCATCCATCGTTTGTTTTGTCTGTGGGTAGGCATCATCGCAGATGGACTTGGAGAACTGGATCCGCGCCGTCCACTCTGCCTGTGCCTCGTCCTTCGCCCGCCAGCACGGCAAGGACAACACACTCAAGCTGCTGACCTCCGAGCTGGACAAACTGGAGACCAGCATAGACACGGTGAGTGTGCAGGGGCTGAGAGAGTGTCTGGTCTGTTTGTGTCCGTATCCTTTGTTTTACAGTTGTTGTTGTTGTTGTGCGTTCCCCAGCTTTACACCCTGGGGGTCACCCAGAACATGCACTCTTGACTCACTCATCATCCCACCTGGGAATCACTGTGAGATAGGAAGTACACCGGGTGAGAAGTATGCGCGTATGACTCTTTTTCAAGTACCTTGCCACATAGGCAGCCATACTCCGACTCCAGAGGATTTTTTCTCCTATAAAGGAGAGTGCAGGTTGTTATGTTAAGAGCTTGTTATGTCTGAAGGCAATCTCAACACATTTTAAACATAACAACATTTTAATGTAGGCCTTGGCCTTTGTTTTACAGTGATGAACCATTCATTTTGTTTGTGTTGCTTCGTTCTGGTGACCCTGAAGCGAATAGTGCCTGTGCGGGCCTCTCTGTTGCTTTTTCAGAATTGTACTGTTTTTAGGGTGGCCCGAAAAGCTCAAGTGGGATGACTTCCGACCGCAGTTCCTAAATCGGATAACTCCGCTGGGACTCTAATATAATCTCAAACAAAAGACCCTCCCTGAAGTGAAAGTGTAAATGCTGGAATGGGCATAGGGTGTCCGTTCTGCAGTGTTATTTGCCCATATGGCGTTTTTGTATGTATATTTTTTTTCCACTTTGAAGTGTCTGTTATTATTTTTATGCTTTTTTTTGTAACTTGTGGATGATAAGTTAATTAAGCAGAATGGCTGGCATCCTCAGCACTGCATACACATGGGGACTGGATGTAAAAAAAACCGCACATGAGTGCTTATTCTATTATCCTCAAAATAAAAGGACACCAAAAAAAAGCACGGCCTGGTTTCATTGGCCTTAAGGAACAAAATGACTAAGATACTCCACTCTGTCATATAATGGGTGTTTTTCTTCTTCATATTGACAGTGTTGGATATCTGAAGGGATCAGATGTTAGTTTAGAACTTGAAGTGAAATTACTGGAGCCAGTGAAACTGACTGAGGTGACAGCCCTGATATGGCTTTCATGGTCGGTAGGGCTATACACAACATGAAATGAAATGAAATTCATCTTCTGTGTATCGTTTAGAATGACCTCAGTTTTGGGGTTGCGGGGAGGGTAGGAGTTGTTCCTTGGCTATAGAGCTCTGAGGTTCATTTCTGTGTATGTGACCGACCCCACCACCACCACCACCACCGCCACCACCACCACCACTTAGGTAGCCACATTCTGACTTCAGGGATGTTGTTTTGCAATCTGCAGGATGTGAAAATGCGCAAGATGGCGGAGCTTCAGATGACGGTGGTGACGGACCCCGTAGTCGTGTGGCCATCGTGAAGCAGATCGCGCAGTGGGAGGAGAACCTGGAGAAGCTGTACATCGACCAGTACCGCTTCCGATGCTACATCTCCTCCCTGCAAGGCACTGAGCTGCCCAACCCTAAGGTAGCGGGGAAGACGTCACCCGTCTCTGATGGGAAGAGCTTATTATTGGGATTTGGGGGGTTCTTTTTGGGGTTGTTGTTGTTTGGTTGGGGTTTTTTTTGTTTGGTTGGGGTTTTTTTGGGGGGGTCAGTTTTATGTTTTCATCTGGAGAGCTGTCTTGGTGCCATAATAATTTTTTTGTTGTTTGTTTCTCAGCTAGAGTCCCGAGGTTCATCAATGGTGAGATTTTGCGTATGTGACCGTTTTTGCCCACCATGGAGGTAGCCGCATTCCGACTTAAGGGATGTATGCTGGGTATGTTTGTGTTTCCATAACCCACTGAACACTGTATCTTTAACATGCATATTTGATCTTCTGCATGTGTATATACATGAAAGAGAATTAAGGCACTGGCTGGTCTGCTCTTGAAGTTGACCTGGGAGATTGTAAAAATCCCTACCCTTAATTCACCAGACGCCATCAAGATTCAAACCCTTGACTTCATTGACCCATGGGATTGAAATGTCTTAACCACTCTGCTATAGCGTTCATTGGGGTGTAATACAACAGCCCCCACAGTGTGTGTTTGTGGTGTGTGTGTGTGTGTGTACATGTGCGTGTGTTTGTAAGTATGAATGTGTGTGTGTTTTATTTATTTTACTGTAAGGATAATGGAATAAGCACCTATGTGCTTTTTTACAACTAGTCCCTGTGTGTATGCGGTTTTGTAAATTGTAATCTGTTCCCACCGGCACACAATGGCCTACTCTTACGAAAAGCTGAACGGGATTTAAACTTGTGCGCAAGATGTTCTACGGGCATTCGCACACGGGGCCTTGGTTTATAGTCTCATCCGAAGGACTTTTGGGGAGAGTGGAGTCTGCACTGATGTTAACTCCAGGGGAAAATATCCCCTTGAACGGGAATCAAACCCGAACCCGTGTGTGTATACATGTGTGTGCGTGTGTTTGTGAATGTGTGTGTGTGTGAATTTTTATGTGTGTGTACGCATGCATGCACATGGACCCAAAGCATAGAAATCACAAAACGGTCTCAACCACAGAACTGTATCGTCTTGTCAGACACAAAAACAAAAACTGAATGACCAAACAGATGTACACCCACCCATGTCCCAAGGAAGGAAGGTGGCAGGATGGTTAAGACGTTTGCCAGCCAACAAAATAACCATGAGCTTCTGGGTTCAATTCCCAGCCTCGCCCTTTCTTCCCAGTTTGACAAAAAAATCGAACTGAATGTGAAAGTCCTTCGGATGAGACTATAAACTGAGGCCCCGTGTTCGAACGCATGCAGAACATCTTGCGCACATGTTAAAAATCCTGTTCCGCTTTTCGGAAGAGTAGGCCATTGTGTACCAGTGGAAACAGATGACAAAAATTTACAAAACCGCACACACACGGGAACTGGATGTAAAAAAAAAGTACATCATAATAATAATAATAATAATAATAATGAATGGAATTTATATAGCGCTGTATCTTGCACAGACAAATCAAAGCGCTTGCACTCAACTCATTCTTACACAGTCATGCAACCAATAGCAAGTAATAGTTCTAACAAGTCCAAATACACACACACACACACACACACACACACACACACACACGTTATACACTTTGGCAGGGTGATGGAATTTTTGGCTGTTGAAAAGCAGGGATAGCTATGAAATGAAACAGGAGAGGAAATTCTTATGTTTGAAACAAATATGCCTTGAGTGCCATTATCCTCGATATAAATTTTTTTTTTTTTAATTTAAAAAATAATAATTCCCGTCACCTGACTGCTCCACAGGTACTGCTGGCCAGTGCCTGCAAGACGACCAAGACGACGTTGGGGCGACTGGGGATCTTCACGGTCACCTCCTTCCACGCCCTGGTCAGCGCCCGCAAACCCTTGCTGCTGCCCAACATTCTGGGCGGCAAGGCCTGCAGCAAAGGGGGCATGCTCTCCCCTCGCCCCGACCGCTCGGACCCCCCACCCCCCACCCCTGCTTCCAAGCCTCGCTCGCGAACCCCCACGGGGACCCTCAATAGTAGCGTCAGTTCGGAGTGAGTTGTGTGTGGTGTGTGTGGGGTGTTTGGGTGGGTGGGTGTGTTTGGGGGGGGGGGGGTGTTGGGTGTTGTTGGGAGGGGGGGGGACGCGTGTGCAACAATGCGGGTTATTGTTTAAAGTAGGTGGTTATGTAACTTTTTAAAATTTACTTTGTGTTGTACTTATAACTGAAAATGTATGGGATAATCTATCGTTATTACCATCATCATCATAATTGGTGTTGCTGTAATTATCATCATCATCATTGGTGTTGCTGTTATCATCATCATCACTATCATCATTATCACTTTTGCTGCTGTAGTCATCATCATCATCAATCCCTCTGTATTCTTAAGTTTTAGGTACTAAGTGCACACTCTCTGTACGCACTTAAACATACACAAATTCAAATTCAAATTCAAAAACTTTATTATCTCAGAGACAGAGAAATTCTGGTGGGTCACGAGCCATACAGAAAAACAATAAACATGCAAACATAATATTACCAAAAAACACCAAAAAAACCAAACAAACAAGCAAACAAAACTATCCAAACATCACGCACCCATCATAAGATAAAAAGCGCCCACAAGTCAGCAATACCTCAGCCAGTCATAAACTCACCCAAGTAAAATCTCTAATACTCATGTGCGCACCAGTAAACCCATGCATCCACACACTCACACACAACCATGCATACGTGCATGCACACATATACACACTGGAAACATTTGCACACATTTGCACTCATTTTTATGACATGAGCCAAAATTGTTATAACATATTGTATAAGACAAATATCAATTAAATTAATACTCTGTTCTATTAAGATATTGAGCACAGTCTAAAATAATAAGCGCACGCATTTTTATGACATAAAATCAAATTTGTATAACATGTATGATAAGAAAAATATCAATGAAATCCATACTCTATTCTACCAAAATACTGAACACGTGTCCATAAGTACATCAAGTTGACACTCAAACATAATTATGACATGTTACAGAGCTCTGTACAAAGCCAACACTCTGCGAGGCCACGATTCTGTGGAGAACCTTCTGGAACGGTCCACCACAGAGCACACCCTGACCCAGGAGAGTCTGTCCCGGGTCACCCTGCCCAACAACCAGGTGAGGAGGCTTATTTATTCATTCTTTTATTTCGAGAATAATGGTATAAGCACTCGTGTGCTTTTTTACATCCAGTCCTCGTGTGTATGCAGTTTTGTCAATTTTGTCATCCGTTCCCACCGGCACACAATGGCCAACTCTTAAGTCTTCCAAAAAGCGGAACAGGTTTTAATGTGTGCACAAGATGTTCTGCGTGCATTCGCACAGGTTTATAGGTGCATAGGTTTATAGTCTATAGTTTATAGTCTCATCCAAAGGGCTTTTGGGGAGAATGGAGTCAGCACTGATGTTAACTCCAGAAGAAAAATCTTCTTGAAAGGGAATTGAACTCGGGTCAGCAGATCACAAGCGCATCATGCTAACCACCAGGCTATCCCATCCCTGTGTGTGTGTGTGTAGGCTCTTCTTTCTTTCAAGGGAGGAAGTGATTGCTGATTTTTTTCACCCATCCCTGTGTTTATTACATATCTTGTGTGTATATTGTCTGTATGTATGTTTTTCGAGGTTTATTTGAATATTTATGTATATGATGATATTTGATATAATCTGTGTATTTCATAACATCAGATATATTTGGTATTTCATATTTTCAAACGTGCATACTTGTACGTGCTTATACGATTCAGATTTATTTGAATATTTATGTATATTGCTTTCTCTGTATCTTACAATGTTGGATGTATTTGTGATTTTAACATTTTTATGATAATTATGCATGCCTTTGTTAGCAGTTTGTTTTTATACATTCACTGTTATAATCTATGGATAAAATTATGTTTGAAGACATGGTATTGGACTTAATAGTTGTGAAGACAGATTTAACCTTTGTCAAATAGTAAAGGGGAACAGGATAGCTCAGTGGTCAGAGTACTCTTTCTCCCCAAGCTAAGGTTAAGCAGTAGTGAGAATGATTGCCTCATGGATGGGTGACCATAGCTTCTGTACAGTCCCATGGTTCACCCAGCTGTAAATGGATACCTGCCCTCTTTAGAGACAGGGAAGGTAAAGCAGCGAGGGAGAGGAGATGGGCGCCGCCCTCAAGATGCTGGCCCCTAAAGAAGTTGAGGTCTCAGACACCTTGCTCCTCAATGCCAGCATATGTTAATATGGAACACCTTTACCTGTTATTGGCCTCCATATTCCTTTGTCAGGTATCTGATTGCTGGGGGAGCACAAGCTGATTAATATTCACTTTGTGTATTGAACTGATTAACTCACAAATGTATCTGCACAGCATTTGGGATGAACTGGTACAACCAGCCATTTTCTCTCACTGTTTTTCAACCCTTAAAATAGTGAATATTTTTTAAGGAGACATTTAAACTTTTTGTGTGGTGCGAAGTATCCGCACAGTATCTCATTGGTTGTAATGTCCTATACATTTTCCCATATTTCAAAACTACTCCCTTTATAAAATGCAGAGACTTCAATTTTTGTGGATATTTTTTCTCAAAATATGTTGAATATTTCCCTTGATTGTGACAACAGGATCCTGATCATGACAACATGCAACATATAACAGTTATACTTTCCATTCATTTTCCTTCATTAAAACTCATTAAAACTTATACTTGTAATGTATATACTTCAGAGAAGGATTTGAATTTTTGTGAGGATGGCATATATATTTCTTTCAAACTTCGCAAATAGTTTGCCTGGAGTTGAAGGGTTTTGATTAAATAACAGTCTCATGTTTGAGCCAGAGCCACCAGCACATAATCCCATCAATTATGCACTTATATTAATATCAATATTCACCAGTAACTCTTCCCCCCAAAATAATATGCACAACATTATACCTCACTTTTATTGTGTACTGCAGTGTGGCATTTGTGTGGGAGATTTTGGGGGGTTGGCTACCAACATGTATTACTACTACTGATGATAAGCGTATATAAATTGCACATGTACTACCGATAATAAGCGTGTATAAACTGCACATGTACTACTGACAATAAGTGTATATGAATTGCACATGTATTACCAATAATAAGCGTGTATAAATTGCACATGTACTACCGATAATAAGCGTATATTAACTGCACATATACTCCTGATAATAAGCGTGTATAAATTGTACATGTACTAATGATAATAAAGTGTATATAATTGCACATGTACTAGCAGTAATAAGCGTATATGAATTGCACATGTACTACCGGTAATAAGCGTATATGAATTGCACATGTACTACCAATAATAAGCATATATGAATTGCACATGTACTACCAAAAATGAGTGCATATAAATTGCACATGTATTACCAATAATAAAGCGTGTATAAATTGCACATGTACTACCGCTAATAAAGCGTGTATATATAGCACACGTACGACCGATAATAAAGCGTCTATAAACAGCACACGTACTACCGCTAATAAAGCGTGTACGAATTGCACACGTACTACTACTACTGCTACTACTGCTGATAACACTGTGTGTGTGTGACTGTGTGAATTTGCACGTGTATGTATGTATGCTCTAACCCTCACCCTGGTAGTGGCAAGCGTCTGTCTGGTGATGTGTCCCACACAGTGCTACAACTTTCAGACCATGCTCATTGGCGTGGACAAAGGCACCAGTGTCAGGGATCTGCTGGAGAGCACCTGCAGCAAGCGGCAGCTCAACCCGCACGACCACTACGTGCGCATTCGGCCCATGGGCTCCACGGATGACAAGTTCATCATTCCTGACCGTAATGAGATCGTTAAGAAGCTGGTGAGAGACAGAGAGGGGGAGAGAAGTATGTAGAGAGAGAGAGAAAGAGAGAGAGAGAAGTACGTAGAGAGAGAGAGAGAGAGAAGTACGTAGAGAGAGAGAGAAGTACGTAGAGAGAGAGAGAAGTACGTAAAGAGAGAGAGAGAAGATAGAGAGAAGTACGTGAGAGAGAGAGAGAGAAAGAGAGCGAGAAGTACGTAGAGAGAGAGAGAGAAGTACGTAGAGAGAGAGAGAGAGAAGTACGTAGAGAGAGAGAGTGTGTGTGGTTGGTGGTGTGGAGGATTGGTTGTTTGTGTGTGTGTGGGGGGGGGGGGGGGGGTGAGAGTGAGTAGTTGGGGTATTTCACTATTTGTTTGGGAGTGTGTGGGAGAGAGAGAGAGAGAGTGCATGTGTGTACACAATTTTGTCAGGAGATGAACTATGCATTGCATACTGCTCATCATTAATTCCTTAATACATTTTGAAGTCACTGTGTGTGTGTGTTATTCTTTTATTTCGAGAATAATGGAATAAGCACTCATGTGCTCTATTTCATCCAGTCCCCGTGTGTATGCAGTTTTGTCAATTTTGTCATCCATTCCCACTGGCACACAATAGCCTACTCTTCCGAAAAGCGGAACGGGTTTTAACGTGTGCGCAAGATGTTCTGTGTGTGTGTGTTAGCTTGCTTTATTGCGTAGCTGTGTGTGCGCATTTGTCAGGAGATGGACTATATGTTGTATGCTGTTCATCATTCATTCCTGAATAGATTGTTAGAGAGGGAGTGTATGTGTGTGTATTCATGTGTGTGTATGTTCTGTGTGTGTGTCAGTATGCATCTGTGCGTGTTTCTCCGCATGTACATTTAAACACACAAAAAACACACACACATACAAAAACTCGTGATCACCACACACACAACACACACACTAACATTGTGTGCTGTGCTGTGCTGTGGTTGTTGGCCTGTCAGCGATACGATGCCATCGAGGTGTGCCAGAAATGCCTGTTCCAACTGGAGCTGACGAAGCCCACCAAGGATGGGATGTTCGGCTTTGGCGTGGAGGCAGAGCTGGCCGAGGACTATGACCGCGATGACGAGCTTCAGGTGTATGTGTGCGACATCACACCTGGTGGAGTGGCTGACAGCAGAGGTGAGGGTCACGGCATAGGTGTGTGTGTCCTGTGTGTGTGTCAAGTCAAAGTGATCTTTATTGAGGGGTAAAAGATTGGTGTAAGTCTTTTCTTCTTTTTGCAATCAAAAGTCAATGCATTAAAATGTGTTGTTAATGTCAAATGAGGTCAAATTAAGTCAAAATGGGTTGTTACTGGGTGTAAAAGATTTCAGTTCATACAGCTTTTTTTCCATTCTGCCTCTACAGATATAAATCTGTGAGAAGCCAACAACAAAAAATGGATAAAGAGACAAGAATTAAATTTTAATTTTTGTGCTGTTCCTCAGCCAGAGCACTGAGGTTCACCAATGGTGACATTTTGTGTATGTGACCATTTTACCCACCATGAAGGTAGCTGCATTCCAACTTCAGGGATGATGTTTAAACACTACACAGTGTGCTTGCATTTTTAAAATTGTCAATCCATTCCTACTGGCACAAACAGCCTACTCTTCTGAAAGATGGAACAGGTTTTAACGTTTGCGCAAGATATTCTTCTGAATGTATTTAAACATGGGGCCTCAATTTATAGTCGCATTGAAAGGACTTTCATAGAGTGGAGGGCAGTACTGATGTTAACTTGAAGGGAAAAAAATCCCCTTGAATGGTGTGCCTTGGTGGTGTCAGCTCAATTCTCGGCCATCAGGTCATGCAACTTTCTAACCACTAGGCTATCCTGTCCCCCTAACAGAAGTTATTTTTTTAGTAAATGATAGCTAAAGTAAGAAGAGGTAGCAAAGCTATGAAGACAAAACCAAAAAAGAAAATTAAAAGGTTGTCTGCCTTCCTAGACCATTTTCCCACCTTTTTTCCCCCCCAAGAGATTTTGATAGCTTTTTCTCGCGTTTCTTTCTTTCTTTTATGCGACATTTTGCCTGGATCATTTTGTTATGGCGACCAAGTAGTAAAAATTGTTAACACAGGAATAGGCACAGGATGTCCATTCTGTTGTGTTGTTTGTCCATATGGCGTTTCATGTGTATTTTTTGTGGTTTCATGTATGATCTGAGAACACAATCACATATGATCTTAGAACATAATCACATATGGTCTTAAAATATGATCTTAGAAAGAACATATCACATTTGATCTTAGAACATGATCACACATGATCTTAGAACATAATCACTCGTGATCTCAAATGAACATTATCACATAATTATGATTTAGAACATGATCACAGATGCTCTTAGAACATGATCACTATCATCTTAGAACATGATCACATATAATTTTATAACATGATCACATAATTATGATTTTAGAACATAAATCATGTATGATCTTAGAAAATTATCTCTCTTTTTTTTCTTTTTTTTTTGTTCCTCTGCTAAAGCTCTGAGGTTCACCAATGGTGAAATTTTGCGTATGGGACTGTTTTTGCCCACCATGAAGGTAGCCACATTTCAACTTCAGAACTTTTATGTCAAGTATGTTCGTGTTTTCTTAACCCACTCAAAACTGACATGAATTACGGGATATTAAGTGTGCGTATTTGATCTTCTGCATGTGTATATACATGAAGCGAATTAAGGCACTGGAAGGTCTGCACTCGATATTGACCTGGCAGAGCGAAAAAATCCCCACCCTTAATTAATAATAATAATAAATGGAATTTGTATTCTGCTATATCGTGCAAAGACAAATCAGAGCGCTTAATTCACCAGACGCGGCCTACATTCAAACCCACGACTTCATAGAACCACGGGATTGAAGTTAGACAGTCTGAACCACTCAGCTATAGCGTTCGTCGTTGTAACCACATACAGTTTTAGAACGTAACCACTTGTACACCTACTACCCTGTCCCCTACAGGCCTGATCATCGGGGACGAGATCCTGGTCATCAACGGCAAGATGGTGTCGGAGCTGGACATGGTGTACATCGAAAGCCTGTTGCACGAGTCGCGCACCCTCTTCCTCACCGTGCGCTCCATGCGCACCCAGCCCCCTCCCTCCCACTCCATCAGCCAGCACACAGAGGCCTACATCTCCAACATGGTCTGCCCCCCTCCCCCTGCCCAGCCCCGCATCTCCGACAAATCGCTGGGCAACCTCATTGTGCCTGCTCCTGTTGAGGCTGGTAGGTGGTGGTGGTGGTGGTGGTGGGGGGAAGATGTGTGGTGTGTGTGTGTTTGTGTCTTCAATTTTATGTCTGTTCACTTAAAGTGATTTTAGACAAATTGTGATTGTGGTGTGTGTGTGTGGTTCTTCAGTTTAACGTCCTTCCGCTAAACAGTGATAGTTGACAGTGTGTTGAGTTTTGTTGTGTATGTATGTCTTATGTGTGTTGCATATGTGGTATTGTGGTGTGTGGGGTGTTGTGTGGTAATGTGTGTCTAGTGGATAGATATGGGGTGTGGGGGTGTATTGTGAAGTATGGTGTGTGATGTGTGTTTGTGTGTAGTGGATAGATATGGGATGCTGTGGATGTGTTTGTGTTGTGGAAAGTAAGGATGATGTGGGTGTGTAGTGGATAGATTGGGTTTGTGGGTGTGTTTGTGTACTGGGAAAGGTATTGGATGATGGGTTTGTGGTGTGTGGGTAGATTGGGATGCTGTGGTGGGGGGGTGGATGTTGGGGGTGGGGGTGAGATATGTGGAATGGGGGGGGAGTGGGGGGAGCGGCGGTGGATTAAGAAGGTGTGGCAGGACAGAGTTGGTAGAAGCAGGATTGACTCTCTGTGGTGTGATGATGTAATGTGATTGTGTGATGACTGAATTGTGTGAAAGATGATGCGGATGGAGGCAAACTATGGACAAAGCACAGGTGAACCACGACAAACACTTAGACTGCTGAAGTTTGTTGCTGCTTTATTGTTATTATTTTTTTTCTGTTTGTTTCTGTGCTTACCTATATTAACTCGTTGAGGTTTTGCTATGGACTACTTTACCCAATTAAGGCCACAATCGGTTAGGATGGTTTCTAAACACATTAGGTGAATGCATTTAAAAAAAAAAAAGTCATCATTTAACATGCATTGAAATCGACTTTTTCCAAAGGTGGAAAGGGTTTTTAACGTGTCGCAAATGTCTCTCTTCCAACTGGGGCTTTTAAGTTCGTCCAAAGGACATTGAGGATGGGGCCATGATGTTTAAGTCCATCAAAACCATAAGACAGGACACCTCCATGGCTCAATCCCAGGCCCAGATACAAACCAGAAGGACTCAACCCAAGGCTATTGACCCCCAGCATGTTTGTGTAGTTCATCAGTGTTTTTGCTATCGAGTTAGTTTTTTAAGAAAAATAGGCTTATAGCTCATCACTAAAATTGTAAGCAGTAATGAATGAACTGACAGTTTGCTGAAGGTCAGTTTTGTCATGATAGTATGTGTAGCCTTTTCTGTTAGGTCAGTTTTTTATTTTATTTTAAGGATTGTAGTATTTTTTGTTTGTATTTTGTTGTTTGTATACCACCGTTTCTGTGGAATTTGGCTGCTCTTTCTGAGAGAGCACAGGCACAAGATAGAGCCCCTTTTCTTGTTTTTTATTTGCTGTCTGCATGTTCATTTGTTTCCCTGTAAAAGTGGCTTTTTTCTACAGAATTTTGCCTGGGACAGCTCTCTTGTTGCCGTGGGCTCTCTTAAGTGCGTTAAGTGTGTGCATGGGATCTCAGTTTATCATCTCATTCAAAAGACTAGTTTCCAGACCAACAGTCAAGGTCTAACGGAAGGGAGAAAAGTTAAGTTTCAAATGAGGATCAAACTCTTGACTTCCTGCTTTCTAGGCTTGCACATTTCTTCAAACCACCGGTCTACTATTCTCTCTCTTTGTCTATGTCTCTTTCTATCTGTCTGTCTGTTTAATATCTTTGGTGGGTTATGAAAACAGCATCCTTCAGATGAGACTATAAACCGAAGCCCCGTGTGCAAACGCACGTAGAACATCTTGCGCACACGTTAAATCCTGTTTTGCTTTTCGTAAGAGTAGGCCATTGTGTGCCGGTGGGAACAGATGACAGAATTTACAAAACTGCATACACACGAGGACTGGATGTAAAAAAGCACATAAGTGCTTATTCCATTATCCTTGACATAAAAGAATAAAATGAAAATTTTTAAAAAACTAACGTCAGAAATGTCTCTCTGACAACAGAGTGCCGATCAGGTGACAGCAATATGTCGGACGCATCCCTCCTCCAACATAGCAGAGGAAGGACCTCCAACCATCCGTTCCCTCTCCGATGCTCAGCGTATGCGCAAAGTCATCATGGAACTCGTGGAGACAGAACGGGCCTACGTGAAGGTGAGTCGTAGCTCTTGTTGTTGTTGTTGTTGCGCGTTCCCCAGCTTAACACCCTGGGGGGTCACTCAGAATATGCACTCTGCCTCACTCATCCTACCTGGGAATCACTGTGAGATTGAAAGTACACACTGGATGAGAAGTTTGTATGTGTGTGGCTGTTTTCAAGTGCCTCACCACATAGGCAGCTATACTCTGACTTCTGAGGATTTTCCTCTCCTGTAAAGAAGAGGGAAGGTTATGTTAAGAGCTTGTCATGGCTGGAGACTGTATCAGCGTAACATTTTGCAATGTAGCAACATTGTGGTGTAGGCCTTGGCAGTTAGCTGACATCAATAACCGACACAGCTTTTGGCCAAGTCCAGAGATGTATCTTTGAATAATAACAATAATCAAGAGTGGACTGACCCTTGTGAGTTTTGAATGATAGAAAAATGTAAGGGGGAACAAAACAGGAAAAAAAGTCATAGTTTTCAATCTAGTTCAAGAAAAGTTGTTGGACACACATGATCACTGTTGTTGACTTGGCCCTCACCCTTGTTTCCACAACAGGCACTCCATATCACCTGCTGTGTGCACTGATCCTCTGTTGGATCTCTTTGCACTTGACCACTTAACAAGAGTGCAAGTATTTCAGTCAGTACACAGAAGGGTTTTTATCCTGCTACTGGGCACACTAATGGGAGTGAGGCATCAGAGACCTCAGCTTCTCTAGGGGCCAGCATCTTAAGGGCGGCGCCCATCTCCTCTCCCTCGCTGCTTTACCTTCCCTGTCCCTAAAGAGGGCAGGTACCCATTACAGCTGGGTCGACTAGGGAACATTACAGACAAGTCTTATTGCATCAATTATTTTTCCTCATTCCTCAGCTAGACCTCCAAGGTTCACCAGTGGTGAGATTTTGCGTATGTGACCGCTGTTGCCCACCATGAAGGTAGCCGCATTCTGGCTTTGGGGATGTTTGCAGGGAATGTTCCTGTTTCCATAACTGACTGAACACCGACATGATTTATGGGGTCTTTAATATGCGTATTTGATCTTCTTCATGTGTATAATATTATACATAAAGGGAATTAAGGCACTGGCAGGTCTGCACCTGAAGTTGACCTGGGAGATTATAAAAAATCCCCACTTTTAGTTCATCAGACACCTCTGAGATTCAAACCACTACTTCACGGACCCACAGGATTGAAGTCATACTGTCTTGGCACTATCTCTACATTAAGGGAGAGAGCCCCTCTTTCCCAGTACACGTGCACATTTGTATGCCTATGTAACCCAAAAGTGGGGGATACGGAGTGGAAGGATTAGTAGATGGTTGGTTCCCCTATCGCAGGAACCAACTATAAACCGAGGCCCCGTGTGCGAACGCATGCAGGACATCTTGCGCACATTAAATCCTGTTCCGCTTTTCGAAAGAGTAGGCCATTGTGTGCCGGTGGGAACAGATGACAAAATTTACAAAACCGCATACACACGGGGACTGGATGTTAAAAAAAAAAAAAGCACATGAGTGCTTATTCCATTATCGTCGATATTTTAAAAAATGTCATCTGAGTGCTTTTATTCAGCGCTATATAAATTCCATACATTTATTATTTATTAAAAAGGTTAACCACTCATCCATCCCGCCTCACTGGATATACCTGTCTCTGCTGCAGGACCTGCTGTGTCTGCTGACGCGATACCTGGAGCCACTGAAGGAGGAGACTTTCCTGACCTCGGACAAGGTGGCGGAGCTGTTCGGCAACATCACGGAGATCGTGCAGTTCCAGCAGCAGTTCCTGCACAGTCTGGAGCAGGCCATAGAGCTGGAGCCCGACTTCTTCACCACCGAGGACATCAAGCTCTTCAAGGTGGGTGCTCATTCACACACACTCATGCATGTATGTTCTTTCGAGCCAGAAGGCCCATAGAGCCGGAGCTTATCCGGGTTTCTGTAGCGTTAAGCCAACTGATGGTTTTTCACCACCCCTGTGACAGGACGCTAGTCTGTCACCAGATACTTCCCCAGCAGAGCTGGTACCCACTTGTACACCTGGGTGGAGTGAGGAAAATAGGAGTAAAGTGTCTTTCCCAAGGACACAACACCGAGCCGAGCAAGGATCGAACCCGCGACCTCTGGATCACGAGTTGACCGCCTAAACCACTCGACCACGGTGCCTCCACTCATGCATGTACATATATATATATTGATAACCATTCATGTATGCTCACACACACACACTTGGCTTTGATTTTGATTTCTCACACACACACACACACACCTTCGGATGAGACTATAAACCGAGGCCCCGTGTGTGAACGCATGCAGAACATCTTGCGCACACGTTAAATCCTGTTCCGCTTTTCGTAAGAGTAGGCCATTGTGTGCGCCGGTGGGAACAGACAACAGAATTTACAAAACCGTATACACACGGGGACTGGATGTAAAAAAAAGCACATAAGTGCTTATTCCATTATCCTTGATATAAAAGAATAAAATTAAAATAAATAAAACACACACACACACACACAAGGGTATGCAGCAGTACTCAAACATGGATGGCTTGATGGAAAAAGAGCAAATGCATTGCTTACGAAATGTACCATCTGGAAATAAATCTTTTGACCTACAGTTTTCCTTTTTTTCCAGTTATTCTTGCACACACACACACATGTTCAATACTCTGTCTTGTGTGCAACTAATATATCTGTGAGTACAAAGGAAGGTATGTGTGACTGTGTTTCAGCGAGTGCTGTTTTCCATCGGAGGCTCCTTTCTGTACTATGCCAACCACTTCAAAGTCTACAGCTCCTTCTGCGCTAGTCATTCACGTACACAAAAAATCCTCAACCCAGGTGAGAGAGAAGCCATTGGGAGATTCTGTCAGTGTTGCCTTTGTATGTAAAATGTCAATAGTTGTTCCTTTCTTGCGCATTCCTTAGCTTAACAACATCCAGGGGGTCATCCAGAATATGCACTCCGACTCGCTCAACTCACCTGGAAATCACTGTGAGATTGTAGATACACGCCAGACGCGTTTGCCGTTTTCAACTACCTTGCCTATAATATAGGCAGCCAAACTCTGACTTCAGGGGATTTGTTCCCCTTTATAGGAGAGTGCAGGCTGTTATACCAAGAGCTTGTCATGGCTAAAGACAATCTCAACATAACATTTCGAAGCATAACTACATTTTGATTTATGCGTGCCATCTGAAAGCTTTTGACTTGGGCTGTTTTAATCTGTATATAGTTGCACATTTTTAATCTGAGATTTAAAATTTGATGAGGTGACATCCCTGATATGGCCTCTGTGGTCGGCGGGGCTGTAAACAGGATTGAATTTGATTGGCAAGAAAAATGTCAGCTATGAAGCATACTAGACTGATACTGAAAGAGGGATTCTTTGTTCAGAAGTAAGGTCTCTGCAGGTGTAATTAATTGTGACTTGGAGACATCATGAATTGCACAGAGAAGGGAGGACAAGCGTGTTGTTTTGTCCAGTCACAACAGAGGTATGGCTGAAGAAGTTGCCTGGAAAGATAAGAGTTGAAAAGAAAAAAAAAAGCTTTGGAAAATCCATGTTAGAGAAATTTAGCGGTATCCATAATACATACTATTTTCCATAAGAATTATTTTCCCCTCCCCCATCACACCTGAGATGGAAAAATAACTTCTGGGTTGCTCATTCATGTAGACAGTTGACAGCATTAAATGTGAATGATATGTGGAAGTTAAATCGTGTTATAACTTGGGGAAGATAAAATCAAAGCTCAGGAATCACTCATAAAATGCAGCCTTTCATAAAAAGTATTCACAAATTTGCATTGATACAAAATGTTGCAAGATACCTATTGTTGCACAGAGCAATGAAAGAGGTACCTAGGGGGGAGAGAGAGAGATTGTGTTTGTGTGTGTGTGTACATGCATATGAGCACGTGTGTGCGCATGTAAAAATAAGCTTTTGTGTGTGTGTGTGTGCGTGTTCCTCAGCTAGAGCTCTGAGGTTCACCAATGGTGAGATTTTGCATGTTTGACCATTTTTACTCACCATGAAGGTAGCCGCATTCTGACTTCAGGGAAAAAGAAGCCTTTGAAAGCTAACCCTTCAGTATCAACGTTTCCCCCAGATGCCAACGAAGCTCTGAGAGAGTTCCTGCTTGCCCGCAATCCCAAGCAGCAGCACTCGGCCACCTTGGAGTCGTACATGATCAAGCCTATACAACGTATCCTCAAGTACCCCCTCCTGCTGCAGCAGCTGTGCGCTCACACCCAGCCCAGCACCGATGAGCATCATCACCTGACAGGTAAGTCCAGGTGACTTGTCGTCTGATTGTTGTAGTGTGTGTGTGTGGTGGGGGTGGGGTTTACCATGTCTGTGACTGGGGTACCTTCAGAGGTCTAATTGTGTGTGTGTGTTCCTTGGTTTGAGCTCCAAGGTTCACTAATGATGAGATTTTGCGCAAGTGACTGTTTTTACCCACCATTTAGATAGCTGCATTCCAACTTTGGGGATGGTGTCTAAACATGACACCTGTGTGCATACTTTTTTTCCTTCAGATTTGTCATCTGTTTCTGCTGGCACACAATGGCCTACTCTTCCGAAAGGCAAAATGGGTTTTTAACGTGTGCACAAGATGTTCTACATGTATTCGCACATGGGGCCTCAGGTTTGTGGCGTCATGGAAAGGACTTTAAGGGAAGTGGAGTCAGTACTGATGTTAACTCCAAGTTAAAATTCCCTAAAATGGGTGTCTTCATGGTGGCTCGATCCTGGGCTGTCAGATCATGAGTGCAAGGCTCTAACCATTAGGCTACCCCTCCCCCCTCCTCTAAAGAACAGTTCTAGTGACTGACAGACAGGGGTGTGTACTGTTGTCAATGCTGATGTTTTGTTGTTTTACAATATCTGTTGGTGTTCGTGTTTTTCAGAGGCGCTGAAAGGCATGGAGGCTGTAGCGGAGCATATCAACGAAATGCAGAAAATCTACGAAGAATATGGATCCGTCTTTAATGACCTGACCCTCAAGTACAGGGAAGTGCATCCAAATAAGCCAGTAAGTTGGTGCTGCAGTTTTGTGTGTATGCTTTGGGTTTTTCGCTCGTTTGTTGTTTGGTTTGCTTTTTTTTAGGGGCAGTGGGTTTTGGTGGTGTGAAATTGGAGTGAAGGGGCAGTAAGTATCGGTGTGTGTTGTAGTGTAGTATAGTGTGATTGTGTTCTTCACTTTAACATCTTTCCACATTGATATTAGACGATAGGAAAAAGAGGAAAGAATGTGTGTTAATAAAGAGCATGTGTATGTTTGGGATGGTGAGAGAGAGAGAGAGCGACAGAGAGAGAAAGAGAAGGAACATGATGTGTGTGGTTGCTGCTGATGTTGTTGATGGTGGATTTTTTTTTTCAATTATCAACAGAAGTAAGTGCTCAGCTATGTATGTGTGTTAGCATGTGTTTTGCAAAAGAATATACAGGAAGGGGATGGTTACAGTGGGGGCCAGACATTGTAATGTGGGAAATGTGCAACACCAGCAGCAAACTGCCGGATCATGGTATGACTTTTTCTCCAAGCAGATCTGTCAGCAAGACGACCGTTGTTTGTGTGTGCAGCCCATTGAGCTGTCAGTGGGAGACCTACAGATGTACGGCACGGTGGAGTGGTGTAATATGGTCGACTACCTGGGTAAGGTGAAGAAGGCCACCGACTTTGAAAACACCGTCTTCGTCTTCAAGATGGGAGTTGTCTTCCTCTGCTGCGAGCGGCAGAAACGACGGAAGTCTAAAGTGAGACACACAGGGGTGTGACTTTAAGACATGATGATTTTTGTTGTTGCTTTAATGAAAATGTACAGACGTATGCACGCACACACACACAGAGGCATACACACACACATATATGTATTTTATTTATATACACACATTATATATATATATCTTTATACATCTATCTATGAATGACATAGGCTTATATATATGTGTGTTTTTCATCCTTTCATATGTCCATCATACATAATTATTATCATATGGTTACATCCAATACTCACCAGTTAAACCTGTCAGTATTACACTAGTTATACATTTAGGATATTCTTCAATCTTCAGTTTATTATCTTTTCAATAACAGTAATATTACACAAAAGAAGACCGGGATAAATAAAGGAGAAAAAGAGGCGCCTGTGTGTGGCTGACAGTTTTGAGTTTTCTCACAAAGTGGGTATGTGTGTTTGGAAAAAGAATAGAAGAAAAAGGAAAATGTTTCGTCTTCTCAACAAGAACCACGTCACCATATCTCGAAGCAACCGTTGTCATTACTAAACCTTACTGTGCCAAGTGAGATAACACATGTCATGTCAGGGCCTGTGCGTTGCCATGTGTCATGCAGTCCTTGTCTTCACGGACCTCGCTGGTGGAGAACGGAGACCTGCAGGAAAAGTTCCGCACGCTGGTGCCCACCTCAGAGGTGCAGGTGTGCGTGGGGAAGGTGGCCGACATCGACCGCCACTTCTGGTGGGACCTCGTCCACTCCAGGTCCGATGCCGAGGGCCGTCCTGAACGGGTCTACCAGTTCTGCAACAGGTAAGGATGCTACCCTCCATAGTCATAGCTCTCTTCTCTTCTCCCTGTTCCCTTAACCAGGTGGGGTGTACAGTGCCGGGTCTTCTCCTGTGCTTGTATCTCTGCCTGGCTCAAGCCAAAAAGCTGGGTCAGTTTTTGATGTCAGCTAATGGCCAAGGCCTGCACTAAAATGTTATGTTGTAAAAATGTGCTCAGATTGCCTTTAGCCATGACAAGCTCATAACATAACCTGCACTCTCCTCTGTTAAAGGAGAAAAAATCCTCTGAAGTCTGAGTATGGCTGCCTCTATGGTGAAGCACTTGAAAAAGAGTCATACACGCAAACTTCTCATCCGATGTACGTCCTATCTCAGTGATTCCCAGGTGGGATGAGTGAGTCAGAGTGCATGTTCTGGGTGACCCCCAGGGTGTAAAGCTGGGGAACACACAACAACAGCAACGTATCTCTGCAGGAGGTCTGCCTACTGGCCTCAGCTGGCACATTCTGACTTCAGAGCAGCTTATTGTACAGGATGTGTGTATAGGATGCATGCTGGGTGTGTTGTGTTTCTGTAACTGACTGATCGCTGACATGAAATGATTTACAGGATTTTTAGCGTTCATATTTGATCTTCTACATGTGTATATGTATACACAAAAGGAATTATGGCATTGGTAGGTCTTCTCTGGGAGATCGATCTCCGCCCTTAATTCACCAAAAATGCCAATGCCCAGATTTTGGCCCACGACTTCCTGGACCCACAGGATTGTAGTCAGACAGTCTTAACCACTCAGCTATAGTGCCATTTCATTATGATATAATGTTCACAAACTGCCAGTGAAGGGTGCATGTTTATTTTTGTTTTAAATCATTTCATTTCAAGTCTGTCCTCAGTACTGTAGCATCTTATTATTCAGTACCCTATTAATTGTTATTGGTTGCATGACTGTGTAAGAATGAGTTGAGTGCAAGCACTTTGATTTGTCTGTGCAAAATATAGCGCTATATAAATTCCATTTATTATTATTATAGATGCTAGTTAAATCATGTTTAAAGCTCTTTCCAAGATATACCACTTCTAATTAGTCATTGTCTTTTCTGTTTTTGTTTTTTTTTAAATAATTTCGCTTCCTCATATTCTGTGGCATTCCTGTCTTGCTTTTCCTACATTGCTCATTCTGATAAAGATTTTTATTACACGATGATAAATGCTGATGTGGATGATGCTATGGAAGTGTACCTGCTTTGAGACAGTTTGATGGGGGTTGTATTCTACACTTCCTATCATAATATATCCTGGTGTTAGCTGGGTCTTAGAGGTACAGACACCTGCAATGTTGGTCAGTCTTCCAAATGAGCGCATAGCAAACTCACTCTGGGTAGGAGCTGGTCAGAGTTTAAAAATAAAAAAAATTAAAAACCTCAAAACAACCACCTACAAATCTTATGGGATTGGAACTGATGACCTTCCAGCCAACAACCCTATGCTAACCACTGCACCATGGTGGCTTGTGATGACTGTCATAGTTTTGACTGAAATCAATGGATCAGACTGAAAGATTCTGTGATGGTGTAGCGAGCTGTGTAATCGTTGTGTTGTCTGTGTTTCAGCACTGCAGAGGCCAAATCCGACTTCATGAAAGTGATCCGGCAAACCATCCGAGAAAGCGTAAGGAAAATCCCCATCCCCCCCATTAGGGGTAGCTCCCTGTCCCCCCACCACCACACACAGCCCAGCACATCAGACACTGCGGTGAGCAATCAGCACCTCTCCAGTCCACACACACTCCAGAAGCGTCGCACCCCCAAGTGCGCGGATTCCGAACGACACTCCATGGACATAGACGAGAAAGTGGGAGCGATAGACTACTGAGAACGTTTTCAAGACGAGGAGCAAAACGATAGGAGACATCAATGAAGCCAGCATGGATGCCAACGCTTCCTTCATGATTTCCTCAGAGACTCGCAGCTCCTCGAAAAGAGGTAGCCCGTGTTCGTCTATGTCTAATCTAAGTAGTTCGAGCCACAGTGGTTCGGCCAGACTTCAGTACGCCAGCTCCAACCCTGTCAACTATTCCACCACATCAGTCAACTCTGGAGGAGGAGGAGGTGTCGGTGGAGGAGTAGGAGGAGGAGGAGTGGGGTCACCCATTTGGAAGCGGCGGGCGGAGTCGGTGATGCTAGGCATGCCCCTGAACTTGACCTCTTCCCAGGAAGACACGCGTTCCCACACCAGCACAGGCAGCAAAGACTCCACAGAGAGTGACTCCAAATCCAATCAGACCAAAACAGTGGTGTTTCAGACATTCGATAACGTGCCCTTGATAAAAGATACTGAGTGTTAGTGTGGGCTTGTGTGTGTATGAACCGTGTGCTTGTCAAGGTACAGACCTCGGTAAGGTTCAGAGCCTTTGCTTTTTGAAAACAAAAAAAGAAATCACTTTAGATTTTAGAATGGAAGCCTACAGTTCTTCGTGTATGTGCCAAAGATGTTGTCAAGCAACTGTAGGAGGCTGATACACAAGTAAAGACAGTCTGTAGAAAGTTAGTAGCTAATATCTTGGTAGTTACCTCGACAAGGAAAATACACCAGCAAAGAAAGTAAATAGTTGATATCTTCGTACTTATATTAACAGTGAATTAAAGTTAACAGGCTAACACACCAGTGAACTAAATAAGTAGTTGATATCTAGATAAGTAGTAGGTATCTCTGTAGTTACCCCAACAATGAATCGCCCCCAAAAGAGATTCAGCTATGTTTTTCTCATACAGAATGAACATTTTAATCAAGCGCCAGTTTTACAAATGGAATAATCAGTCCAGAGCAGTTTTAGTCATCAATAGTTGTTAAAGGTACATGCTCTGTCTCAGGTTAAAGAAAAAAAGTCTATGGACTAAATCGTAAATACACAACAGAGAAAGTCACTGGAGTAAACCGCTAAATACAGAATTTGCAGGAAACATTTGGCATCAAGTACTTCATTTATGTCGCTCCTATAACACACCTGTGAAAATGAAAGAATTCCTCGAATGTGCCAAAAATGAAATGCTTGAACATCAAGACACTGTGATAAGCTTCTGCCAAGGTGGATAATGATGTGACTGACCTTCTCCCTACCATCCGCCTGAGTGTTCACGGGGCATTGCGCCCCCTCCAGGATATTGCCCAGCCCTCCCTCCCTCCCTCTGTGGCGAACAGTGAGAACCAAAGTGTGGACTTCAGCTTTTACATTCAAGAATTTGATTTACCAGTAATACCTGTGTACCAATCCCAATGATTAGTTTTTAGGACACACCTCCTGTACAGTTGATTGGAAGGAGTGGACCTCTGAATGTGTCAGACTGCGAGCATACTCTTATCCAATTCTGTGCTGCAGCTATAAATGTCTTGAGACTGCTTGTGAGGAACGATTTATATCGCAAAAGCAAATTTTGCCCCCTTTGCCTACCTCAGTGGCTGACCCTGGCATGGGGATACTGACTTTATCCGACAGGAGACAAAAGACTCCCCTAAAGACAAAAGTGTTTTGACTGCTTCAGTGTTGATGAATGTCCAGAAATTTCCAAGAGAGAAGAGTCTATATTATCTGAACGCTGTGTAGCTGCATGTCCACGAATTTCTGAGAGAGGAGATTTTATGATCTGAACGCTGTGTCGCTGTATGTCTTTGAATTTCCAGGAGAGGAGATGTTATGACCTGAATGCTGTGTAGGTGCTATTGGCAAGTGAAGTGTTGTTTCGTCTCTGACGCTGTTAATGTACAGTAGAGAGGATGAGATAGCAGCTGACTGGATGAATCAAGAGAGCAAACCTCTGTTTATTTCTTACGAAAAGGAACTTTATTTGTGCATAAAGGTGGATAGCATTTATGAAAGTACTGTTTTGTGCGTGAAACGTGGTGTGGACTGTGGACACCATTTTTGATCTCATGCCTCACAAAGTCTAGTCACAAAAACGGGGAAAGCTGGTGGCATCATCACGGCAGTGTACATGATTGTGCCGATTATTTCAGGGAGGGGGGACTTATCAATTTGACTATGATCCTCCCCTTCCTTCCCTCCCTCCCTTTTTTCTTTACCTCCCTTCAACGTCCTTTTTTTTCCATTCTATTCTGCCTCGTCACCATTTCTTCCAAACTGTAATTTGTTACATATGTTTGGTTTTTTCCTCTCCCACATAATTTGTTGATAACATCTTGAGATATGAACAAAGTTTTATCGATTACTTTGTATTACATGTTGTATGTATGCGGCCAATTGTAGAAAAGATGTTGACTTTAATCATTTGTGATCTGTATTTTAGTTGAATATATTATAATTATATGCATGTTGTCATTCTTCGTATACTTTGTGATGTGGTAAGGAATTTTTTTGCTAAAAACTGGCTGGAGGCCTACTTGATCAAAATGCCTAAAGCTAATTCTGTTTTATTTGGTGTTTTTAAATTGCATATTTGTTTTTTATTAAGATGTGGAATGTCTGTTAGAATTGTATTTGATTTGCAAACTCCCAAACTGTATTCATTTGACATCAGCTATTACCTTCAGGTTAAGAAAAGAAAATGACCAAATTGTACATTGAATTACTCTAGCCCCCTCCATCTTTTTAGCTAAACAAGGCCTGTTAGGGTTCGACTTATTTTTCATTCCTCAGCTAGAACTCCCAGGTTCACCAATGGCGGTATTTCACATATATAATTATGTGACCATTTACCTACTCTCATGGTAGCCGCACTCCACTTTCAGGAATGATGTCTAGACATACCCGGTGTGTAGGAATTGTTAAAATTTTGTCATTTGTTCCTACCGGCATGCAATGGCCTACTCTTCTGAGTGGAGTCAGTACTGATGTTAACTTCCTCTGAGTGAAGTCAGTACTGATGTTAACTTCAAGAGAAAAATCACCTTGAATGAGTGACTGGGTGGTAGCTCGAACTCAATGCTCTAACCTCTAGGCTATCTCCCCATTTCTTCAAATTTGTAGAGTTGGAAAGGATGAAAATTAATTATCAGAGAGTGACCACGGTCCGTTTTCTTTCCAGAGCAGAGACTAGAACCACCCAGAGAAGTGCAGATCACCTAGTAACTTCATGCTGTGTTTGTTTGATGTTTCCAGGTGCTTTAATATTCAGGGTCCTTGCTAACGCGTCGCTGGCCTGTGTTGGTTACCGACATGACGTAGTAGTTTTGATATGACATCAAGATGGTGAGCAAAGCTCGGTCCAAATCTACTACACCTTTCGGTTTCTTTCGGAGCTTCCCTGGGGCAATTTTTAGTTTGGAATTATGAAGGGTGTTTCCTCCAAATGGATTTGGAACAGATTTTGTGTTGTTGTCTTCCATTATGAGCCTTTCAGTAATGGGTTGCTGCTATCATGACCATCATTCAACTCTGCTGTTTGTATGTTACAAATGATTAGGTTTGCATCTTTTGGGGGCTACTTTCGTTTCGTTTTCCACAGTGGTGGAAAGCATTGAATGCAGACCTAAGCATTTCAACATATGCAGCAACTGACTTGAGCTTTTCTGATATTTGTGCACATGTAGACATGCCTTGTCTATTTCAAAACAAGTGCTTCTATTAGGATTTTTTGTTTAAATACTGAATCTGTGGATATCTAACAGCTTTGAACAGAAAGCATGGAAAGGAGATATTTATGTAGTCATTATATATGAAATCAGTAAAAGACAAAAAGGTCTTTAAAACTGGCCTGACTGGTTTCAACAAGAATATATGTGATCCTCCACCACATAATAAGTCGCATTGAACATGATCCAGTTTTCCTTCCACCAGCAGCCATTGTAGGCAGGTGGGGGTCAGGTTGTTGATTTTGAATATTGATTGATTATGAAACTATAAGCTGTCTTCTACCTTGTACTGAAGTATTAGGCATAATTTAGTTTCCTCTTGCTTTAAATGTATGTTTAAAACACCCAACTCCTCCTCCTAACCATCTGTTATGATGCAAAATTATCAATTCTCATTTTGTCACTTCCTGATGTGTGGCATTTCACCTTGTAATAACTTTTCCTAGAATTTTATGATTTTCAATCTTTTTTCCCATTGAATAGCTTTTTTCTTTTTAATTGCATATTCATGACATGCTAACAATCCAAAACTGACCTCCATTACAATGCAATGCAATGTGGTTGAGGATCACATTGCACCGGTGAAGAATTTTTAGTTGTTAACATGTTGTTTATCTGCAATTTTTAAAAAAAATTTTAAAGCTGTCCAATACAAAATGCAATTGAAAATCGGACAATTCTATGAAAAGTTGTTACAAATTGAAATACTAGACTCCAGGAAGTGACAAAAATAAATTTTGCATGGTAACAGGCAGTCAGGATGAGGGGTTGGGTGTTTTTAAACACATTTTTAAAGTGAAAGGAAAAGAAAGGAAACAAAATTATGCCTTGATACTTCAGTACAAGGTAGGAGAAAGCTTTTATCTTATAGTCAATGTTATAATCAGTTTAAATCAATCAAAATCTCAAAATAGACAACCCAACCCCCACCTGCCTAAAATGGCTCCTAGAGAAAAAGGGATTCAGGTGCAAAGCAACTCATGTCATTGTGATGGGCATAATATGTTAATACATATAAGACTATACCTGTGTGCAATGTCAGACCTGCTCAGTGACCTCTGTGGCATTTTGACGACAGTGCCATTAGTTATACTGCTGATTCTCATATAAGTAGCATTTGGGGGGGGGGGGGGGCTGAGTTGTTCGGTTTTTGTTTCACGTCATGAATGGCTAGCATAGTACTTGACATGCCTTCCTTTACCAACCTTCTCTCATCACTTCACTATCACTGCAAATAAATGCGCCAATGCTTTTTTTTTCCCCAAAATGTTCACAGAGTTTTTTTACATGGTGGGTTTGAGGGGGTTTATTTGGGGTTTTTTTCAACTTCAGAGATGGCCTTAGGTGGTACTGTATGAAAGCCTGCCATCTTTTGCATGTGAAATCAATTTTAAGTTTTGTAATTGTGGAATTTGAAGTTGTGTAATTGTGGGGGCATTTCCTTTTGTTTCAGTTTTGCTTTATTTTGTTTTGGGAGTTTTTGTTTTGTTGCTGTTTTAGGGAAGTGGTTGCTTGCTGAGGAAGTACCTTTTGTTTTACCTTGGACATATTCCCAAGGCATGAAAGAGTTGGTTTGTTTGGGGAAATTTTTTTTGTTCCTTTTTAAAATAATTTGTTGTGCAGAACGCAAATGGCTTTGAATGTCGAGTGGATTAATCGACCTTTTAAGACAAAATGTTTGTGAGGATATGAGGGCACAAAATGTTCGTAGTAAGGCAGTCTGTCACTTCATGGTCTGTCTGTGATGCACTCAGGGTGAATTGAATATTTAACTTCAATTTTAGTCAAACAAGGTAGCATTTTACGTATATATTTTTCTGTCATTCTGTGAGGGGGTTTTGGGGAGTTTTTTTAAAGGGGTTTCTATTTCTTTTCTTGTTAATTTAGACATTTGAAATGAAAAAGATGAAATTTTGGTTTCAGTTGTTTGTTGTAGTTTTTTCTTTTCCTTTTTTGTTTGGTCAGGGCAAGTGGAGGGGAGGGGGTCATTAGAGGCGAGTTTTTTAGTTTCAGGTTTTTTTTTGTTTTGTTCAGTTTTTCATTCTGTGTGTTCATATGTTGTTTTATGGATATGTTTGGCGGGTGTTATCAACAGAATAACAAAACGATGTCAATGAAGTCACTAGAGAGGAATGTGCAGGCGTAGCTGTGACATGTAGTCTAAGAATATGCATGAAATATGTCACACATATTTGATCTAGGATTGTACATGTCTCTCTGTCTGCCCCTCCTCTTTTATGGTCTTTTTTTTTTATCCTAGAGCAATTATTTTGTGGTGTGACAGGGACGTGAAAAGTGTGCATTTTTGCTCACTGAAATACATGTGGCCATGCATGTACACACACACATATATGCACACTAATGTACATGCACAAGTGCGCGCACACACTTAATGACAGTTTTGGTTTTCCTTTATTTTTCTTTCCATCAACAATGTTTCACCATTCTCTTCCCCCACCCCACCCCCCAAGTTATTATCAGTCTATGTCAGTCAATGACTATCTTTCCCTCCTTCCTTCCCCCTTCTCTCTCTCTCTCTCAGTCTTCATCACCTGAATAATTATCACATACATTTTTTGCAGGTTAAAAAGAACACAATCAAGTTAATGTTTAAGGGAAAAAAAGTTCATGTTTAAGATCTTTCTTGAGCATGAGAGATGACAATTGTGACTGGTAAACATTTTTAAAAGCCCCCTAAGCCAATCAAAATTCATGCTGCTCATGTGTGCAGAATGACCTTCAACCCTTTCTGCAGCCCTGCAATGGCCTAAACATTCACTGTGTGACCTCTGAAAGCAAAACTAAACCATCAATTACATCACTACATCATCGCAGATTAATCCAGATTCACGATGTAGCTTAGCTAGGTCATCCCAAACATTCCAGGAACCATGCTACTAGGGTTAGAATAAAAGTTTGGTGGCTCCAAATAATCAGATTTGTTGAGGTACACAGCTCTAATGTTGTTCCTCTTAGTTGCTGGGCGTCCCCAGCTTAACACCCTGGAGGTCAGTCACATTATACACTCTTGACTCGCTCATCCTACCTGGGAATCACTGTGAGACTGAAAGTGCACACTGGGTGAGAAGTTTGTATGACTGCTTTCAAAGGCCTCACCACATAGGTAGCCGTACTCCAGGTTGTCCTTCTAAGTTCTTGTCATGGCTGAAATAGTCTCAACACAACATTTTACAACAAAAACAACATGTTAATGTAGACCTTGGCACTTAGCTGACGTCAATAACTGACACAGCTTTTGGCCTGGGCTACTTAGTGGTGTGATGTGTCTTCTTTCTAAGTTCCAGAGCACATCAGCTATGGGCGATACACAGTGTAGTCGTGTCATCGTCTGGCTTCTGCAGGATTCTTCGTCCATAGCTGCCAACTTCATCAATTGGGACACCATGTTATACTTATTGGCAACATGTATGCACATTGCCGTAACTCGCTGGTCGAGTTCTTATGTGTATTTCTCTGTTTTTATATTCTTTGATTCAGTGGTCATGATGGACAGTGTGAGTTAGAGATGTAATCGAAAGAGGGGGTTGGCAGACAGGCATGAATTTGTTGTCATATTCAGATAGTGTGATGGAATTACTACGGATAATGTGAGATATAGATAGACAGACAAACCAGACAGAAATTAATTTGTTGTAAGCGTCAGATAATGTAGTGGAGTACTTTCTGCATTTTTTTTTTATTGCTTAGATTGTTGATATGTTCTAGATATAAAAACTGTTCTGTGTCCTAAAAGCGAGTTGTAGTGAAAAAGGGGAGGAGGGGAGGCGTTTTGGGTTGTTTTGCTTCTTCTTATTCCCACATTGGAAAATTTGGACTTTTAATCACCAGTAATGTGTTAACACCTGGTAGTGTGATTTTTTTTAATCATACTTTTACTCTGTAATATATTTTTATCAGCTGGTAAGTCTGGAGAGATTAAAGTTAATGTGTTATCACACACACACACACACACACACACACATTCAACAGTGTGTAAATGAAGTTCCTTCCTGTACACAATTTTATCTGCATCAACTCTCTCTCTCTCTCTCTCTCTCTCTCTCTCTCTCTCCTCGCTTTCCTTGCCTTTCATTGTCTCTTTTCATAAACCCTTTTTTTTTTCATATCTTGACAATAGATGACACAATAATTATTCACCCTGCTGGGATAGTTGTTCATTCATATGTAAGTATAGATGTTTGCTTTATTAGCTTCCCCCCCCCCCCCCCCCCTTCCCCCCTTTTTTTTGTTGTTGAGGGCTTGATGAGAAAAAAAGTCTTTGTACCAAGTCTAATTTTGTATGTTCGTTTGATCATTCCCTCTCTCTTCCCACCCCTTCCTTCACCCATCTCTCCTCACCACTTTTACCTAATAATGCAAATATTGGGCACAAGTATGAAGTAATGTGTTGCCCATCTTGCCAGAATTGTTCTACTGTAGATGTGTGTATATGTGTGCATGCATGTGTTGTGTGCTCACACATACACGTGTGTGTGTGATTGCACACGCCTGCATGCATGTGTGCAAGAGAGAGAGTGGGGGGAGGTATATATACTTTGTATATGTGTGTGCATGCACATGTATACATACATGCTTGTGTGTGAGTGTGTGTGTGTGTGTGTGTGTACTAGTGGATTATGAATACAAGGTGGTACATGTGTATGTATTAAAAGAGGATTTTGTTATGCTAAATGACCAAATTGTTATGATATACTCACATAAGTACCAAGCATGTGAACATGAACTGAAAAGCTTGAAAATATTCACAAGAGTTTTCTTTTTATGAATGTCAGGTTTAGTCATGGGGGTTGTGTGTGTATGCACACATGTGTATAATTATGTGTGCTTGCAAGCATGTGTGTAATGTTATACCTTTTTTTCCCCCCTCCCCCCCCTGCTATGATATATAAGCAATTTTTTCCTTTTTTTTAACCTATGAAATCTGCAGGTGAAAAAATGGTTGTGTAGGCCTGTGTCAGAGATATTTTCCAAGAACATGTATTTGAATAATTTTTGTAACTGTGTACTACTTTCAGTTAAGTAGCTATTTGGCAAGATTTTTTTATGTGCATTCATTGTTTCTGTGCTCTGTCTGATGCTACCTAACCATTTACAGAGTGAAAAGCCAAAAGACTTTTTAGAAAAATAATTTTTAAAAGGCCACATGCAAGTATACTGACATCACATTGAATTTCATATGTACTGAACGTCATAATCATGTATGCCATTATTAACATAGAAACCATCTTACGTAGTTAGGGCATTGAGCATGAAAACATCTGAATATGAAAGTATACATCCCTCCTTTCTTTAAAGTTTATCTATTCAAGGAGCATTCTTGACAGGCAAATCAAATCAAATGTTTCATTTTGTTGACATTGATATTCCATTAATTTAGATACAGAGTGCTCTGTTAATACACATAATTATTGTTCTTTAAACACAAACACACACACATTGGTTTATTGGTTTTCCTTTTTATTAAGAAATTTTTGTTCCTAGATAGATGGCTTGATGAAAAAAAGCAAATGCATTGCTTATTCAATGTACCATCTGGAAATAAAAGTTGACTTTGACCACACACACACACTTACCAATGTGACCACAGATCATCGACCACACTCCCGCACCTGTCAAACAGAAATATCCAGTAATTACATTACACATCACTCTACTGTCGATGCGCTTGGCTCAACCCACATCACCTTGCTGGAGTGAAGACTACAGTATACCAAAGATTTTTATTTGATTTTTTTTTTTAAAGGAGGGGAAAAATGTATCAAACCGCTTCTTCATACCAAATAATGAGGTCTGTGGCATAAGCTTGTGGCTCATAGTGGCATAGTAGCCTTACAATGAAAATATGTGTGCTGAAAACAAGATTTCTCAGTTTATAGTTCGCATCATGTGTTGCTGGTGGTTATTTAGTGAAGTGTTGTTTTTTTCTTTCTCCATCCACTACCCTAACCATCTTTGCACCATCCCTTCCCCATCCTACAAATATACCCCCATGTCCTTTTCAAAGGCCCTAGATACATAGTGGTTACAGGTAGATGCTGCAGCTTTTTTTTTGACTAAGCTGATGCACTGATCACAGTCCTGTATGCCGCATGCTTGTCAGAAACCTATAGCACCGAAGGATCATTTGTTTGCAAAGTGAAAGTGTTTTAAAGGGTATTTTAAAAACAGAAAAAGAGAGAGGACCAAGATAGCATTGAGACACTATGCAGTGAATGATATTCCTGAGACACTGGTTGTACTGTATTGTATACTACTTTCGGTCATGGCAGATTTCTGTGTGTGAAGTTCAGGCTGCTCTCCTCGGGACAGTGTGTTGTCACAGGAGCAGAGCCACTTTTGTTTGGGTTTTGTTTGTTTGTATGGACTTCACAGCAAACTGAAATCTGTTGTGACAAACATACAGAAAACTGAATCTATTGTGACAAAGAAACTTGTAACTTTTGGTCAAGAACATGACAGCCATTTATGTTGCATCTGTTATTTCACAGCTATTGCATTACTTTGTAGTGATGTAATACGACTTCATGTAAAAATAGAAAATGTTATGTTGGTTTCTTGTTGATTTTGAATTATTATAGCTTCTTCATAAAATCACATTTTGTTATATATTCAACCCTTTACTTCTCCAGCTCTTAATACTCCCTCTTTATTAGTTGATTATTGCTTCTTGCAATTATTATGGATTTTATTTGTTCTTGAATAAAACAGTTCTTAGTCTTGTGAATTAGCTACCAGCTCTTCGTTCAGTATTAAGACTTCAAATGCAAAATGCAAACGTTGCTTGTACACACGTCACTTGATTGTTTGTGTTTTTTCAATTGTTGATTTACATATATAATTGGTTTTTCAGATTGTACATATATCAACAGGGATATGTATGTATCTATGTCGTTTTTCTTCATGATTGAAAAGTTGATTTTTTTTTTTTTTGGTTTGTTTTGGGAGGTCACACTGTTCATTGATGATTGGAACTATGGTGTCTTTGCTTGACTTGACAGATCTGACAGGGCATCATGCTGTATGATATTAAAGTGATCAACTTCATTTTCAATTTTGTTTTTTGTTTCTTGTGAGATTCTCTTTCAGTGACTACTACTACTACTAGCACTACTACTACTACTACTAGCACTATTACTACTACTACCACTACTACTACCACCACTACGACTAACATGACTACCACCGCTACTACAACTACTGCCACTCCCACTACCACAACTACTACTGCCACTACTACTGCCACAACTACTACTGCCACTACTACTGCCACTAATGCCACCACCACTATTACCACCGCCACACTAACCACCCCCACCACTACTACTACCACTACTACTTCCACCACTACTACTACTACTACCACCACCACTACCACCACTACTACCACACCACTACTACTACTACCACCACTTCTACTACCACTACTACTCTTACTACCACTACTACTACCACCACTACTACCACCACCACCACTACCACCACTACTACCACCACCACCACTACCACCACCACCACTACTACTACCACCACTACTACTACCACTACTACTCTTACTACCACTACTACTACCACCACTACTACCACCACTACTACTACCACCACTACTACTACCACCACCACTACTACCACCACTACTACTACCACCACCACTACTACCACCACTACTACTACCACCACCACCACTACCACCACCACCCCTACTACCACCACCCCTACTCCCACCACCATCACCACCACTACCACCACTCCCACCACCACCACCCCCCCTATACCCCCACCTCACCCCCACTACCACCCCCCATACCACCCCCACCACCACTACCACCACCACCACTCCCACCCCATAATACCCCCAACCACTACCACCCTACTACCACCACCCTACCACCACCCCCATCACTACCCCCCACTACTACCACCACCACTACTCCCACTACCACCACCACCTTCCCACCACCCCCACTCCCAATACTACCAACCAATATACACCACACTACTACTACTATACCAACTACTACTACTACACCATACTTACTATACACACACTACTAAAATTAACCACACTACTTACCACCAAAACTATACTACTATTTGACACTACCACACAGCTATATACTAACCAACCATTTCCATTATGCTATTTAGCTTCCTTTACCATACTACTACTACTACTACACCACCACTACTACTACTACACACCACCACCACTATAACCACCACACGACACTAACTACTACCACCACTACTAACTACCACCCACCACTACCACCACCACCACCACTACTACCCACACTACTACTACCACCATCCACCACTACTACTACCACCCACACTAACTACACCCCACCACCACTACCACTACTACCACCACTACTACAAACCACCACCTCCACTACCACCACTACTACCTACACCACTACTACTAGTCTACCACCACCTACCACCACCACCACCACCTACTACCACACACACCACCACTACCACCACTACACACCACCACTACTACTACCACCACCACACCACCACCCCCCTACTACTCCCAAACTCCCTACTACCACCACTACCACTACCACCAGTACTACCACCACCACTACCACCACCACTACCACCACTACTACTACCACCACTACTACACCACACACTACTACCACCACCACTACTCCCAACTATCTACCACCACCAACTAACCCAACTACTACCACCACCCTACTAACCACCACACAACTACCACCACTACCACTACTAACCACCACTATGACTACCACCACCACACCACTACTACCACCACCAACTACCACAACCACCACTACTACCCCCCTCCCTACTACCACCACCACTACTCCCTACCACCACCCACTACTACTACCACCACCACTACCACCCACCACCACACAAACTACCACCACCACTACTACTACCACCACCACCACTACCACCACCACCACTACTACCTACACCACCACTACTACCACCACCACTACTACTACCACCACCACACTACTACCACCACCACTACACTACCACCCACCACTACTACCACCACACCACTACTACTACCACACTACTAACTACTCACACCACCACCACTACTACTACCACCACCACTACTACTACCACCACACTACTACTACTACCACCATACTACCACCACCACTACACTACTACCACCACCCACTACTTCCACCACCCACTCCCTACCACCACTACTACCACCACCACCACTACTACCACTACTACTACCACCACCACTACTACTAACCACCACCACTACTACTCCCCACCACTACTACAAACCACCACCCACCACACTACTACCACCACTACTACTACACCACCACCACTACCACCAATACTACACACCACCACTATCTACCACCACCACTACTACCACCACACCACCACTACTACCACCACCACACTACCACCACCACCACTACCACCCCCTCTACTACTACCACCACCACTACTACTTCCACCACCACCACTACTACACCACCACCACCACTACTACCACCACCACCACTACTATACACCACCACTACTACTACTACCACACTACTACTCTACCACCCACCACTACTACTACCACCACCACTACTACCACCACCACCACTACTACCACCACCACACTACTACTACCACCTACTAACCTACTACCACCACTACACACCACCACTACTACCCACCCACTACTACCACCCACCACTACTACCACCACACTCACTCACTACTAACCACACTACTACCACCACCACTACACAACCACCTACCACCACTACTACCACCACACTACTACCACCACCACTTACTACTACCACCACCACTACTACTCACCACCACCACTACTACCACCACCACTACTACTACCACCACCACTACTACCCACCACCACCACACTACTACCACCACCACTACCACCACCAACCACTCTACCACCACCACTACTACCACCACACTACACTACCACCACTACTATCCACCCACCACCACTACTACCACCACCACTACTACTACCACCACCACTACTACTACCCACCACACTACACCACCACTACTACTACCACCCACTACTTCCACACCACACACCACCACTACTACCACCACCACCACTACTACCACTACACACCACCACCACTACTACTACCACCACCATCTACTACTACCACCACCACACTACTACCCACACACTACTCACCACTACTACTACACCACCACCACTACCACCACTACACCACCACTACTCACACCACCACTACACCACCACCACTACTACTACCACCACCACTACCACCACCACCACTACCACCACCATCTACTACACACCACACTACTACTACCACCACCACTACTACTACCACCACCACCACTACTTCCACCACCACCACTACATTACTACCACCACAACTACTACTACCACCACTACTACTACTACCACCACCACTAACTACTACCACCACCACTACTACTACCACCACTACTACTACCACCACTACTACTACCACCACTACTACCACCACCACTACTACCACCACTACTACTACCACCCTACTACCACCACCACTACTACCACCACTACCACCACCACACTACACCAACCCACTACTACCACCACCACTACCACACCACTACCACCACCACCACCACCCACCACCCACTACCACCACCATCCACTACCACCACCACCACTACCACCACCACCCACCACCCACCACCACCACTACTACCACCACCACCACTACACCACCACCACACCTACTACCACCACCACACTACCACTACTACACCACCACTCTACTACCACCACCACACTACTACCACACCACCACCACCATACCACTCCCACCAACCACTACTACTACCACCACTACTACTACCACCCACTACTACTACCACCACCACTACCACCACCACCACTACTACCACTACCACCACCACTATACCACCACTACCACCAACCACCACCACTACTACTACCACACTACTACTACTACACCACACTACCACACCAACCACTACACATAACCACCACCTACCAACCACTACTACCACCACCACTTACCACCACTACCACCACCACACCCACCACTACTACTACTACCACCACACTACTACTACTACACACCACCACCACTACACACCACCACTACTACCACCACCACTACTACTACACACCACCACTACCTATACTACCACCACCACTACTACCACCACCACCTACTACTACCACCACCACACTACTACCACCACACTCACACCACCACCACCACCACTACCACCACACCATCACACCACTACTACTACACCTACCACCACTACTACCACCACCACTACTATCACCACCACTAACTACTACCACCACCACTACACCACCACCACTACTACTACCACCACCACTATACTACCTACCACCACCACTACTACTACCACCACCACCACTACTACCACCACCACTACTACTACCACCACTACTACACACCACCACCACTACTACCACTCACCACCACACTACTACCACACCACCACTACTACTACCACCACTACTACTACTACCACCACCACCACTACCACACCACCACCACTACTACCACCACCACCACTACTACCACCCACTACTACCACCACACTACTACTACCACCACCTCCCCACTACACCACCACACTACTCACCACCACACTACTCTACCCACCACCACTACTACCACCACTACTACCACCACACACACCACACTCACCACAACTACACCACCACTACTACACCACACTACACACACCACAACTACTACCACCACCACTACTACACACCACCACCACTACTACCACCACCACTACTAACCACCACATTTACCAACCACCACCACTCACTACCAACCACTATCACCACCACCACCACCACCACCACCACTATCATCACCACCACCACCAGTACTACCACTACCACTGCTACTACAACCATATTTCTACCACTTAGTGGTAGTGGTAGCAGAAGTGATGGTATTAGTAGTGGCAGTACCAGCATCATTTAGAACAGAGATGGGGATGGTATAGCCTGGTAATTTAGAGCACTGAGCTCGCAGTCTGACAGCAGGTCTTCAAGCCACCACTGAGACTCCCTTTGAGGGGATTTTCCCCCTGGACTTTATACCAGCACCTGAAAGTCCTTGGATGAGACTATAAACCAAGGTCCTGTGTACAAATGCCCACAGAAATTGTGCTCACATGTTAAAACCAATTCTGCCTTTTGAAAGGATAGGCCATTAAATGAATGGCAACATTAAAAAACAAAACAAAAACACCCACATTAATACTGGTGTTGTGTTTAGGCATAATCCTGAATGCTGGAATGCAGTTACTGTAATGATGGCTTAATGGTCACATGCATAATCTCAACATTGGTGAACCTAGGAGCTGTGTGGAGAAGGAAAGTGCCTCACAGAAAACAATGTTATACGACAATAAGGTGTATTATGGAGCATCAAAAATTAATGATAAACAGATCGAATGAACTGTTATTCAATTAAGACCCCACTTTTTTCTATGCACACAAAAGACTATTCCTACCTAGGATTGCAAGATCTTTACATGCAGCGGTGAAGCTAAGCTTAGTAGAAAAACAGATTACTAAATACCTATGCAAAGCTAACCACAGGCATAACATCCCCATTATACAGCCCCTTTTCATGAACAGCTAGCAAATGTCCCTTTCTATGGACAATAACATTACTTTTATTCAAATTTACTTTCAGAGCAAATAAAGCTTCAGCATGACTGCTTTTGTAAACCTACCACTGTTGAAGAGAATAACATCATCTGCAAGCAAGAGAATTAAAGAAATCTGTGGGGCCTTGAAGAAAAGTTGCACCATTTCTAATAACTTCGCAGCAATTTCCTTGACAAATGTAGAAAACGGCCAACAACAGCATTTGTCACCCTGTTTAAAACACTAGTTGTACAGTTCACCGTTTCTGTCAACCTAGAACCACACTGAATCCTCCATTTCACATTCTGATACATGGCCTCACAGAAGCCAGTGACATCACAGTCGGTTGGACTGAACACTGTCCACAACTATACAAGCACCAAACACAGGGGTCCCAACTTCCTTGAAATCCAAGAGACAACAAATAAAGATGACTGTATCATTTAAAAGAAAAAAGTTAAATGATTATGGCAATAGAATCGCCAAGGAACAAGAAGACTGCTGATGTGGACATTCCAGCATAACTCCAATCCAGTCCAGTCATATATAATGATTACTGTTGTTTATTGCCTCAATGATCAGGGCTGTCGAGGAGATGGTGAAAGCTCAGATTAAGACTGTGCATCCCTGAAGTCAAAAAGGGGCTACCTTAATGGTGGGGAAAGAACGCTCGCACACGCAAAATTCTCACCATCTGTGAACCTTGGAGCTCTAGTAAAGGAACGAAAAAAACCCAAAACAAACAAGAAAAAAAAGTGTGCAACCACATACAGATTAAAACTAGGTTAAAACCAACTCTGCTGTTGTTCCTTGTAGCAACACCTTGGTCAACCATAAGGGTCAACCCAGGACAGTCACTGAAATGTGGGAGAACCACGTAACACATAAAATGGGGGAAAACCGCTACCTGAGTCTTCAGATAATCACCTCAAGTCAGGAAGTTAAAAATGCTGTTTTGTGGAATTTCAGGCAACAGATCTTTTTCGAAGGAATCCATAGCTTGTATCCAATAACCAGGACACTTAGACTCTCCAGAAGCAGATGGGTTCCCTTGCCCGTAAGCAAATAAATTTGAGTAATCAAATAAATGTGAGTAATGTAAGACACAAACACATGTCCTTTGGATGAGACTATAAACTGAAGTCCTGTGTGCAAACACACACAGACCATCTTGCCGAACATTGAAGTTGCTTTTGCCTTTTGGAAGAAAAGGCCATTGCGTGCCAGTGGGAAATGTTGAAAAAACAACTAGACGCACAGGGGGACTGCATGCAAATAAAAAGCACATGAGTATTCATTATCCTCAATTTAAAAGAACTTGAATAACACACACACTCACCAATGTAGAAGGGGGGTGGGAGCAACCACCACCGATCAACAATCTCACTCCCCCACCTGTCAAACAAACATCCAGTAATTTTGTTAGTCATGTCATTCTACTGTCAATAAACTTGCCTCAACCCTCATAAGTTCGGGGGGGAGGGGGGGGGGGGGGTAATTTTAAACTTCAAAAAACAAAACAGCTGGTCACTTCTTTATACCAAATGAGGTATGTGGCAAAACCTTGCAGCAGTGGCATAGTAGCCTTATGAAAAACGCATCTACGTGAAAAAACTAAGATTCTCTATCTGAAGTTTGCATCATGCACTGCTGGTAGTTATTATTAATTGAGATTTTTCTTCTTCCCCTACTATTCTTACCATCTTTGCACCATATCCTTCCCCCCTCCCCCCACCAAATTAGATCTGATACTCCCATGCTCTTTTTAACGACCCTGGTTGGTGGTTACCAACAGATGCTGCAGCTTTGCAAGCAAGCAAGCAGGTAAATCGACCGAGGTCTATATGCCTCTTGCATGTCGCACCTCACTGTAAATCAAGGATCAGTTGTTTGCAGCAGTAAAACCGATTTATCAAAAAGTTCTTTTGCAATGGGTTTTTTTTCCTCACCATGAAGGTAGCCGCATTTCAACTTCAGGGATGCACACTTAGTATGTTTCCGCAACCCACTCACATGAATTATTTACTGGGCATGTTTATTTTCTGCATGGGTATATATACATGAAGGGAATAACGGCATTGGCAGGTCTGCATTTGAAGTTGACCAGGGAGATTGCAAAAATCACACCTTTAATTCACCAAACGCTGCTGAGATTTTAACACACAACTTCATGGACCTATGGAATTGACGTCAAATGGTCTTAACTACTCAACTATAGCATCCATTAAAAAAAAGAGTTCTATTAAAAGATTGAAAAGGACAGAAAGAAAGAGGAATGAGATGGGTTTGGGACACGATGCAGTGAATAATATTCCTGAAAGACTGATTGTATTGTATTATTTACTTTATTTATTATATATATATATATATATATATATATATATATATATATATAATATATATATATATATATATATATTCATTGGATTTCATGTCGAACGTTTATTGAAGAGCTGTGAAAAACGAAAACTACGCTACATGACAAAGATCAAATGGGAAGACGAGATCACGAATGAAGAACTATGGAGAATGTGCAAAGTTGATGATCTGAAGTCTGTAGCTAGTACCAATAGACTGCGCTGGTTTGGGCATGTTCAACGGAAAGCAGACCACCACATCATAAAAAGAGCAATGAACTTCGTAGTGGATGGAAAGAGACCAAAGGGAAGACCTAGCAAGACCTGGGCTGCCTGTATTGCAGATGATCTTAGAGAAAGGGGCATAAATAAGGAGGAAGCTCAAAATAGAGAGAGATGGAGAAGGCTCATCAATGTCAAAGCTCCCCTGGGAGAAACATGACAAAAAAAGGAATAAGAAGAAGAAGGAAGATTGGATTTCACACACAGAAATCTGCCGCACCATAAGTTATTAAATAGTATTTTATATATAGATATATACATACATATATAATAATTTATATATATATATATAATACTATTTAATAACTAATGGTGCGGCAGATTTCTGTGTATGAAATCCAGGCTCATCTCCTCAGGGGACAGTGCATTGCCACAGGAGCGGCGCCACCTTTCTTTTTGTGTTTAGGTTGGTATGGACTTAACAGAAAACTGAATCTGTTGTGACAAAGAAACTATTGGTCAAGGACATGAAAGCCATTCATGTTGCATGAAATATTGCTCTTTCATCCTTTACTTCACAGCTACTGCATCACTTGTAGTCATATAATATTATATATTATTATAAAAACTGTATTGTACTACCACCACCAACACTAAAGCTACTACAGCTACTACCACTACTATTACTTCTACTACCACCACTACTACTACTGCTACTACACTAGTTCTACTACTACTATGAGTATGACATCCCCCCACCCCACACAAACCCATACATGCTTGTGTAACATGCATACAAGTCATGCATGCACACATTTGAATATATATATATATATATATATATATATATATATATATATATATATATATATATATATATTATATATATATATATTATATGAGAGGGAGACAGAGAGAGATTTTCTGCAGACAAACAAGCACGCTACCTGCTAATTTCTTTGTTATTTTCCACCTTATGCACCGCACCTCACACGGCAACGGCATCAGTGTAGGAACATCAGCAGAGTGCACAAAATGATCCTTTCCAGCTTCTTCCGGATGACATCATATTCCCTTCATCTGAAAAACAAGCATAGAGTTCCATTTTTAAGCCTCGACCTGACCTGACTTGGTCAGACTTGGTCTGATATGACCTGACATTTCCCCTAGGAAGTTTGGTTTTTGGTGTTATTTTTTACCTTAAAACGGTTACACAGAATGGCTTATTCTTCCATAAAGTATTTTACATTGCAAGCGTGACAACACTCCAATTTAACACTCCATCCCATTAGTTACTTGTACACGTAAAACACACACACAAACACACACACATTCAAGAGGATTTTTCCTCTGGAGTTAACATCAGTGCCGACTCCATTCTCCCCAAAAGTCTTTCGGATGAGACTATAAACCGAGGTACAGTGTTTGAACGCACGCAGAACATCTTGCGCACACGTTAAAACCTGTTCTACTTTTCAGAAGAATAGGCCATTGTGCGCCAGTGGGAACGAATAACAAAATTTACAAAACTACACACGGAGACTGGATTAAAAAAAAACCCATGAGTGCTTATTCCATTATCCTCGAAATAAAAGAATAACATAAAAGATTAAAATAAATATTTGAAAACGGCAGGATGAAAAAAAAAGTTGTGTAAACTTAATCCTTTACCCTCAATAAAGATCTTTTTGACTTGACGTGTGTTAAAACCCATTCCGCCTTTCAGAATAATAGGCCCCTGTGTACCGGTAGGAACAGATGAAAAAAATTTTTTTAAACGCATGCACACAGGTGTCATGTTTAGACACCGTCCCATAAGTCAGAATGCGGCTTCCTTAACGGTGGGTAAACACGGTCACATACACAAAATCTCACCATTGGTGAACCTAGGAACTCAAGCCGAGGAATGAAAAGCAAAAGGAAAAAGTAAAACAAAAACAACATAAACCAACCCTGAAATCAGCTTCAAAATTGCCCCACACATTCAAGTCACTCAAAATAAGAAATGTACATCCTGCCACTATCTTGGTGTTATTTTTAAGCAACACAAAACTGGTTGAGATGTTCTTGACAACCCCTTTGGCAAGGCATTTGGATCATCAACTGGAATGAGAAGACTGTACCAGACTAAAAAAAATTTAAAAAAACCCTCCCGCCACTAGTGTATCTAAAGTATTTTGACACCAAGATAAAAAATGGTCCTGTTATATGGATCAGAACCCTGTGGGGATTTTTGGGCATAATACATGCTACTGAAGGAGCGAGCACACAAGTTCTGCAACATTATGCAAGATATTACACCACAATCACACACACACACACACACATGCACACGCACACTCGAAAAATTGTTGAATTAGTGGGGGGGGGGGGGGGGGGGGGGGGGGGGGGGTGGGGTAGGAGGGTTTCCTTCTTTATTTGCAAGTAAATATTCATCTTAAATATTGTTTGCATACTTTTTTTTTAATTGCAAGTTGTTTTTTGTTGTTGTTGTTTCTTCTGTTGGTGGTTTGGCTTCGGGTCCCCCACCCACCCATCGGGTCCCCCACCCACCCATTAAGTCCTTTTTTTTAAAACAACCAAAAAACTTGTCACTGTGTGTGTGTGGGGGGGGGGTGTACAAAATGATGTAACTGTTACAAGCAAAACACTTCTTTTACTGAAGAATAAAGAATTGATCCCTGCTCAATCTATTTCAACATGGAAATAGGCAATTTGTTGTTGACAGGCTTATTTGAAAAAAATAAACACATGAACTTTGGATCTTAAAGCCTTTTTCTTTTCCTTTCCTTTAAAAAAAAACAGCAACAAAAACTTACCAGGAATTTTTATACTGTTTATTAGATGCTTCAAACGGTTTATGACTACCTCTTTTTATTTTTTTACAACCAATTCTGTTACCTATGAGTTCTCTCTCTCTCTCTCTCTCTCTCTCTCTCTCTCAAATGGATTAGGGAGTCAGTAAATCTACATCAGTCTTAGACAACAAAGATGTTTTTTGTGCTGAATTTTTTTTTTTTAATGTATTGGCCTAATTCATAATGACGTTGGCCTCTTCTTCAACGTCACATTCTCTTATTTTCAAAATGTTCCTGAACCTCAAACTGAACAAAACTCAAAACGGACAAACCCGTGATCACATGATTCATATTTTCCATAAACTTCCGTTGTGGAATACACAACATGGTAGCAGACGATAACAAAACAAATGCTGCTTGAAAAAAAACAGACTTTGCGAAGACACTTTGAAGGCAGGGAGTAGGGTCTGTAGGAATAAGAGAAGACATCATGGGATCCGATCAAAGCACCATGTCGGAAGGAGCACTAGGAAGTGTTCGGAGATTCAAACAGGATGCTTCCAAACTTTCAACCAGACGACCCATCGGTGAAGGTAAATTTTCCCCTTATGTTCTAACTTAACGGTCATGTTATAACGTAGATATAGATCTATCTATATCTGGAAATGGCTTTAGCTGAAGATAAGTGTTGCCAAGCTATTAAAATTATATATAGTCTGCTAAAATGGCACTGGGATTGTAAACCGAAAAACGCTACTAATGTACTATATTGTAGTATACTAGATAATTGAAAAATATTTCTAAGTATTTCTAAACTCCAAACACTTAAAACAGTTTTGGATAAGTTTCTTCTCACGTATGTGATATATACAGGCGCATGTAATATACTGCCTGTGAAAGATTGGTACTGATTATACTCGAAAGCCTAAAACTAAAGTCAGCAGACTAGATCTCTAAATGTGTGTGTACATGAAGGTTTCTTACTAATTAATTTACAAGTCACATACGTTCATCTGGGCTGAAACTTGGTGCATGTCTCAAACCCCATTTAATTCGTTCAGCATGTTAATCAGGGGTAAGGCACAAGTGAGTATGCAGTAACGGAATATGCTTCTTTCTAAGTTGTAACTCATCAATAGCAGCAACAATTACAAAAGTAGTAAACGTGCATCATAGTATATATATTATTTAGCGATATGTCTGTATTCTATACTTATGCTTTCTAAAACCCTAGTAATGTGGACTGCAGTGGAGAATGTACTACGTACTCAATATAATTCATAAAAATTGATACACAAAACGATAGAAACTGCATATCATAAGCAGCATTTACACATAAATCGACTAAATATCATTGTAATCACCCAGTGGTACAAGCTATTTCATATATAATGTGCAAGTATATCTTGCTCTACCATTTTAAAAGATCAGCATAGAAATGCTGTATGCAAGCTGTCATTTTAACAGATTAACTTCATTAAGTTAACATAGAAATGTATGCACAGGCCCACATGTCCATAACCCTGCCCTAGGAAACACACTCACGCATGTAAGCCACAGTCATACACACCTTGTTTTTCTTGGTAAAAGCAAGCACAGGCACAAATTCACATCCTTTCCTTTTCTTTCATTATGGATATTTTATTTCTGATTTTTAATGCTCTCTTTCTCTCTCTGTCTCTGTCTGTCTCTCCCTCTCACTTTGTTCCCTCTTCTCCTACAGATTCATTCTTCATCAGCAAATCAAGCATCCTAGTTGAAAATAACTTCATTTTACTGTTATGCCCAGGTTCAGCCTTGCCACCATCCCGGTCACAGACTTTGCGGGCACAACCAGCACAGGCTAAGTCGGTAGACCCTGGAATACTGCCCAAGCACAACATCGTGGTGGTAGCTGATGGGTCAGTCACCGTCAAAGACCCAGATCCAGAACTGACCCGACTGAATACCATTCCAAACTTCGTGCCCATCATACAGTCCTCTCTAAATCTGGTGAACAGTCCACGGGACCAAGAACAGCTAGAGAAACTGGACCATCGCAGTTTGCTGATTATGGCGTTGCGGTATCAGACACATCTCCATATGCTGGCAGACTCCGTTTCATTTGATCAGAATTCTTTGTGTATTCGCATGAAGGAGGTAAGTCCTTTGATGGCTGACTCTGTTGTCTTTAGACTTAAAAATATTCTGCAGACTTAAAAGAATCTCAATCTGTTGACTGAAGAATATCTATTAATTATTATTCTGCAGACTTAAAAGAATCTCAATCTGTTGACTGAAGAATATCTATTAATTATAATAATAATCTATCAGTAGTGGTCAGTTTTCTGTAGGCAATTTATTGACCATGCAGAATTTATCAGCAAGAGTCCAAATATTTATCACAAGGCCTTCTTCTCTTCATTAGCATTAACACAACAAAGCACTTGTCTGCATAAATCTTTTAAACTGCCACTGCCAGAGCTTTGACTTTTTTCTTTTTAAATTCTAGACAGCAAGACCACAGAAGTCAGAATACTTATTATCAATACGCTAATGCATCATTATGGTGTAGGCTCGAAAGACTTTCTTTGACTAGTTTGTGTGTGACTTTCTTTGACTAGTTTGTGTGTGTGTGGGAGGGGGGGGGGGGGGGGGGGGGGAGAGAAAGCAAGAAAAACCATGGACTAGCAATTCCAGAAAAAACTTTCAGTTCAGGATATTTTTTAACAACTTGCAATCTTTCTGCCATATTGATTGATTTGTTGTGTTTCCTAAACCTACTTTATGAATTAAATGATGTAGTCAATAACTTGAATAAGCCTGCATATAATTAGTGAGGATGGCCTTGGCTTCAATTTTTTAAAATTCTGTAATCTACTTACTGAATCACATCTTTTTACTTGATTTTCTCTTTTCTGTTATTTAAAATAAGCATTCAGACAACTCTCTGTAATGTTTTGTGCTTTGTGTTAGGCTTGTAAAAAAATTGTTGAACCCTCATCCATTCATAAAAAGAGCAGATAGGAGCGCTCAGATAGCATGCTAGTGTTCACTATGGGAGCAGACAGGCACACATGATGGTACTTTTCCATCACATGTTGATGCCATGGTCATGCATTGAAAGGCTGTAAAAGTGGATGGGGATTTCCTACCATGGTCCTGTCATCTTCCAGCACCGTTTTGAGATACTGGCACCACTTCCATTGTCTTACCCATTTTGAGGCTGAACCAGCAAAAAAAAATTATTTTTTTTAAATCACAGGGAAAGCTTTGTCTTAGAGTTAGAGAATCAAATCACAAAAGGATTACATTTTTAACCTTTTCCCTACAGGTGACCCACTATAGGGTAACTAACCATCTACTAACCCTTCCCTCCATATTACCCACTACAGGGTTACAGTAGCATACAACGCACACAGTGCATGTGTACTGAGAAAGAGGGGCACTCTTCCTTAACCTAGGGATAGTGTTAAAAAAAAACCAAGAGTAATGACATGGTTTTTTTCAGGTAGCCCACATGATCCAAGTGCTGCAGAGCAGACTGGCTGACAGGCAGAGGAAATACCAGAAGTCAATGGAGCAGTTTGAACGAGTAGCAGAAATTGTGACAACTCTGGACAAAGTGAAGAGTGCAGTGGATAACATTGTTCCTTGCATGAATGGCCTGAATCAACTGCTTCCTGACAGTGAACGGTTGGAGCCTTGCACACTGGGCACCACACAAGGAAATTCCAGCATCCAGGCATCTTGAAATTGTGAATGGAACAAATGTACATATTCTGAGTGTTTGAGAAAAAAAGATTGTATGTGGGAAATGATTGTTGTTTGTAGTGTAGTTTAATTTTAAATTGGAAAAATCCTTTCTTTAATGTTTCTATTTAGTATAGTTCAAAACCAACTAACATAAAAAAAGTTTATACATTTTTACTTTTTGGTCTTCCATCTTGTTGTTCTCATAGTTGTAGAATGTTTGTTGAATGCTGGGCTACATGGCATTTGTCAGTTGCCTTATTTTCTTTTCTGAGTCATTTCAATACCAATTTTTTCATGAACAATTTGTCCACTGTGGGTGATAATCATTTCCTGGATACTAGGGATCAAGACTAGGCGCACACAATGTATGGTCAAATTTTCAAATGGTAACCACAGTATTTACAGAGTCAAGACTATAACCACTAAATTATGTACAAAACACAATTGTGTTTAACGTGTGAATACACACACACACACACACACAAGCAGGCATACTCAGATGCAGGCATGTACACACACACACATATACACACTGATTGGTTTGCATGTCCAAACAGAAGGGCAAAGAAAGAGAAGAGCATATGCCTGTTGTTGGATGATACCTCAAATGCAATGCAATAATTATCAGGACCCTTGTGATGGACAAAAGCCAAATGTTTAACTTGAAAATTTGTGGAGCCTTTGACAAAAATTGTTCTTTGTACCGTGGGTAAAGCATTTATCAATCATTTCTTGTAGAGCAACATTTCTTGTTGGAAAGATGGTTGAACTGTTCCTGCATTCCCAGATTTATCACGTACTGCTCCTGATCAAGACTGCTGACCATGCTTTTGGCTACAGGGCACCTTCCTTCAATCATGTGATGGTGTGATCCACTCATAATGGTTTTCATTAGGACAGCCCTCAGACAAGTGGTGATCATGAATTCAGAAGTAGGTGCTTTCCCCTTATATTGTTATAAGCTGCTTGAAGCTATGGTCATAGTACTTAATGCGAATTGTGGGAAATTAGTGCTTGAGGAGAATATTTGATACATTTGAGTGATGCTCTCTCTAGCTGAAACACCAGTTTGTCAGTTGGGAATTTCATGCATCAGAGATCTATATATATATGTATACACATTTGTGCAAAGTAATTATCACTGACCATTTAGGATATGTTCCATATTATCACTATCTGCTGATGAGTGTTTGATAGCCTAGAATTGTTTATATGCAGTGCCTACATTTCATTGTGGTGTATAGTACAATGTTAACTAGTAACATCAGGCATGTATGTCTAGTTGAGTAGTTCTTAGTTTGACCAGGTATTATTAGGATCATGTAGAGTAGCGTATATTGAGAAATTTCATGCTTCTTTTTCCTTCAGTGTTTGTGTTTACGGTTGTATGTGTTGGTAAGCAATTACTACCCTGCAAAGTAGCACGGTGAGAAATCATGTTAAGCATCTTTTCCCTTCGGCACTTGTATTTAAAGTTTTGTGTGCTGGCAAGTTTTCCATACCAGACATTTGCTTGGTTTCCTGCTGAAATGGTCTTTTGGGGCTTGCACTGTCTCTCATTATATACTCCAAAATGTCATGCTGAATTTGTTTATATTTGGACTGTGATGTTGTTTTGAGCTCTCTAAATCACTCACTACTGTTGGAAATATCTCCACGTCATTGATAAATAATGTACTTCACATTTTCCCAACAGTAGGATGTTGCGGATCTGTTTCATCACTAATGTTTCTGTCTTATTTCTTTTCTTTCTGTAATTGTTTTTATATCATCTTCAGCCTCATCTGCCCTATAATGCAAAATGTTACACTATTTTCCCCATGTAGTCTATGACATCATTTTTATTTGCACTAGGTCATTACAGCAAGGAGGTAATAATACTGCCAACACTGGGATGAGCATGTGTCCAATCTTACATATGGCCTTTGTTTTCTTTTTACAAATTTGTCACCTTTTTTTTACAAATCTGGGGATAAAACTGTTCAAAGGAACCCAATTGTAAGATGTTATGCACTTTTTATTTTTGAAGACTGATGAAGTGATGGCACCGGAGAAGATGGATATGACCAGACCTGGTTTGTTTTGGAGACCAATATACTTCACTTGCTTTGTTTTTAGTTGAGGTGGTGTCAGACCTGGTGTGGCCTTCATGTTCCGTTGGGCTCATGGCAATCCAACCATTTCACATTCCATGTTTTCCACTTTGAGAAACTGATGTTGTCACATGAAATGGACTCTGTGTGTGTGTGTGTGTGTGTGTGTGTTGTCTGTCTGTGTCTGTCTGTCTGTGTCTGTCTGAAAGGACATGATATTCATGAGCTCTGATTGAGCATAGAACATGGCAGCTGCATCAGTGACACCTTTTTTTTTATGTGCTCTCCGAGAGTGACATCGATCATTTCATCATCATTTTGTAATGCTGAACTGTACATATTTTGTTTCTGGTAGTAATAAAAAAAAATCCAAAAAAGGTGAAATTCCCAAAAGAATGGGTTTTAAAATCGAAACATCCTGCACAAGACAGAATTATGTGGTTGCTGCTGTTTGACTGAATGGATGAATTACAACTGGCTGATTCAGGATTGCTTTTTGTGTGTGAGCCTTTTTACAACTTTGGATTTATATGTGTACCATTTTCTTACACAATAATAAAAAATGAAGGGAGATAACATGGTGTGTGTATGTGCACTTTTGTGTGTGTATGTATATGTGTGTGTGTAAAACTTTAACATCATCACCACAGAAGTCAAACCATTCCAACTTGCATGGATTGGAACTGTCATCTTTGCAAACTCATCTCCCTCTTTCTTCTGCTAAAAGTGTTATGGTTAATCTGCATGCTTCAAAAACTGTCCATTATGTAGAAAGTGTTAGTCAGTTTGTCGCAACACAAAAGCTTGGTCAGTTAGCAAAGCGCTGAAGCCTACATGAAAATGTTGTTATGCTTTAAAATAGGATGTTAAACTAAGATTATCTTCAGCCATGACAAACTCTTAGCATAACAACCTTTACTCTCCTTTAAAACAACAAAAAACCTCTGAAGTCAGAGTATGGCAGACTGCATGCCAAGGTACTTGAAAAGAGTAATACATACAAACTTCTTATCCAGTGTTTACATACAATCTCACAGTGATTCCCAGGTAAGATGAGTAAGTCAAGAGCACATATTCTCAATGACCCCAAGGGTGCTGATTTTGGAAGTACATGATAACATCAAAAACAACAGCCACAGCAGCTTCACTTTATATATCAGTGCCTAAAAGGAATGCATTCCCTGTAAATTGTAATTCTTTCATTCTTGTTTGAAAAGAAATTATAGATCTACATTCATTCCTTGTAACTGTCATAAAAACAATCAGTATTGCATCATCATTTGTCTTTTATAAATATTTTGTCCCATTCTTTGGCTGGAGCTTTGAAGTTCACCAATGGTAAGATTTTGTGTGTGTGACTGTTTTACCCACTATTGGGGTATCTGCATTCCAGCTCTGGGGATGGTGTCTGAACACAACACCAGTGTGCATGCTTTTTTTTTTTTTAAATTGTCATCTGTTTCTACTAACATGCAATGGCCTACTCTTCCAAAAAGAAGACAGGGTTTTTAAGGTGTGTGCAAGATGTTCTGCATGCATTCACACTGGGCCTTGGGTTATGGCTCATCTGAAGGACTTTAGAGCAAGAGGAGTCAGTACCAATGTTAACTCCAGGAAAAAAAATCCCCTAAAATAGGCACCTCTGGGGTGGCTCAATCCCAGGCTGTCTAATCACAAGTGCAGTGCTCTTACTACTAGGCTATCCCACCCCCCATCATATGTCATGATATTCCATATGTTACAACAGTTATATGCTAAGATCTTAACTGACAAAGACTGTTTTAAACTAAGAACATAGACCTGGCCTGTGTGCATGTGACACACGTGTATACCAAATGGAGACCTGATAATTTATATGATTAGAATAACTATTTGTGGCTTTGTACAAAGGCTTTAATAGCTTTCTGTGTGCAGTGCTTCCTTCTAGAAATCATGAACTAAATATGGCATTTGTATCACTTTAGTGACTCTTCGTTTACCAATACTGCTTTATCAGTTTACCTGTACAAAGTAACACCACCTTTTCAACAGAAATCTTTCAAATCTGACAGGTCAACACAAACATAAGTGTTTATTTTTTCAGATAGTCTTTATAATAATTAGGGGGGGGGGGGGGGGAGGGGTTAATCACAAGTAACTGACATTCTAAAAGGAAGTCACAGAAACTGAAAAAGAGAGACAGAAAATGTACTCTGCCAGTAACCTGTGGCACTAAATTTTACTTTTTCCAACTGAAGAATGAAAATCTAATTTTGAATATTAACTTATAGTGCCATGACTTCTCCATGGCAGCCAACATAAATAATTGCGGTATTGAATTTTTTGACAACCATATTTTATGTCTGTGTGTAAGTATGCATGTGCATATAATCCATGTGTGTGTACTTGCATGGAGAGTAGGCTTATGTTAAAATCTATAATGAATTTGCTTAAGAATACTCTTTAAAGCTGGTGTCCACTCCATTTGAACATATTTTCAGCCTAAAACATTTGGTCACATCTGTTAATTCATGCAGTTTCATTGAATAATTCTGATCATAAACACAATACTGTTTTTGTTTTGCCTTTGTTCTAACACACACACACACACTTATTTAGATTCATACTTTAGATGCTTTATGAATAAAAACTTGCCTGCAAATTTGTTGTTGGACTTGTTCTCCATCCCCTCTCTCAGCCAGGAAACCTTCTATTCCCAATACAGTAGATCGTCTACTTTGCTCTTAGGTGAAAGGGTTCACACATGAATACACAAAATAGCTAGAAAGTCCATGTGGTTTCTTTTGGTCTGAAGCAGAAAGTTTGTTTACACTGGGAGCAACTACTGCTCCTGACACAGTCAGCAGATGGTTCTGAACCGGCCTTTTCCAATTTTTTTCGCACATAGCCTGATGTGATTCATTTTTGAACTGTTAATGGATTTTCTTGCAGCAAAACGTCCTTGGTATTGGTCAATGTTGACAGCAATGCAGACGTCAAGATTTCACCAGTTGAACACTGGGCTGCTCAGTCAGACCCAGCACTGATTCTCATCAATCTGTCTGTTTCCTTCAAAACTTTGCATTATTTCGCAAATGCAAGGTGTATTTTTTTTTTTTCGCTTCCACTTGTAATTGAGACCCAGCTGAAGTGTTCATTTTTTTCCGATGGAGTAATTTTCCTGTCTTGAGTTGCAATGACGTAAGCATCACGTGACCTTATCCAGCTTACGGGTCGGATTGTTTTCGAATCGCTCTTCATGGGTCTAGATACTAAGTCTGCTGCCTGAAAAGAGAGCATTGACTTTTCTCAAGTTTTGAACACACACACCTTTTGTAAAGAATTACCACAAACACCGTTGGGTAAGGGTAGTAAAACCTCTTTTGGGGGGGACATAAATAGGCCTAATACACAATAATTTAGAGTACATTTGGTAAATATTATACAAGCCAATATCTATCAAAATATAGATCTAGTCTAGTGGGCACATTGTCTTAACAAACAAATCTTATTTATTTCTTTACAAACAGAATCTTTAGCTATTTCCTGATGCACGTCATAATGACCAGTGTACAGAAAGAAGGGCTTTTAACCACAACAGCCCAAATAAGGCTAATGTAATGAACAGGACAAGGATCACTTAATTCTGTGCAGTTAACCCCATAGAGGGTTACTAGTGAATTCAAATGGCCATGGAATTTCAACAATGAGTCAGTTTTGGGGAAAGTTTGTTATTCATCTCTCACAACAGCAATGGGGCTATGCCATATTGAGATGACTAAAGTGATTACTTAACAATCTTTAAAGGGGGAAAAAAGCATGTGGTTTTGGACTAGGGCTGCCTATTGTGGTGAGGTACTTGAAAAGAGCCATTCAAGGGAACCTATCCACCATGACAATCTCAAATGTTCCCAGATGGGATGTGTGAGTGGATACTCTGGGTGACCCCAAGGATGTTAAACTGGTGCATACATAACAACAGGCTCAACAGCTTTGTAAAAAGGATTCAGTTGGGGTTTTTTTTAAGCAGCTTCTTTTCAATATAATCTTTTGACATGTGTGTCTGTGGCAGCATGAACACCTTCAACAGAGCAAGTAAAAAATAAAGAGGGGTTATGCCTATCTACGTGATTTTCACCTGTGGGAGCAGTAGCCATGAGAAACAGTAGCCCTACATTGGGATCGAGAATGTAGAGAACTCTTGATTCCTCTGACCTTTAGAATCCCTAAAGAGGATTAAGATTCAACTGCTTGTTGGGGCGGGATTGACGAGAAAGGACAGGAAGAAGAGAAAAGACAAAAAAGAAAAGAAAGAAGTGAAATGAATTAACTTGATTTACTCGGCAGTCACATTGGTGGATCGGTGGTCTAGAGGTAACGGGCCTGTCTAGAATGCGAAAAGTCCGGGTCGGAAGTGTGCGGTGGTTAGAATCCCGTTTGGGCCCGAAACTTTTCCCCCATGCCATGAGTGGTGGTCTGGGCGCTAGTCTTTCGGATGAGACGATAAACCGAGGTCCCGTGTGTTACACAAAATTATTCAGCGCACGTAAAAGAACCTACGGCAACAAGAGAGTTGTCCCTGGCAAAATTCTTACAAAAAAACCACTCTGTTAGGGAAACAAATACATTGCAGACCAAAAAAAAAAAAAAAGTGGCGCTGCTCTTGTGGCGACGCGCTCTCCCCGGGGAGAGCAGCCCAAATTTCACGCAGAGAAATCTCGTGACTTAAAGTGGTATAAATGAACATTGAATACACAGTGAATGCAATGAACAAAAGCGTTTAATCAATATGACACTCCAAACCTGAGCATGCTATGCTCTCAATTATATTTAACTAAAAACTGCTAAAACTAAAGCATAAACACGCTGATAAACAGATAATACTATTCAAAACTAAAAACTCAATACTATTGTCCAGACTCAAAACACAACAAGTCAACAACAACAGTCTCAGACCCAAAGAATAACCAATGGTGAGAAAACAAGAGGAACATAACAATGCAGCAGACCAATCTTGTAGAAAGAAAAACGAGAAAAACCATATCCCTGAACATACAGTTAGTAAACCCTTTGAATTCTTCATGAATTCAAACGCTATGAACAGGTCAGGAGCGCAATTCACCATGAGACCAAAATTCTCAAACATTACATACAAATGTCCACTTATCATAATGCCCACTTTCTTTTTTTTTTTTTTTAGCAAACATTATGCCAGAGTTTGCAACAACTACAACAAATCTTTAAAATGCACATGCACTCTAGCCAATTATAGGTAGCACTGCTCATATCGGTTATATCTATATCTTATCAATGTCACGTTCTGCAGATTTGTAGTACCTAAGGCATCTGCAACGAATGCTACAAATTTGGAAGGACTGGTGAAATTTTTGCATATGTGACTTTTCGTTCACTGTGAAGGTAGCTGCATTCTGATTTTGGATGGTGTCAAGACACATCACCAGTGTGCATGCATTTTTAAACATTTTGTCGTCTGTTCCTACCGCCATTGTTCTGCATCCTTTTGCATACAGGACCTTTGTTTACAGTCTCATCCAGAGTGCTTTCAGGGGAGTGGAGTCAGTACTGATGTTAACTCCAAAGGAAAAATCCCCTCAAAAGGTAAGGTGGTCAGATTATGAGCACAAAGTTCTAACCACTCGTTTCTTCCAGAAGGGGTTTCAGAACACAACTTCAAGCTTGTTTTTCTGACAGTCTTCATCAATCTGCAGCTCTCTGCGTGTTTTGTTCTGTCTTTACTCACCTGTTGCCCGCTGAATGGTGGAAGGCATCACTCGCCTAAAACTGGATTCCTTTAGAAACAGTCTTGTGGAGGGAGGGGAGTGATGTCCTAGTGGCTAGTGATGAGTTTTCGATCTGGCTTTGGGTTTGAGCCACCACCTGTTTGAGCGGATTTTCCCCCTGGAGTTAAAATCAGTACCAGCTCCATCCTGCCAAAAGTCCCTTAGATGAGATTATAAACCAAGGTCCCAAGTACGGTTTTTTTTTTTAAAAAAAGGTCAAGGATATCCCATAACCTATAAGGTTGTAGGGGAGCAAGGCGTCAGAGACCTCACCTAGGGGCCAGCATATTGAGGGCGGCGCCCATCTCCTCTCCCTCGCTGCTTTACCTTCCCTGACCCTAAAGAGGCATGTATCCATTTACAGCTGGGTGAACTGGGGGACTGTACTGAAGCCAAGGTGCGCAAACAGTCACCCATCCAAGTGGTAACCACGCTCAACGCTGCTTAACTTGGCTGGAGGAAAGCGAGTGCTCCGACCACTGAGCTATCCCGTCCCCTCATGGGGATGCATGCAGAATACCTTGCAAACATGTTAAAACCTGTTCCACCTTTCAGAAGAGTAGGCCACTGTGTGATTGTAGGAACAGATGACAAAATTCTAAAAACACATGAAAACTGGTGTTGCATTTAGACATTATCCCCAATGTCAGTATGCTGCTAGCTTAATGGTGGGAAAACCGTTGCATACCAAACATCTCACTATTGGTGAACCTCAGGGCTCTAGCCAAGGAATGGAAAAAAAGAAAAGAAACTGTCTTGTTCTTGTTAGACACTTACTCTAATATTACCTGGGCTGCTTACTTGATAACTTAAATCAAAGTTTGTATCGAACAGTCATGGCTCCCCAAAGTCGTCGGAATGCACTACCTTAATTAATGATGGGAAAACCTGTTGCATATGCAAAATCTCACCATTTGTGAACCTCAGAGCTCTAGCCATGGAATGAAAAAAATCTGTCATTGGCAAGTTGAAGCAACATCAATCATAATAATGTCAACAACAACGCCAAACTTAATGTATTGAAGCAGTTTGTCAATGGACTAAGCGATGGATTGCTGAATCATTACATGTTCCCTGTTGTTCATCCCAAAACCAGTGGCCAAACGCCTTAGCTCGCTGCTTCTTGCCGGCCTTACCTATCACCCAGTTGTTGTTAATGATGACCGGTTTTGACTCCCGCCGCTCTTTTTCTGGCAAACTGTACCATTTCCCATCCGGGAAAACGTCACCAGGCAGATACACGATGTTTATCCCGGCAAACTTCTTTCTGGCCAATGCAGTAAAATACTCCTGTTCATTCTTGGACTCGGCAACAGCGGCTGTGTTCTGCCGTGCCTTGAGAGTTTTGACCAGGTGGTCCATGTCTTGAGTCAGCTTTTGCCAGAACTTGACGGTGGTGACAGTGGGGTTGAGCATCAAGAAACCCGCGGCAGTGACGTCCTTGCCTGCCACCCTCGTGCCCACGATGTCACCCTCAGACTGATGGGCCAGCACGAGAGAGACGGGGTTCTTCAGCCACAGGCAGTCCACCTCAAAGAGCAGCACCCGCACGCCAGCCTGCAGCAAGCGCAGGATGAGTCAAGTCAAGTCAAAAACACTTTATGAAGCGTGTGCGTTCCGTCATCATGCGCACGTGGCCCACTTTGCTGTAGTTGCGGTAGCCTGTGAACTGCGGGACCTTAAAGGCCACCACGGAGACTTGGGGCCACAGGGTCTTCAACAGCTGGCCGGTCTCCAGGTCTGTGGTGAGGAGCAGGACCTGCTTGTGGACGTCCAGAGGGCCGGTGTTGCAGCACCAGCTGGCGGCGAAGTCCAAGTAGGCGTCGTTGATCATGCAGAACAGCACTGCCCCGTACTGCCGGTGGATCTGGCGACCCACCTCCACCAAGGCACTAGCGTGGTGGGCGTCTATCGTCCTGACCTCTCCAGGCTCCTTCAGAGCCTCCTTCTTCCACTGGGGCAAAGGGGTGGGTGGTTCCTCTGTGACCCTGAGGGCTGTCTCCTTCATTGATGGTATGATGTTGAAAAAGACGACCACAGCTAACACCAGGAATACCGTCACACCCAGCAAACTGCGAGTACTCCGAATTTTCATGGTGCTGATTAGGAGAAAGATGACTTATTCATGCACTGATCTCTATGATAAGTCTCAAGTCATGGATCCTGATAATTATACGAGTAGTTATAATGACGATTGTCAGTCTTATAATTAAACTGAAAATTGTACATTTATACAGTTATGATGACAATTGTTCAGTTTTATTGTTATGCTTATTTATAGTTATTCATTTATATAGTTATACCGGCAATTGTTCAGTTAAATATGATTATGATGAAAATTGTTCCATAAGAAAGTTACGATGACAATTATTCAATTATAATTATAGTTATGCTGAAACGTGTTCAGTATACAGATATGCTGATAATTATTCAGTTATGCTGACAATTATGGAGTTATTCATAAAATTATTCAGTTATAAAGCAACACTGACAATCATTTAATTACACAGTTATTACGAAAATTTTTAATTTATCTTGAACCTCTGTCACTCCTGCCAGACAGAAATGACTAGCATCTGTTTCCTCCCTCTCAAAGTTCAGCAAGGGTTGTTACACAGTTGTTTCTGTCAGCCTCTGCCAAAGCTGGCACTATGGCAATATGCCTATAATTATAAAATGTGGGTAGGATTTGAAGACCGTATCTTTCTTGATGAACAAGTGCCAAGTTTTCCTGTTGCTGCTAGTACCACAGTTTATGTCGGCTAATTTGCTGTAGGCTAGATGATGGAACATTGACTGGTTCTGATCCTGCTTAGGAGACCAACAGGTTGCTTTCCTTTTAACACCTGCAAAATAAAATTGTAGAGGTCAGTCTTTAAGTGTCACCCCACAATGAGTACACTCCAATCCAATCTTTTTGTTTATAGCCCCGATAACCATAGAAGCCACATCAAGGCTGTGGCCTCCTAGCATTTCTAAATCTCAGATTAAAACTGTGCAACTATAGGGCTTAAAACCATTTCTATCATTGTTCCTTGAATCAACGCCCTGGCCAACCGTAAGGGTCTGCCCATGACGGTCACCACGTTGTGGTACGATAAAAATAAAGCTTGCCATCTCTTCCCAGCTTGTCGGAAAATCGAAATGAATGTCAGATCTTTCGATGTAGACTCAAACCAGTTGGACCCATGTGTTACGGTCTTGTACACGTAAAAAGAACCCACAGCTGAAAGTCAAGAAAAGCTGGTAGGAGCCTTCGACAGTCCTGGCAAATTTGGTAAGTTCAATTCCCAACTGTATCCCCGAGGTCAGAATGCCGCTACCTTAATGGTAGGGATGGGGGGGGGGGGGGGGGGGGGGGGGGGGGGGACGGATGCATACGCAAAAAGAAATCACACCATAGCGGGGACTTCGCAGTTCTAGTCGAGGAACGGGGAAAATGAAGAAGAAGAAACCAAAGAAATGCCAACTTCCAACCTATGAACTTAAGAAAAGTGCAAAGACCAGTGTGCTATTTCTTTTGTGTGGTCTGACCGTCGTCGGCGACAATGAAACGTATTGTTTGTTCTCAATGCACCTGTTATTTTGCATAGGATGCCTAAATACCCCACCCCGACCCCACCCCTCACCCTTCCTTACCCCTCCTCCTCTCCTTGATCTATGACCAAGTGATGGTGGGAGATTTTATACATCTCTGACTGATATCTCTTGACAGAAAATGCCTGACTCTCGTAAGAAGCTAACAATGTTTTGCGGAACATCACGAAACACAATCTTAACCTTCCTGGCGGACTGCTACTATTTTTCCTATTTGTTGACTGTGGGTGGTGAAAACACCCTCACTCTCTGAAGAGGACTTGTCCTCATTGGCTGACTGTGGGTGGTGAAACTCCCTTACTCTCTCTGTAGAGGAAATCATGCTATAAACCCTTACTTTGCCAGTGTGGGTAGTTGAAGCACTCTTTCTCAGTGAACAGAACTTTCTGTAACAATATTTCTGAATCTTTGGAGCCTATAATTATGGTGTCAACACCACCAGCACGGAAACACCTACATGTAGCCTATAATTATTGTGTCAACACCACCAGCACAGAAACATCTACATGCAGCCTATAATTATGGTGTCAACACCACCAGCACGGAAACACCTACATGTAGCCTATAATTATTGTGTCAACACCACCAGCACGGAAACACTTACATGTAGCCTATAATTATGGTGTCAACACCACCAGCACAGAAACATCTACATGCAGCCTATAATTATGGTGTCAACACCACCAGCACGGAAACACCTACATGTAGCCTATAATTATTGTGTCAACACCACCAGCACAGAAACATCTACATGCAGCCTATAATTATGGTGTCAACACCACCAGCACACAAACATCTACATGTCCATGCAGCCTATAATTATGGTGTCAACACCACCAGCACACAAACATCTACATGTCCATGTAGCCTATAATTATGGTGTCAACATCACCAGTAGCTTACAGAAAGCAACATCTATGTTCACGGCAACAGCACTCTCTCTCTCTCTCTCTCTCTCACACACACACAAAGAGAGCAACATATGTGGCCTCACCCTTGATCAGCACAGAAAGAAGCATCCACCTCTATGGCCTCAACACAATACGTACACATGGAACCCCCCCCCCCCCCCCCCCCCCCCAAAAAAAAAACCCACAACTGCATACGCAAAATCTCATCATTGGTGGAACCTCGGAGCTCTAGCTGAGGAAAATAGGGGGGGGGGGGGGGGGGGGGGGGGGGGGGGGACCCTCACTGACCCATCCTTGCTCCCTACACGTTTGGCAGAGCGAGTGCTACATCATCTGTGGCTGAGCCAGCCATGTTGATGACGAACCTTGTATCTTTGGAAGCAGCAGCAGCAGCAGCAGCAAGGAGGAGGAGGAGGTGGAGCGATTGTGGTCTTCTGAAATGGTTTTCTCGTCACTTGGTGAACTAAGGCCTTCAGTCGTGCAAACCTGGTCCAAACAAACCCTCTGGAAAATTATTTCGAAACTGCTGAGCGCATAGTTTGTCTATCAACACTCATGCAAACACGACCTAAGCCAAGTGTGTTGCATGAGCTGGATGATACAGCTTTTTTGTCTTTCTTTTATTTTGAGGATAATGGAATAAGCACTCATGTGCTTTGTCACACCCAGTCCCCGTGTGTATGCAGTTTTGTCAATTTTGTCATCCATTTCCACCGGCACACAATGGCCTACTCTTGCGACAAGCGGAACGGGATTTAACGTGTGCGCAAGATGTCCTGCGTGCGTTCGCACACGGGACCTCGGTTTATAGTCTCATCCGAAGGACTTTGGGGGGGGGGGGGGGGGGGTGGGGAAGTCGGCACTGATGTAAACTCCAGAGGAAAAATCCTCTTGAATAGGAATCGAACTCGGGTCAGCAGATCACGAGCGCATCACGCTAACCACCAGGCTATCCCGTCCCTGTGCTGCAGCTTCTGTGCGCTCAATGGACTGTAACATTGGCTTGTGTTTAGAGGTGCATGAGACCATCACCCCCTAAGAGTTTGACAGCACAGTTGGTGGATTTGACTGTGTGGTGGTGAATTTAAAGACTCTGTGGTAAACTATAACTGACAGATCTTTGTGACCAGAGACACCCGAAAGATGAGAGATAGGATCAAACTGTTCAGAAAAGTCGTGGTTAACAGCAGCGACAACAACGCACTCTTCTGTGTTTATTTGACGGTATCATTTTGGAATGGTCATGGGCTGGACGGGATAGCTCAGTGGTCGGAGCACTCGCTTTCCTCCAGCCAAGTTAAGCAGCGTTGAGCGTGGTTACCAGTTGGATGGGTGACCGTTTGCGCGCCTTGGCTTCAGTACAGTTCCCCCAGTTCACCCAGCTGTGAATGGGTACCTGCCCTCTTTAGGGTCAGGGAAGGTAAAGCAGCGAGGGAGAGGAGATGGGCGCCGCCCTCAATATGCTGGTCCTAGAGAAGTGAGGTCTCTGACGCCTCGCTCCCCTACAACCTTATAGGTTATGGGACTCCTTTACCTTTTTTTAAAAATACTTTACATGGGCTGAAACTGATTGTGTGTGCTGGTTCATGAAACAAAGAGAAAAAAGCATGCTGCTGGAAGACGGCAACAAACTCGGAGCACTACACGCAGGCAGAAGGACGGGGAAGATGGATACGCTGAGGTGCGATCATGCGCTTTAAAAAGCTACTGGACATTCTGCATGGTCTCATTTGTTTCTATGTGGGGCCAAGGTGACACCACAACGGAGTCAGTGACAATCACTAAATGTATCACGAAAACGAATGTGTTTGATGTGGTTTCATGTCAAACTTTTCACAGGGAGTTAATCTTTTTTTGGGGTTTTTGTTTTGTTTTGCAGATCACATGCCCAATGAGCTACACAGCTTTATGGCATTAAAACTTTCGCCTGTTTTTCATACAGTTATGTCTATGGTAAAACACACCCACCCACCCGTACCCACACTTAAAATTCCTACCTGAAAACATGCAGTTGAAAACTAAATGAAGTTCCACTTTTGAAATGGAGTGTTTTAGAATTTCTGAAACTCACACACACAAAAATGTCACGTCACTTGTGTCTAACTCTAAGGTCTATTATCCTGTCCTCTATAACATACTGTAAATCCTGAGCAAGTTCGCCAAATGAAATACACCGAGTGAAGTATTTCAACAGATATAGATACACATATTCATGCCACACTAATTGGTAAAACTATCTACTTACTCAAGGTTATATTGTCAAGTTGGTATCGATTAAAAAAAAATCCTTACCATGGTCACAGGCTGAATGCATTCTGAATCGTGAAAAAAGATATTTTTTGAGAGCAAACTGCTGAATGAGACTATAGCATTAAAATTACTGAATGGAAGACGGGCAAGACAAAATTTAGCTATGCAAACCATTACATCATGTCTTTAAAAAAAAAAAAAGGGGGTGGGGGTGGTTGGAATATACAACATGTAGTGAAAGCGAGAAGAAAGGAATGAGAGCGCATTACTTCAAATGAGTCAATAGATTAGGTTACAGTGACTTCCCCCCCCCCCCCCCCCCATATTCAGCAATAAACACAAAACATGAAAACTGGTAACACACAATGATTTATTCATGTTCTTGCAGGGATGAACACAGACCAACAAAAAGGCAAGACTATGAGCATGTGCGTATCTAGTAACAGAACCAATCATCAGATCTTTTGGCTCCAAATCAACATCCGTAATATCTGATCATCTCAAATCTAAGATGTAGGCACAAAGTGGAAACAAAACTGGACAAGGTTGGTTTTGAGATGGCTATAGTACAGGGCTGCGAAATACACAAAATGAAATGTGACAGCATATATACACACGAAGCTTGATAAATGAACAGATTCTAAATCCATCAGATCTAGAACCAGGCTGAAATCTGTCAAGTTAAAAAAAAAAGGTGTGAGGGGGGGAGGGGTTACTTGGCAAACAGGAGCTGAAAAGAAAAAAAATCCCGACCTAGTTTCTTCTTCTCCCCCCCCCCCCCCCCAAAGAAATTGAGAACAGCGAGTTTGCTTAATATCTGTGCTCATGAATTTCATTACCTAGCTATGAGTTGCATTTCAGGACTGGATTATTTCATGACAGTCCATAGCTTAGAATGTGATTGAAAATGTCTGTCAGAAGGAAAAAACAAAAAAAGCAGTAAACCAACCAACCAAAATCCCCATCACAATTGTTATAGCAGCACGGCTAACCTATATTCTGATTTATAAACAGAGATCCTAAGTTCTGGTAATCATATTTAAACGGATAGTATGTTCTGATACACAAACAGTCACAGCTGTTTACTTGTTTATTAAGCCAGGCTGTCTAGATATTGTACCAGGCTGTAAAACACAACTGACAAAGTTCAGCCTATGTTTTATGAGACCTGACACCACAGAATTTGATGGGCATACCTTGATGAAGCAGAGCTGCTATCATTAACATCTTGCTGAAGTAAGCCTCTATGTGTGTGTCAAAAGTTTTATCTTCTTTTTTGTGTGGATATTCATTAACTTACTAAGGCAAAACACACAAAAATTGAGATATTTATGGACAGATATCTTTGTATATTACTGAATTGCCTCGCTGCAAACAAGTTTCATTCCAAATGAATACCAAAATTCAAAAGAAACAAAATTGTTGATCCTTTCTTTTACATTGATTTTCTTTTCTTTTTTAAACCAATGATCAATTTCTCTTACAGTCACACCAGTTAACACCAACAGAAAGGACTACATATGTTCTTTGATGTTGGCATTTGTTGTAAACTGTGCGTGCATGCGTGTGTGTGTGTGTGTGTGTGTGTGTGTGAGAGAGAGAGAGAGAGAGAGAGAGAGAGAGAGAGAGAGAGAGAGAGAGAGAGAGAGAGAGAGAGAGAGAGAGAGAGAGTGTGTGTGTGTGTGTGTGAATGTAGGCCTATTTTCCACCTTTCATTTAAGTGGTTCAATCATAATTTTATTTATTTTCTGCCATTCCTCAGTTAACACACTGTTCTTAACCTTTTTTGGTTTAGCTGCACATTTTCCTTCCTGGTGATATGTTTTCTTTTTGGCGAGTTTGATCTTTGAGGTATAAGTTTCATTATCCTTACATCAACCCACTCTTGAAGAAAAGATCTTTTCTTTAACAAAAACTGATGTCATTTTGCCATAATTAGTTTAGCAATTTAGCAGAGCTACTCATAAGATACAGTCACCACAACTTGCTGATACGGATACCACATGCTGACAAAAATTCCAGAAGTCACTTCAACAGAATACATAAATGTATTCTTCCATTCCGTATCATCTGAGGAATATTTCTACAAATTACCTTTTGACATTTTTTGCGAACAGTAAAAGGAAAAAATTCAGGAAACAAGTATCTAAACATTTGCATAACATACATATTACGGGTATGCGTGTGTGTGCTTATCTGTGTGTGTGTTGTTCTTTTGTTTTGCCTTCAGGGTAATCAGGCATTAGGATCACATCATCTAGGATGTGTGGGGGTGTGTGTGTTTCAATACTGATTCTGTTTTGACAGAACATATTATCATGTGATGAAAGAAAGAAAACCCAACAACAAAAATTCTACAAGAAGAAATGTATAGCTCATGATGGCAACACTTATCACATCATCACATGAACTGCAGTTTCAGGTACAGCCAATGTCTACCACGACGGCAACATAGCTTGATAACTAACTGTGTTTCATCTGGTGAAGTCAAGGAACAAAACCATACAGTGCACTTCACTTTTATTTGCTGTGGGTTTCTAACAACTAACAAGTCAACACAACCCGGAGGGGCCACAGGGTAGCTCAGTGGTTAGAGCATTGAGCCCACGATCTGACGGTGCGGTTTTAAACCCCCATTGAGACTCCGGCTCAAAGGAGATTTTTCCCCCAGGAGTTAATATCAACACCGACTCCACTCCCTTGACAAGTCCCTTTGGTTGAGACTATAAATAGAGGTCCCAAGTGCAAATACACTCAGAGCATCTTGCACACATGTTAAAGCCTGCTCTGTGCCTTTCAAAAGAGAGGCCATAGCGTGCTGGTAGGAATGGTTGAAAAAATTGGAAGGAAGAAAACAACGCACGCCCACTGGTGTGTTTAGACATCTCCCCCGAAGTTGGAAAGTGGGCACCTTAATGGTGGGCAAATGTATGTGTACGCAAAACCCCAAAAAATCTCACAGTTGGTGAATCCTGAGGCTCCTGATGGGGAACGGATACCCCCTCCCCCCCTTCCTCCAAACTTCACGCAACCAACATTAATGATTTCATATACGTAAGTCAGTGATATAATTTTCATTTGAACTCTCTTCACACACACACAAAAAAAATGCCAACATGATACACAAACTGAACACGAACAGTAAAGAATCTGACAGTCCAAAACCATCTCTGAAAGGTATGGGCGCTGTGTTTACACACATGCATACACAAACATGCCATACTACACATCAAACGACAACAAAATATATCTAATACAAAAACAGACATTGACAGTCGGGTTGGCAGTGTCTGCAATTAACAAGTGTGCAATACAGTGAATTATGCATCACATCAGAATGCAAAGTTGGCGTTTTCAGGCAAAGTAACTATGACATCATTTACATGACAACGTCAGATCAGAACTGAATATTTACCATTCAAAACTCAACAATTCAACAATTTGCACTTAAAAACCCAACCAAAAAGAAAAAGAAAAAAAAAGGTTAAAACCAAAAATAGAACAGAACATTTACCATTTCAAATGCAACAATTCAACAATACACACTTAAAAAAACAAACAAAACAAAACCAAACAAAACAAAAAAACCCAGAACAGAACAGAATTGAATATCTACCACTTAAAACTCAACAATAAACACTAACCTAAAACAAAACCCCAAAAAAGAAAAGAAGATAGAAAAGAAAAGAAAACAAAAACTCCATACAAAAAAAACAACAAAAAAACCCTCTAATCCAAAACCAAGCTGCAAAAGTATGACTAGTCAACACACACACACACACACACACACACACACACACACACACACAACACACACACACACCACACAATCAATTCTATATCATTTCATCATTTGAAGTCCTAGCAACCGGTTGAAAGTTATTCGAAGCATGATATATATAGCAAACACAGACTTTTAAAACTCCTTTCATGATCCAACATCATAATTTTACCCATGTATAGGCTATAGCATGAGTCACTATCACAATACTGCTTGAGTGCTTTATTACAATAGTTAGAGAACAAACACCTTTCTCTTGCAGTATTCTTCAAATCAAGGAATCTTTTCCAACAAAAGTAATACACACTGAAAGAATCTGAATGTAAATTCTGATTATTTTCTCCTGCCTCTGTCGCAGTGTTTTTTGCCAGCCTAAATGTGAAGTTGGGGCAGGGAATGGCACCATATGTTATAGTTTAACCAGCAAGCCTGTTCAACTGTGTAATAGTGTTGGTTTTAAAAGCACTCAGTTTCCCCTAAGCCATCTCTAAAATCATGACCGACACACTGGACATCCTCTTTGACCTTGCAGTCTGCTCTGTATTGTCAAGTTACAGACAAAAAGGTGTTATTGGCACCACGACTGTAAAAAAAACCTACCACGATAACCACCATACACACACACACACACACACACACACACACACACACACACACACACACACACACACACACACACACACACACACACACAAATACAGGAGATGTCAAAAGAGAAAAATGCCAACGGTAAAATTAACAAGAGCAGCAATAGGCAAGTTGCACAGTCTTACTGGAATGACTTACTTTCAAATACAGCCAGACACACTTTCTCCAGCCTCAAGAGGCAACAATATAATTATCATGGACACAAAATGTAAGCCCAAACCAGAAGACATCAATGCATCTTCCAGATACTCCCCTTTTCTCTTATCAGTGATCCTTTCGGGGTCTTTTTTTTCCCCCCAGATATGTTATGCCAAGAACATTAAACAAGATTTCTTGATCTGCCTTCATCTCTATATCATTATTATGAGAGTGAATATTCCTATCATAAACACATGTGACTAGACAGTGTATTAAAACAAATTTTAGCAAACATCTTTTCAGAAACTCTGTGACCAAACAACATAAATCAGAATACAATTTAGACTACAAATTAATAGTGCAACAACAACAAAAAGAAAAAAAAGAAAAAAAAAAGAAAAGAAAAGAAAAGCAGTCAGTTGCGTCTCTGGTGATGATTTATACATTGCCATGGGATTTTGAACACAAAATGAGAAAAAAGAAAAAAAGAAAAAAAAAAGAAAGCAGAAAGACACGAGCTGTGCACTGTTGAACTCCCTGAAGCACATTTTGATAGTCCTCTCAGACTGTCCTGGGGACCTCATGAATACACTCATTGGATGAATGAATAAAGACACAACTTATAAATAGAGCACATGAAAATCTACACACTCACAGGCATGAGGGCAGCACTGGGTGAAAAGGAAATCTGAAGAGGATGGCAGGAACACGACGGGAAAGGGATAAGGAAAAAATTATCAATATAAGTTACAAAATAATATGTAACAAATTCATAAGCAGAAATACACAGAGAGACACAAATCATTTGCAAACAGCAAACACACACACACACAAACACACACACAGTGATATATATTTTATATATGTTCTTTACTGCTTGGTCAGGACATGATGAGCATATCTAACAGTAACACAGACATTGGTCATTGTTTTGAATGGCCTTCCTCACTGAATGATCTTATTCACTATTGTAGCTAATAATTTCACTGCCATATATATATATATATATATATATATATATATATATATATATTATATATATATATATATATATATATGCAAAATTCAAACACTGAACGTGTTTTAACTGTGTTACTGTGTTTTAACACAGTATGTCAGGTTTCAAACTTCTTGGTTACTTCTTTCCTCCTGTGATATGTTCAATCATTTTTTTTTTTTTAGCAATATTAGTTTAAACTGTCCACAAAGGGAGGGATTCCTCAATGTAAACATGTATATCAACATATAGAGTCAAAAATACTTCTTGGCAATATGGACGTGAAAATTGCAAGTGCTCATGGGGGAAAATTGGGGCATTTTTTGGCTATTGCACAAAGACCATTACGGAAAAAAAAATTCAATGCTTCCACACCGAAAATATATAGATTGTGGCAGGATCCGGATGAATAATGAAATTCACTTTACACAAGATACATTAATAAGAACCATGAAAACGAACTGCATCCATTTTATATTGTTGAGTTAAGGTTGCCATGATGCAATGAAGATGACTAATACAGAAACAGCGATCATTCTGCAAACCAGAAGAAGCCATTCGACGATTCGAATCTTTCACTTACACAGTACAGTTTCATCCATTGCTGTATCACAACAGACCATTTATCAGTTCTTCAACCGTTTACATACTTAAAACATTCCTTTTCCCACAGAATCATTTCCTCAGCTGGTTGCCAAATGTTGACCAGTCTTGATCTCAATGCATTTCCTCAATCTCACACAGCTCTGAGTGCTGATGAGGTGAATCACACTGAGAATGTCACGTGAAAGATTTGCAGGTGATGTGTTGTATGATGATCATAAGTTCTGCCTTCTAAGCGCAAAACACAGAGACTATGTTATGTTCTTCCCTCTGTGTACTGTCAGCAGCATACTTTTCTTTCATTTACTTCAAGGTGCTATATCTACTTTTATTCTTTCTTTTTTCCCAATTTATTTTGGCTTTGTTTGTTTATAAATCCATATATCATCATCATCATTAACATCATCATCATCACCATCATCATTGACATCATCATCATCATCAGGCCTTTGACCAAGACAGTCATCAAAGAAGCACAAAGGATACATGTACTGGTAGCTTAAGCTTTAAATCACCTTAAATTGTTTCCAGCTACCTTAAACTTCAGTACAGTCCCCAGTTTACCCAGCTGTAAATAGGTACCCGCCCTATTTAGGGTCAGGGAAGGTAAATCGGCAAGGGAGAGGAGATAGCCCCCCCAAGATGCTGGCCCCTAGAGAAACTGAGGTCTCTGACATCTTGTTCCCTAACAACTGCATAGGTTATGACGATACCTTTATCTTTGCCTTAAACTGCACCTCTGATTTTTCTTTCAGGTCACTTCAACATCATCTTCACCTCTTTTCAGCTTCTAAGTTTTCATCCGTGACTTATGCTCTGATTCCTCCCAGGTAGCTTGAACTGTGGCTAACATCACTGACACCAGCACACTTAGTAAGGCTCCAAGACATCATACACAGAAGCAGGGACTAGGTCACCCGGCGATCCTTCAAGACAAAGAATGAAGCTCCCACGGTCGTCTACAGTAATGGAGACGGGCGTTCCCTCAAAACCTCACTTCCATAGATCTCTTCATCTCTATCACTTCGACTCTGCCTCTTCCACAACACATTCTTTCTGGCCCTTATATGAACATCCTTTCTGGCCCTTATATGAACATCCTTTCTGGCCCTTAACAATCTCAAACTTTACCTCTGACTCTTCAGCCAGTCAAGTTTGTATAGATCTCCCATTCTTTATTTCCAGCCAACTTCAAAGATGCAGCCCTCTTTCCAGCTTGCTGAAAAGTAATTTCCAACTTTTTCAGCAGCTCAGACTTCCATCTCTCACCCTTCTGCTTATTCACTGTCCAACTTCAGCTAAAAGAAGTGGATCTTCTCTCTAAAGCTTCAGTTTCTCTGAAGTTGATTTGGTTGTGTACAAGTTTCTCCTTGCTCTAAACCTCATCTCTATTTCCAGCCAACCTAATCTCTATTTCCAGCCAGTCAAGTGACATGAACTTTTTCCCCTCCCCCCAGCTACCTCAGCTTCTCTCTTTTCTGCCTGCACAAGATGATATGTTAGCATGAGAGGAAGTTACAAAGACTTTGTTTTGGATTTATCACAATATGGTTTGAACGCGAAGTTCGTCAACAACAAATACTGTCATCAGTCAAAAGACATAACAATACTACCCACACACACAAAAAGTGTCGTTACCTTTTCCATCAGTCTCTCTCATCATTTCATACAAACAGAATGCAGTACCCCCTAACCCCTGGAAATGTCAAAATCAACTTGGAATTTTCGCACATGGTGAGGCTATCTTTGGCAAAACTGTGAGGACAAACAGGTCTGAATAGGATGCAATGAATGCCCTGTGTGATAAAGGCAAGTCTCCTGGATGAGACTTTTCTGATGATGTTGCCATGACTATAAACTCATGCTGAAAGAGTCTATTACAGTATTAGGATCTTTTTCTTTTTTTTAAAGTAGCTTTAAACTCCAGTCTGTGACATGAAAAAAGAAATACAAATAAACCATACCCCCCTCTCTCTCTCCAAAACTAAACCACCCTCCCAAAAAATAAAAAATAAAAAGCAAGCTTGAAACTATAGTTAAAGACATATATTAATAAATATGATAATTGACATGTCAAGCTTGCAAAGCAAAAAACAACAAAAACAAAACAAACAAAACAAAGTCAAAACAAAAAACACAGCAACAAAAACCTCTGCACTTCTTATAACAGGTTTGTTTGTTTGTTGATTTATCCTTCTGCTTATTTTTCCCTCCCAGTTTTTAATGGATTCAGAAACTTTCACTAGATAGATGCACTCCAATTTATTTATCTACAATATGTATTGTGTACAAATGTGAGCAATCACACACACACACACACACACACTATATATATATATATATATATATATATATATATATATATATATATATATATATATATATATATATATATATATATATATAAAGTATATATGAACAAATAAAAAATCACAGTAGTCTTTACTACAAACTCTCACGGTCTAAACTCTAAAGAGCACTGAACACGCATGCCTAAGTTCACAAAGCTTACCGAGTTAATGAAAGATCATAAAGATCACAAAGCTTTGTTTTAATGAAACTGAAAGATAGTTCACAAAGCTTAATGAGTTAATGAAAATAAAAAGTCCACAAAGCTTAGTTAATGGAAAATAGTTCACAAAGCTTACTCAGTTACTGAGTTTTAATGAAACTGAAAGATAGTTCACAAAGCTTACTCAATTTAATGAAACTGAAAGAGAGTTAAAGATAGTTCACAAAGCTTACTCAATTTAATGAAACTGAGAGAGAGTTCACAAAGCTTACTCAGTTAATGAAAGAGAGTTCACAAAACTTACTCAGTTACTGAATTTTAATGAAACTGAAAAATAGTTCACAAAGCTTATTCAGTTGATGAAAGATAGTTCACAAATCTTGCTCAGTTTTAATGATAATAATAAAAAATGGAATTTATATAGCGCTGTTATCTTGCACAGACAAATCAAAGCGCTTGCACTCAACTCATTCTTACAGTCATGCAACCAATATCAAGTAACAGTTCCAACAAGTCCAAATGCACGCACGCACACACACACACACACACACACACACACAGGCCACACACCCTGGCAGGGCGATGGAATTTTTGGCTGTTGAAAAGAAGGGATAGCTATGAAATGAAACAGGAGAGGAAATTCTTAGATTTGAAACAAATGTGTCATGAGGCCAGATTTAAAAGTGTCACAAGAAGGTCTCTGGCGAAGAGAGATAGGGAGGCCTTTCCAAATCAATGGACCAGAAACAGAGAAAGAAGCCAAGAGTGGACTGGCTGAATCTAGGTGTTTGTAAGCACAAGGAATCTGCATGAAGTTGAAAATTAGTTCACAAAGCTTACCCAGTTTTAATGAAACTTAAAGATAGTTCACAGAGCTTACTCAATAAATGAAAAATAGTTCACAAAGCTTACTCAGTTTCAATGAAACTTAAAGATAGTTCACAAAGCTTACTCAATAAATGAAAATTAGTTCACAAAGCTTACCCAGTTTTAATGAAACTTAAAGATAGTTCACAAAGCTTACTCAATAAATGAAAAATAGTTCACAAAGCTTACTCAGTTTCAATGAAACTGGAAGCTAGTTCACAATATTACCCAGTTTTAATGTAACACAAACTGAAAATGGATGGTTGTCTAGAGGTAATGCACCTGCCTAACAAGCAAAAAGTCCGAGTCAGAAGTGTGCGGTGGTGCGATCTCCATTTGGGCCCAAAACTTCCCCCCATCCATTAGACCATGAGTGGTGGTCTCGGTGCTAGTCTTTCAGATGAGATGATAAACCAAGGTCCTGTGTGCTAAACATAATTATTTAGCACATGTAAAAGAACCCACAGCAACAAGAGTTGTCCCTAGCAAATTCTGTAGAAAAAAAGCCACTCTGAAAGGGAAACAAATACAGTTGCAGACAGGAAAAGAAAAAATAATGGGTGGCGCTGCTCTTGTGGTGACGCTCTCTCCCCAGAGAGAGCAGCCTGAATTTCATGCAGAGAAATCTAACATGACTTAAAGTGGTATGAAATAAAATGAAATCAAAAGCTTACTCAGTTTTAATGTAACTGATAGTTCACAAAGCTTATTCAGTTAATGATAGAATAGTTCACAAAGCTTACTTACTAAGCTAATGCAACTGAAATATAGTTCACAAAGCTTAGTTTAAATAAAACTGAAACATAGTTCAAATACTTACTCAGCTGATGACAAATAGTTCACAAAGCTTATTGAGTTTTAATAAAACTGAAAGATAATTCACAAAGCTTACTGAGTTATGATGAAACTGAAAGTTCACAAAGCTGATGAGTTGATGAAAGATAGTTCACAAAGCTTACTAAGTCTTAATGGAACTGAAAGATAGGTTACTGAGTTTTAATGAAACAATAATAGTTCACAAAACTTAGTTAATGAAACTGAAAGTTCACAAAGCTTTGTGAAATTTAATGAAACTGAAAGGTCACAAAGCTTTGTAAAATTTAATGAAACTGAAAGATAGTTCACAAAGCTTTGTGAAATTTAATGAAACTGAAAGATAGTTCACAAAGCTTTGTGAAATTTAATGAAATTGAAAGATAGTTCACAAAGCTTACTCAGCTGATGAAAGGTAGAACTTTCACAAGGGCTCACTGGGTTTTAATGAAGCTCGTTCCATATTGTTTACAGCCCTACACACCACGAAAGATAGTTCACAAAGCTTATAATATACAGTTCATAAAAAATAGTTAACAAGGTCTACACAGCTATGAAAGATGTTCACGAAACTCACAGAGTTTGTGAAAGAGAGTTCACAAAATTTACTCATATAATGAAAGACATGAATAGGTAACTTTTCTATACCGATACCATACAAACCATCTAATCACTAATGCCAAAACATTTCCAAACAGATTCTGAGAAAAAAAAGTGATAAAATGACCACATTAGTGAAAGAACTATCCGAAAAAGACAACTATTTCTGGGAAAAACATATCAAGTGTACTACTTGTTCTACAAGAATGTGTATAGTTTTTTTTAAACCCACCCCCCCCCCCCCCCCCCAAATAAAAAAATTACAGCCTGAATCACAAAAATGTGTTGTGTGTTAGTGTGTGTTTCTTGTATTTTTTCAAAAATATAATTTACAGTTTGAATCTCTTCAATAATATTCATAATCATTTTGAACTAACATCAATATCAGCATGTCACAGACCCTCTAATACACCACTATGTTCAACTTCTTTAAACAAATGATTTCAAACTTTCTCAATTGGCATGAAGCGGAATACGAACAAAGGAAAGGGGGTGTGGAGGACTTTCTTTTTTTTCCATTCCATATTAATACTCTTATAGATCCACTATCGAATAAACGCAATAATATTTACCTGAAACACAAATCACACAGCAGACAACACAAAGTCAGAAGAAAAACAAAACAAAGCACAAGACTCAAGGCAGCTCACAACAAAACAAGACTTGTGGAGAGAGATCACGTCTAGTCATGAGGGGAGGCCAGCCAGTGTTAATTCCTGCTGACGGGTTTCTGGAACTCTATGTCACTGTCCAGGTCACTGTCGTCATTCAGCGCCACCAGCGTCTGCCCGTTAGCACCTCTGTGGATCAACCGCTTCATGCTCACCCCTTCCTCGTTCTCACCGCCCGCCCGGCGTCGATAGCAGCAAGCGATAGCGGCTCCGATCATGAGAATGATGATGAAGTTGACGGCACAGTGCCACACAAAAAACAACGTGGCCAACATAAACTCGTCGTGGTCATGTTCTTTCCAGGGCATGGCTCCGGGAAGAGGGTTGTACAGAATGAAGCCCACCTGCCAAAACCACGTCCCTTGGATCAGGAGGAAATACGAACGACTCAAAGGTCCCAGCAAATTGTGTCGAAATTTCATCTCCATCGCCACCGCCACTATGTTGGCGATGATGGTGTAGATCAGGAGCGTGTGCAACAAGACGTCGAGTTCTGTACGATCATGCAGGTGGAATTTGAACAACAGCCACTCAGCTAACAACGCCAACAGAACGCTGACATAATCTATATCGGGTGGCAATGGTGCGCGATAAAACACCAAGATATCGATCACTCCTGTAATGCCGAAAAAGAAAAACATGGTGGCGTGCTGAGAATTGCCGGCGGACACAAAGTGCTTACTGCTATAGCCAGTAACGATTTCTCCTACAAATCCCACGGTTACTAACAGAATCTTGAAAAAGGCCTCCACCGGCATCTCCTTCAGTCGTCCACACAGGCAGTCACAAGGAAAAGACATGGTAGACGTGAAGCGTGCATTCCTCTGCCGGCTGTTGAAATAACGACGGAATGATTGAATGATGTACCAAATGGCAAAGGCGATAAAAAATGCCCCTGGCAAGGCATGACCTCCAAAACTGCCCATTTTTTGCTGAATCTCATCAACTCACAAAGTGATCCAGTTGTGGGTATCCAAGCTGAAACATAAGAAGCAAGACTATCTTTACATCCCTTACATCATATGACACCGAAAGGAACTTTACGGGCAGGTCACTTTGTGAGTGCAGTCTTAAACTATGTTCAAGATAATCTACACTTTTTGGAAAGAGATTTTTTTTTAAACTGCCATTCTTATTAGTAGCTACACATGTGAACAAAAAACACTTTACTGACTCTGCCATTTGAAATTTAAAACAAACAAACAAACCCAAACTTCTTGACTGCCAGATTAAATATTGCGATAACCTCTGCAAGTGAATTTTGCATGTTCAGTCCTACTTATTTTCAATGAAATGAATATTACTGAACCATTCTGTTTTGCATGGCCGTCATGCAATCAATGATAAATAATCAATAGTTTAAACAAACAGATATTACAAACATGGTGCACTGCAGACAAAATCTATGAATAAAATTTCAATAGTCAAATGTTTTTCAAAAGCACACACACACTCACAGTCACACAGATCGTATACTTTAGCAGGGTGATAGGACATGGGTTAGTAAAGGTGGGATAGTTCTGATATGAAACAGGAGGGGGAAAATCTTAGGTTTGAAATAAATATGTCTTGAGGCTGGATTTAAAAGTGTCATAACTGGGTCAGTACTGTCACTGACCCTTCCCATGGAAAAACAGTACTGTCACTGACCCTTCCCATGAGAAAACATTACAAGTATTATCATTAGCCTTCCCATGACAAAACAGTACTTTCACTGTGCTTTCTCATAGCAAAACAGTATTGTCATTGAGTCTTGCCATGAGAAAACAGTATATTCACCGAGCCTTATCATCTCTTTCTCTCTCTCTCTTAGTCACAGTCACACACACAGAGTCCCCCACACACACAGTCCCCCACACACAGCCCCCCCCCCTCACCCCACACACACACACGCACACACACACACACACACACGAGTTCTGAAGCAAAACTCAATTGATCCAAAAACTGCCAAAGCCACCTGGCAGGCTCGATCTTCACTGATTTAGATTTAGAATTGTTGAACTAGAAAGTAAGACACCACATATTCTTTTGTTTTGCTTCAGATGCATGCTGCTCCAGCTATTTTGAAACTTGGATTTTATTTTTCAATACATGAAGAAAGGTTCAATAGATGGGTGTGTGTGTGTGTGTGTGTGTGTGTGTGTGTGTGTGTGTGTGTGTTTGTGTGTGTGTGTGTGTGTGTGTGTATGATAATACATTTTATGATTATATGCTGATTTCTAAATTCTTTCCAATGTGGCCTAAATTTACTAATTGCATCTGAACTAAGAACTGACCATTCAATATTACTGCTTTCCTGCTGTGTCAAAAATCAGTTGCACTTTTGTTAAGAACAGACTGGATGAGAAGTAAGCATTTTCAAGTACCTTGCCATATATTATATAATGATTTATCTACTAAAGGCCATTGTGTGCCAGTGGGAACCCATGACAAAATTTACAAAACTGCATACACACAAGGACTGGATGTAAAAAAGCACATTAATGCTTATTCCATTATCCTCGAAATAAAAGAATATGAAAAATTAATATAAAAAGGCAGCTATGCACTGGCTTCAGAAACTTGTTTATTTCCGGGTTTTCCTCCTTTACTTTAGTTCATTTTAGAGTACACAACTGATTGTTAGCTACAAAGCTTACCATGGATGATGACCTCAACATGGTATCAAAGGGTAAGATTTCAAAATATAATTTTGGCACTTTGCTTACATCAATAACTGTCACAGATTTTAGCCTGCAGGAAGTTCTATCTGAGGTTAATGGCTAGATCAGAATACAAACATACCCAGCACATATAATGCATGCTTGAAATGTTTAATATCTTATCTGTGTAAAAGTCCACTAGCACTACTGAAGCATTACTAGCAAATTGAAACACACACCCTCCCCTGTCCCCCCTCCAACCCCCCCCCCCCCCCCCCCAAACAAACAACAACAAAACAAAAACAACCAACAATAACAAACAGCAACGCCCACCCCCCCCCCCCCCCCCCCCCTCCCCCAAGTCCATAGTGGCAATACTGAATCCAGCAACATTCACTTGGAAACTTCCACAGCATAAGTGTGTCGGTGTTGGTGAGCATAATTATATCATATGAATTGATTATGGAACATACATTTATCATTTATGGGAAAATTTAACGAAAACCTATCCCAACCCATCTTTGCCTACAGATTGGCCTACAATTTAGGGACGACTACTGAATTTGAATCATCTTTCGCAATCTGCGTTGAGGTCATAGCCTGTTAAATTGTACAAAGTGGCATTACATAAATGTCGGTGCATCAACCAATGTCATTTCATTAACTTGGACACCTGTCTCAATGTCTGGGTGCGACCTGACAACACGCTGCCACATCGATAAAATTAATCGTCATCTGCTGGGTGCTTACAAATTGCTTGAACAGACTGAAACACAAACCGTAACAACACTATCTCAAATTAGTTTTTAAAAACATATCGAGAATGTCTGCTCACCTGTATGTTTTCCTAAGCTGATAAGTATTATTATTGCTGCAATCTAGATCTATACACTTGTGTCCTAGAAACATGAAACTGAAGCCTGCACTGAGCTGGCCGCCATATCTGAACACGTGACCAAACATCTTCATTTTTCCCCAGAGGAAATGATGCTCAATGGAAAAACACTCCGCCTGCAAACCGTGTGTTCAGCTGTTCACGAGGATTATGGGTGATATTACACACACACACACACACACACACACACACACACACTGATAGCAGAAATAACAGACAGCAAAATGTGTGTTCTAACGTCTGTTCACTGTTCATTGATTGCCCGTATAAATAGCATCTCCAACTCTGGAAACTGTGTGCTAAAAATTCTCTCTTTAGGCCTACTAGGCCTAACCCTCTCTTTGTTTCTGCCTTGTTCCTTGTCTTTTTGTCACCTGCTTCTTGTCTATTTTCTGCCTTATTGGTCCACTCTCTACCCCCCCCCCCCCCCTCCCCGCTATATAGCGCTATATAAATTCCATACAAAAAGATAGCAGTCATATCCCACCCGAAGACTGCGCTGGGCCTAACTTGTCAGGCACTGAACAGCAGCTCGACTTCTTTTTGCTCATAACTATGACTAGACAGACAACAATAAATGTGGTCTGAGCGTTCGACGACCAGGAAGAAGACGGAGAGTGCTCAATGGAAGAGAGAGTAGGGCCAGAGAGACAGAATGGATGGAAAGTTGAGGAGATAGATCGTGTATGTATTAGAACAATAATCTAAATTTAACATTCTCTTGAACATGAGCAAAATTGAAATTTGATAGCATTCACGTTAAACGATAATGTAGACCTAACTAAGATCCACAATAATACGTGTTCCTGTGGACTGCATCAAACATTAATAATTAGGAGGATAATGAATGAGCACACGTGTGTTTTGTTGTTGTTGTTGCTTTTTTTTTTTTAAAAGTCAGTCCTCGTGTGCATGCAGTTTTGTCAATTATGTCATCCATTCCCATTGGTACAAAATGACCTAGTCTAGTTTTGACTAGGTCATTTTGTACCAGTGGGAAGGCGTTCCGCCTTTTAGAAGACTAGGTCATTTTTGTTTCAGTGGGAACCGATGACATAATTGACAAAACTGTTCCAGTGCGTGTGTATGAATATATATATATATATATATTATATATATATATATATATATATATATATATATATATATATATGTGTGTGTGTGTGTGTGTGTGTGTGTGTGTGTGTGTGTGTGTGTTAGAACCACCTGAAAAAAAGTCTGTGTGGCATTTGAACTATAAATAGCCAGCAGGTTTCTGACTACAATATTATTACAGGCATTAATCAAAACACTCCTGCTGTTGGCAATGTCACAAAAACAATTGTGGCATGGCAACTCCCCCCCCCCCCCCCCCCCCCCATCCCTTCCCCCACCCCCCATTCTTCTCTTCCTCCACGTCCAACACCACTCTCAGTCTTGTTTTCCTGCCTCCAGCTGACTCATTTTGCCACAACGACACCGCAATATCGTGTGAAGGTGAAATAAGTGCAGTGCAGAGGCGTTGCTGTTGCTTGTGTGTTTGGGTTTTTTCCCCCTCAGGTTCCCCCTCCCTCACCCCATTCACTGTCTTGATTCATCATCCTCTTTCTTTCTATGTGCGGCAGCATCTCGCTGTAAAGAAGCTACTATCCTTCGGATGAGACTATAAACCGAGGCCCCGTGTGCGAACGCATGCAGAACATCTTGCGCACACGTTAAATCCTGTTCCCCTGTTCGAAAGAGTAGGCCATTGTGTGCCGGTGGGAACAGATGACAAATTTACAAAACCGCATACACACGCATAAAAAAAGTCATCTGAGCGCTTTGATTTGTTGCTTTACAAGATTCAGCGCTATATAAATTCCATACATTATTATTATTATTTAACTGGCTGTAATATTGTATAAAGGTAAAGGTTTCCCATAACCTATAAGGTTGTAGGGGAGCTACGCGTCAGAGACCTCACTTCTCTAGGGGCCAGCATATTGAGGACGGTGCCCATCTCCTCTCCCCGCTGCTTTACCTTCCCTGACCCTAAAGAGGCAGGTACCCATTTACAGCTGGGTGAACTGGGGGAACTGTACTGAAGCCAAGGCTCCAAACGATCACCCATCCAAGTGGTAACTACGCTCGACGCTGCTTAACTCATTATATAGGCTATGCATAATAGTTCGAGAGTTAACGAATCAGCCCAGTTTCTTCTTCTTCTTTGTCGAGCGCTCAGACAGCAATCATCGTCGTCTGCCACATGAAGGAAAATGCGTCACGCTGCCGTTGAGCCCCTGACAAGTCAGGCCCAGCGCATCCGACTTCGGCACAAGGGAGAATTGTCATCTTTTCAGGTTTCTTTCTGGAGAAAAGGCAGGAGAATGGACCAAGAAGGCAGAAAATAGACAAGAAGGCGATGAGGAAGAAAAGGAACAAGGAAGAAACAAAGAGAGTGATAGAAAAGAGGAAATTTCTGGCACAGAATTGTCAGAAGGTGGGGATGCTATTCATACAGTTTGAACTGATTTCAGATATCTGTAGTTAAGTGTCGCCGTGTGTGTGTGTGTGTGTGTGTAACATGACCCGTGCATGTCAGAGAATCAACGAATGCACACATGAACTGAAAGACACATGTTGGCACGGTTTTTATGCTGTTGTTTTTTCGTACGCTCACATGCTTGCTTACATACACAGACACACACACAGACACACACACACACACACTCCAACCCCACTCCACACGAAGGGACAGTGTGTTAACAAAAGAAAAAAACCCATGCCGCTCAGATAGGCTAGTAGCTGTCTTCCGCATTTATAAGAATGTGAGGATCTGCTGGTCACAGTTGTTTGGCGTCATATCACGGCCACCTAGTCTGCCGCTAATCTATGATGTCGCCAGAATGACGGCCAATTTACAATAATGTCAGAATGAAAATGGGCAAATGTATGCGAATTTTTTTCGCCCTAAATGACGTAAACAATAATTCTTATTCAGCATCAATGCCAATGGTTTTGTTTGCTTTTTTTGAGTCGGAGGACAAAAATAAACAGTACCAATTGTTGAACAATTAGTAACAGTTATCCCCCTTCCACCAGCCTACAGCAGACGTTCGCTCAGTTGAAAGTTCACTACACGTGCAGTGCGGCTGTTAACTGAAGGTAAGTTTTTGTTGTTGTATTTTAATTTCTATTGCTATGTTACGTGTATGGCTTTGACATTATGTATAGTGATAACTCGCGAAAATGCAGACGATGATGAATGGAAGGAGAAAAAACATGAAATTTTGAAAGAAACCGGGGTTGGCAGTGTTACTGTTAGGAACGACTTTCACTTTAAGAACGAGTGTAATAATTAATCATTTATTTCTCTTTGAAACAGGACAAGATAAGCGTATTGCGCGCTAAAACCGCCCATGTACCCAGTGTAATATGACTATTATCCGCGCACAAACTATCATTATTAACAATGTAATGGATACAATCGGCGATGAGTTTCACTTAGTAGTGTAAAAACCAAAAACCAAAACAAACAACTGAGCTAGTTATACTGTCAATATGCATGTATGTATAATTTAATGGTTAAAGTTATGTAAACTTCAGAAGTGTGTTCTACGACAGAAATATATATAACCAAGATGGATCTTTGCATTTTGTATTTTGTTGTTTTGGTCAGACAAAAAACAAAAAAAACCCCCCAAAAAAAGCCCCATTCTTGTTGAAGATTTTGCCTCAATGAGGATTTCTTCTTTTCAACCATTTCTTAAACAAAAATTTATATTAAATATGTCTAAGTGCTTAAAAGGAAAAGAAGAATTTGTCTGCGTTTGTGTGTGTGTGTGCATGTGTGTATGCATATGTGTGTGTGCATGCATATGCATGTGTGTGCTGTGACAGGTATGTGGTGTGTGTGTGCATGTGTGTGCGTGTGCGTGCATGTTCATGCGTGCAGGCGTTTGTGTGTGTGTGTGAAGAATGTAAGATTTTAGTGGAAAGAAAAAAAATTGAACACTACATTAGTCCCTTAACCGAGAGGGGACATAGTTGTACCTGTTGTATGCCAATGCCTGGGTCTTGGCAAAGCTAGTTTTTGTTGTTGTTGGTTCATTCAGTGATATATTGTCTACCCATACATTTTTCGGTTTACCTTGTCTTTTACTTTCATGGAATGTGCCCTGCTTGGACTATCTCATCTGAGAATGCTCCATCTTATGACATTACCATATCCACTTCAGTATTCTTTTCTTGGGATGGCTCAGTGATCAGAGCACTCGCTAAGGTTAAGCAGCATCGAGCGTGATTACCACTTGGGTGGGTGACCGTTTGCACGCCTTGGCTTCAGTACGGTCCCCCAGTTCTCCCAGCTGTAAATGGGTACCTGCCTCTTTAGGGTCAGGGAATGTCAAGCAGTGATGGAGAGGAGATGGACACGGCCCTCATTATGCTGGCCCCTTGAAAAGTTGAGGTCTCTGATGCCTCACTCCCCTATGACCACATACGATATGGGACACCTTTACCTTCACCCTTTTCTGATTGCAGTTTTATCAATGTCAGTTGTGTGTTTTGCCATATATAGTTTTATTATTTTTTTTCTTATTGGTACATTTTATTGTTAAGGGTTGTAATAATGTTGAAGTTAAACATTATTATTAGGTATTTTTTGTTCCTAGATAGATGGCTTGATGACAAAAAGCAAATGCATTGCTTATTCAATGTACTACCCGTGTTCTTTTGTTCTAGCAGCCAGGGAGTGATACTTGAACACTGGGATGGGCACAGGATGTCCATTCTGCAGTGTTATTTGCCCATGTGGACAATTGTTATGTATATTGTTTGTACTTTAAAATGTTTGTGATCATTTTTTACACTTCTTTTTGTAATCTGGGGATGATGAATTAAGCAGAACGGCTGGTGTCTTCAGCACAGCCTGGTTTATTAGCCTTAAGGAATGAAATGATTTAGGTATTATGTTGTTTAATGGTTTTTGTTTTTTTTCAGAAGGACAGTGTTAGATATTTGAAGGTTTTTGGAAGTATTGGTTTTGAATTTGAAGTGACTGTTACTGGAGCCACTGAAACTGAATGAGGTGACAGCCCTGATATGGCTTTCGTGGTCGGCAGGGCTGTAAACAAAATGGAATGAATGAAGGAATGGCTTGACTCACACTCTGTCTGTATATATGAAACTGTAATGAATGTTCCATTTTGCAGGAGGACTGCACCTTTCTGAACCATGGGGCATTTGGAGCCACGCTGAAGGAGGCCTTAAAAGCTGCCCAGGTTTGTCCGGAATATCAACATTAATAAAAATAAAAATAATAATGTATGGAATTTATATAGCGCTGAATCTTGTAAAGCAACAAATCAAAGCGCTCAGATGACAATTTTTTTTCTCAAGGATAATGGAATAAGCACTCATGTGCTTTTTTACATCCAGTCCCCATGTGTATGCGGTTTTGTAAATATTGTCATCTGTTCCCACCGGCACACAATGGCCTACTCTTTCGAAAAGCGGAACAGGATTTAACGTGTGCGCAAGATGTTCTGCATGCGTTCGCACACGGGTCCTTGGTTTATAGTCTCACCCAGACTTTGACATTCAGTTCGATTTTTTGGTCAAACTGGGAAGAAAGGGTGAGGCTGGGAATCGAACCCAGAACCTCACGGTTTACTTGTTGGCAGGCAAATGTCTTAACCATCCTGCCACCTTCCTTCCTCCCATTAACTCATTCAACCCCGAGTCCAAACACTGCTTAAGCAAGACTTAGTGACTTGCTGGCATGAGCCTAAGCAGCTCTTAGGCTAGGTACAGGCTGTGTTGTTGTTGTGATTATATTTACATCACAATTTTTTTTAATGAAAAGTATTTTATTTTACTTTATACCACTTTAAGTCACGGCAGATTTCTATGAGTGAAATTCAGGCTGCTCTTCCCGGGGAGAGTGCGTTGCTACAAGAGCAGGGCCACCTTTTTTTTTCTTTTCCTTTTTCCTGTTTGCAACTGATTTTTGTTTCCCTATCAGAGTGGCTTTTTTCTACAGAATTTTTCCAGGGACAACTCTCTTGTTGCCGTGGGTTCTTTAACGTGCGCTAAATAGTTGTGTGTAACACACAGGACCTCGGTTTATCGTCTCATCTGAAAGACCAGGGCCCAGACCACCACTCATGGTCTAATGGATGGGGGAAAAGTTTTGGGCCCAAACAGGATTCGAACCACCGCACACTTCCGATCCAGACTTTTTGCTTTCTAGACAGGCGCGTTACCTGTAGACCACCAATCCACAAATAATGACAACACAACAATACCGAGAACTGTGAACTGGTTTTTATTTATTTATTTATTTTTTTTATAAAAGATATATAAAGTAAATGTTTAATAAAGGTTCCTTCATACCATTTTCTGATTGCCTAAGCAGTGCTCAGCCTCGGGGTTGAATGAGTCAAATTTCTTTTTAAAAAAAAAGTTTCTGTTCATTGTCTTGCTGACTCCCTTGTGGTTGGCTGGTTTGTGAACAAGGTGGATGAACCCTAGGCACACTTGAGTCCAAAACATATATACATTAAATTTTTCTTAAATTTTTTTTTTTTATAGGTTTTTGGTTCCTCACCTAGTAGACCTCCCAAGATTCACCAATGGTGAGGTTTTTGCATATGCGGTGGATTTACCCACCATTAGGGTAGCCACATTCCGACTTCTGGGATCAAAATATGTGTGATATAATTATATATATATTGTCTCGTCTGCTTGACGCAACTGGAAGTTGGGAGTGGGTACACTTATATGTGGGAAATGTGGAAAGTTATAACTTAAGGTGTATGATAAATAAAAAATTGAATACAGTTTTCTGTGTATGGGTTTGTACAAATTGCCGTGCCTGCAGAAGTAGGTCGTGACAGAAGAAATGTTGAAGGATGACAGGGATTTCTTTTGCGTTAAGTTTTGTTGTTGTTTTTTCTCGGCTAGAGGTTTCTGAGGTTCACCAATGGTGAGATTTTCGACACAGATGTCGTGATTAGACACCATGCCCCTGAAGGTGGAATGTGGCTACCTTATCAGTGGGACAGAAACGGTCGCTTACGCAAAGTTTATTTTATTTTTATTTATTTAATTTTTTTATATTGAGGATAATGGAATAAGCACTTATGTGCTTTTTTTTTTTTACATCCAGTCCCCGTGTGTATGCGGTTTTGTAAATTCTGTCATCTGTTCCCACCGGCACACAATGGCCTACTCTTACGAAAAGTGGAACAGGATTTTGCGTGTGCGCAAGATGTTCTGCGTGCGTTCACACACGGGGCCTCGGTTTATAGTCTCATCCGAAGGACTTTTGGGGAGAGTGGAGTATGCACTGATGTTAACTCCAGAGGAAAATATCCCCTTGAATGGGAATCGAACCCGGATGGTCAGATTGCGAGCGCAATGTTCTAAACACTAAGCTATCCCATCCCCAGCAATGGTTCACCACCATTGGTGAACCTTGGAGCTCTGAGACTGTGAATCTGTTTTTCTCTGTCTGTGTGCCAGGAGTGGCAGCAGTACACAGAGCGCCAGCCTCTGCGATTCCTGGACAGGGAGCTCTTTCCCCACCTGGTGCACGTGACCCGGCGCCTGGCAAAGTTTGTTGGTAAACATCAGCAACAGTACTTGCTCTTTGTCTTTCTCAGGGTTGTCAGCGCAGCATTTTCTCTCTTTATCACTCCTAGTGTCATCAGCGCAGCATTTTCTGTCTTTATCACTCCTAGTGTCATCAGCGCAGCATTTTCTCTCTTTATCACTCCTAGTGTCATCAGCGCAGCATTTTCTCTCTTTATCACTCCTAGTGTCATCAGCACAGCATTTTCTCTCTTTATCACTCCTATGTCTCAGCGCAGCATTTTCTCTCTTATCATCCTATTCATCAGCACAGCATTTTCTGTCTTACCTCTATTCATCAGCAGCATTTTCTGTCTTATCACTCTAGTGTCATCAACAGCTTTCTGTCTTTATACTCTATGTCATCACGAGCATTTTCTCTCTTTTCACTCCTTGTCACAGCAGCATTTTCTCTCTTATCACTCCTATGTCTCACGCAGCATTTTCTCTCTTTATCACCCTAGTCATCAGCGCAGCATTTTCTGTCTTACCTCACACAGCATTTTCTGTCTTACCTCAGCACAGCATTTCTGTCTTACCTCAGCATTTCTGTCTTACCTCAGCGCAGCATTTTCTGTCTTACCTCAGCATGTTCTGTCTTACCTCAGCAGCATTTTCTGTCTTACCTCAGCACAGCATTTTCTGTCTTACCTCAGCGCAGCATGTTCTGTCTTACCTCAGCACAGCATTTTCTGTCTTACCTCAGCACAGCATTTTCTGTCTTACCTCAGCGCAGCATTTTCTGTCTTACCTCAGCATTTCTGTCTTACCTCAGCACGCATTTCTGTCTTACCTCAGCATTTTCTGTCTTACCTCAGCGCAGCATTTTCTGTCTTACTAGCATTTTGTCTTACCTCACATTTTCTGTCTTACCTCAGCGCAGCATTTTGTCTTCCTCAGCATTTCTGTCTTACCTCAGCACAGCATTTCTGTCTTACCTCAGCACAGCATTTCTGTCTTACCTCAGCACAGCATTTCTGTCTTACCTCAGCACAGCATTTCTGTCTTACCTCAGGGATTCTGTCTTACCTCAGCATGTTGCTGTCTTACTCAGCCAGCATTTTCTGTCTTACCTCAGCGCAGCTTTTCTTCTTCCTCAGCACAGCATTCTGTCTACCTCACATTTTGTCTTACCTCAGCATTTTCTGTCTTACCTCAGCATTTTCTGTCTTACCTCAGCATTTCTTCTTACCTCCCACAGCATGTTCTGTCTTACCTCAGCACAGCATTTTCTGTCTACTCAGCACAGCATTTTCTGTCTTACCCAGCACAGCATTTCTGTCTTACCTCAGCACATGCATTTTGTCTTACCTCACGCAGCTTTTCGTCTTACCCCAGCATTTCTGTCTTACCTCAGCGCCATTCTCTCTCTTACCTCAGCATTTCTTCTTACTAGCACAGCATTTCGTCTACCTCAGCCAGCATTCTGTCTACTCAGCACAGCATTTCTGCTCTTACCATCAGCATTTCTGTCTTACTCCAGCGCAGCATGTTCTTCTACTCAGCATTTTCTGTCTTACCTCACGCAGCCCTTTTCTTCTTACCTCGCACAGCATTTCTTCTTACCTCAGCATTTCTGTCTACCTCAGCGCACAGTTCTGTCTACCTCACATGTTCTGTCTACCTCAGCCCTTTTCTGTCTTACCTCAGAACAGCCATGTTCTGCTCTTACCTCAGCATGTCGTCCATTACTCAGCTTTCTGTCCTCCTCAGCACAGCATTCTGTCTTACTCCTTTCTGTCTTACCTCAGCATTTCTGTCTTCGTCAGCATTCTGGGCTTACCTCAGCATTTTCTGTCTTTCCTCAGCATGTTCTTCTACCTCACCAGCCATTTTCTGTCTACCTCCACAGCATTTTCTGTCTATCCTAGCATTTTCTGTCTTACCCAGCATTTTCTGTCTTACTCAGCATTTTCTGTCTTACCTCAGCACAGCATTTCTGTCTTACACTCAGCAGTCTGTCTTACCTCAGCACAGCATTTCTGTCTACCTCAGCACGCATTTTCTGTCTACCTCAGCACAGCATTTTCTGTCTTACCTCAGCATTTTCTGTCTACCTCAGCATTCTGTCTTACCTCAGCACACATTTTCTGTCTTACACTCACATGTTCTGCTTACCTCAGCACAGCATTTTCTGTCTTACCTCAGCATGTTCTGTCTTACCTCAGCATGTTCGTCTTACCTCAGCGCAGCATGTTCTGTCTTACCTCAGCATTTTCTGCTTACCTCACATTTTGTCTTACCTCAGCATTTAGTCTTACCTCAGCGCAGCATTTTCTGCTACTCAGGCACATTTTCTGTCTTGACCTCAGCGCAGCATTTTTGTCTTACCCTCACTGTTCTGTCTTACCTCGGCAGCTTTTCTGTTTACCTCAGCATTTTCTGTCTTACTCAGCGCAGCATTCTGTCTTACCTCAGCGCAGCATTTTCTGTCTACCACCTCAGCATTTCTGTCTTAACCTCAGCACAGCATTTTCTGTCTTACCTCACAGTTTGTCTTACCTCAGCACAGCATTTTCTGTCTTACTCAGCATGTTCTGTCTTACTCAGCATTTTCTGTCTACTCAGCATTTTGTCTTACCTCAGCACAGCATTTCTGTCTTACCAGCGAATCATTTTCTGTCTTACCTCAGCAAGCATTTTCTGTCTACCATAGCAATTTACTGTCTTACCTCAGCGCAAACATTTCTGTTACCTAGCGCAGCATTTCTGTCTTACTCAGCATGTTCGTCTTACCTCAGCACAGCATGTTCTTCTTACCTCAGCATGTTCTGTCTACTAGCAGTTCTGTACTTACCTCAGCATGTTCGTCTTACTCAGCATGTTCTGTTCTTAAAACCCGATGTTCTGTCTTCTCAGCACAGCATGTTCGTCCTTACCTCAGCATTTGCTGTCTTACCTCAGCACAATATTCTTAACCTCAGCATATTCTGTGTACCAGCACAGCATGTTCGTCTTACCTCAGCATTCTGTCTACTCACATGTTCGTCTTACCTCAGCATGTTCTGTCATACCTCAGCATTTTCTGTCTTACCTCAGCAAACAGCAAAGTTCTGTCTACCCAGCATGTCACCCGCACAGCATTTTCTGTCTTTCCCCATCATCAGTCTTACCTAGCACAGCATTTCGTCTACTTGCATACGCACATTTCTGCTTAACCTCAGCATTTTCTGCTACCCAGCAACAGAGTCGCAACTCAGCACAGCATTTCTTTTACGCTCACATTTTCTTCTTACCTCAGCATGTTTTTCTCCTCAGCTGTTCTCAGTTACTCAGCAGGGTCTGTTTACCTCAGCCGCATGTCTGTCTACCTCGCATTCGTTTCTCACACAGCATGTTCTGTCACCTCAGCATCGTCTTAACTACACAGCATTTTCTGTCTTACCTCAGCACTGCAGTCGGTCACCTCAGCCGCTTTCTGTCTACCTCGCCAGCACTTCTTCTACCCACACAATCGCCACTCAGCCCCCAACATTCTGTCTCCTCGCACAGCTTTCTGTCTTACCTCAGCTTTTTGCTACTCAGACAGCATTTCGTCTTACTCACTTTTTTCTTACCGCCAGAGTTCTGTCTTAGCACATTTTCTGTCTTTACCTCAGCACAGCTGTTGTCATACCTCAGCGCAGCGTTTGCCCTCAGCGCAGATTTTTGTCTTACCTACGCGCATACTATACCCTACCCCGTGTCACAGCACGCCATTTCTGCTATCACTCCTAGTATCATCGCACGCATTTTCTCTCTTTATCACTCCTAGTGTCATCGCGCAGCATTTTCTGTCTTTAATCACTCCTAGTGTCATCAGCACAGCATTTTCTGTCTTATCACTCCTAGTGTCATCAGCGCAGCATTTCTGTCTTTATCACTCCTAGTGTCATCAGCGCAGCATTTTCTGTCTTTATCACTCCTAGTGTCATCAGCGCAGCATTTCTGTCTTTATCACTCCTAGTGTCATCAGCACAGCATTTTCTGTCTTTATCACTCCTAGTGTCATCAGCGCAAGCATTTTCTGTCTTTATCACTCCTAGTGTCATCAGCGCAGCATTTTCTGTCTTTATCACTCCTAGTGTCATCAGCACAGCATTTTCTGTCTTATCACTCCTAGGTCATCAGCACAGCATTTTCTGTCTTTATCACTCCTAGTGTCATCAGCGCAGCATTTTGTGTCTTTATCACTCCTAGTGTCATCAGCGCAGCATTTTGTGTCTTTATCACTCCTAGTGTCATCAGCGCAGCATTTTGTGTCTTATACACTCCTAGTGTCATCAGCGCAGCATTTTCTGTCTTTATCACTCCTAGTGTCATCAGCGCAGCATTTTCTGTCTTTATCACTCCTAGTGTCATCAGCACAGCATTTTCTGTCTTTATCACTCCTAGTGTCATCAGCGCAGCATTTTCTGTCTTTATCACTCCTAGTGTCATCAGCGCAGCATTTTGTGTCTTTATCACTCCTAGTGTCCATCAGCACAGCATTTGTGTCTTTATCACTCCTAGTGTCATCAGCGCAGCATTTTGTGTCTTTATCACTCCTAGTGTCATCAGCGCAGCATTTTGTGTCTTTATCACTCCTAGTGTCATCAGCGCAGCATTTTGTGTCTTTATCACTCCTAGTGTCATCAGCGCAGCATTTTGTGTCTTTATCACTCCTAGTGTCATCAGCGCAGCATTTTGTGTCTTTATCACTCCTAGTGTCATCAGCGCAGCATTTTCTCTTTGTCACTCCTAGTGTCATCAGCGCAGCATTTTCTGTCTTTATCACTCCTAGTGTCATCAGCGCAGCATTTTCTGTCTTTATCACTCCTAGTGTCATCAGCGCAGCATTTTCTGTCTTTATCACTCCTAGTGTCATCAGCGCAGCATTTTCTGTCTTTATCACTCCTAGTGTCATCAGCGCAGCATTTTCTGTCTTTATCACTCCTAGTGTCATCAGCACAGCATTTTCTCTCTTTGTCACTCCTAGTGTCATCAGCGCAGCATTTTCTCTCTTTATCACTCCTAGTGTCATCAGCGCAGCATTTTCTCTCTTTATCACTCCTAGTGTCATCAGCGCAGCATTTTCTCTCTTTATCACTCCTAGTGTCATCAGCACAGCATTTTCTCTTTATCACTCCTAGTGTCATCAGCACAGCATTTTCTCTCTTTATCACTCCTAGTGTCATCAGCGCAGCATTTTCTGTCTTTATCACTCCTAGTGTCATCAGCGCAGCATTTTCTGTCTTTATCACTCCTAGTGTCATCAGCGCAGCATTTTCTCTCTTTATCACTCCTAGTGTCATCAGCGCAGCATTTTCTCTCTTTGTCACTCCTAGTGTCATCAGCACAGCATTTTCTCTCTTTGTCACTCCTAGTGTCATCAGCGCAGCATTTTCTCTCTTTATCACTCCTAGTGTCATCAGCGCAGCATTTTCTCTCTTTATCACTCCTAGTGTCATCAGCACAGCATTTTCTCTCTTTATCACTCCTAGTGTCATCAGCGCAGCATTTTCTGTCTTACCTCAGCACAGCATTTTCTGTCTTACCTCAGCACAGCATTTTCTGTCTTACCTCAGCATTTTCTGTCTTACCTCAGCGCAGCATTTTCTGTCTTACCTCAGCATGTTCTGTCTTACCTCAGCGCAGCATTTTCTGTCTTACCTCAGCACAGCATTTTCTGTCTTACCTCAGCGCAGCATGTTCTGTCTTACCTCAGCACAGCATTTTCTGTCTTACCTCAGCACAGCATTTTCTGTCTTACCTCAGCGCAGCATTTTCTGTCTTACCTCAGCATTTTCTGTCTTACCTCAGCACAGCATTTTCTGTCTTACCTCAGCATTTTCTGTCTTACCTCAGCGCAGCATTTTCTGTCTTACCTCAGCATTTTCTGTCTTACCTCAGCATTTTCTGTCTTACCTCAGCGCAGCATTTTCTGTCTTACCTCAGCATTTTCTGTCTTACCTCAGCACAGCATTTTCTGTCTTACCTCAGCACAGCATTTTCTGTCTTACCTCAGCACAGCATTTTCTGTCTTACCTCAGCACAGCATTTTCTGTCTTACCTCAGCATTTTCTGTCTTACCTCAGCATGTTCTGTCTTACCTCAGCACAGCATTTTCTGTCTTACCTCAGCGCAGCATTTTCTGTCTTACCTCAGCACAGCATTTTCTGTCTTACCTCAGCATTTTCTGTCTTACCTCAGCATTTTCTGTCTTACCTCAGCATTTTCTGTCTTACCTCAGCATTTTCTGTCTTACCTCAGCACAGCATGTTCTGTCTTACCTCAGCACAGCATTTTCTGTCTTACCTCAGCACAGCATTTTCTGTCTTACCTCAGCACAGCATTTTCTGTCTTACCTCAGCACAGCATTTTCTGTCTTACCTCAGCGCAGCATTTTCTGTCTTACCTCAGCATTTTCTGTCTTACCTCAGCGCAGCATTTGCTCTCTTACCTCAGCATTTTCTGTCTTACCTCAGCACAGCATTTTCTGTCTTACCTCAGCACAGCATGTTCTGTCTTACCTCAGCACAGCATTTTCTGTCTTACCTCAGCATTTTCTGTCTTACCTCAGCGCAGCATGTTCTGTCTTACCTCAGCATTTTCTGTCTTACCTCAGCGCAGCATTTTCTGTCTTACCTCAGCACAGCATTTTCTGTCTTACCTCAGCATTTTCTGTCTTACCTCAGCGCAGCATGTTCTGTCTTACCTCAGCATGTTCTGTCTTACCTCAGCATTTTCTGTCTTACCTCAGAACAGCATGTTCTGTCTTACCTCAGCATGTTCTGTCTTACCTCAGCATTTTCTGTCTTACCTCAGCACAGCATGTTCTGTCTTACCTCAGCATTTTCTGTCTTACCTCAGCATTTTCTGTCTTACCTCAGCATTTTCTGTCTTACCTCAGCATTTTCTGTCTTACCTCAGCATGTTCTGTCTTACCTCAGCGCAGCATTTTCTGTCTTACCTCAGCACAGCATTTTCTGTCTTACCTCAGCATTTTCTGTCTTACCTCAGCATTTTCTGTCTTACCTCAGCATTTTCTGTCTTACCTCAGCACAGCATTTTCTGTCTTACCTCAGCATGTTCTGTCTTACCTCAGCACAGCATGTTCTGTCTTACCTCAGCACAGCATTTTCTGTCTTACCTCAGCACAGCATTTTCTGTCTTACCTCAGCATTTTCTGTCTTACCTCAGCATGTTCTGTCTTACCTCAGCACAGCATTTTCTGTCTTACCTCAGCATGTTCTGTCTTACCTCAGCACAGCATTTTCTGTCTTACCTCAGCATGTTCTGTCTTACCTCAGCATGTTCTGTCTTACCTCAGCGCAGCATGTTCTGTCTTACCTCAGCATTTTCTGTCTTACCTCAGCATTTTCTGTCTTACCTCAGCATTTTCTGTCTTACCTCAGCGCAGCATTTTCTGTCTTACCTCAGCGCAGCATTTTCTGTCTTACCTCAGCGCAGCATTTTCTGTCTTACCTCAGCATGTTCTGTCTTACCTCAGCGCAGCATTTTCTGTCTTACCTCAGCATTTTCTGTCTTACCTCAGCGCAGCATGTTCTGTCTTACCTCAGCGCAGCATTTTCTGTCTTACCTCAGCATTTTCTGTCTTACCTCAGCACAGCATTTTCTGTCTTACCTCAGCATGTTCTGTCTTACCTCAGCACAGCATTTTCTGTCTTACCTCAGCATGTTCTGTCTTACCTCAGCATTTTCTGTCTTACCTCAGCATTTTCTGTCTTACCTCAGCACAGCATTTTCTGTCTTACCTCAGCGAATCATTTTCTGTCTTACCTCAGCACAGCATTTTCTGTCTTACCTCAGCATTTTCTGTCTTACCTCAGCGCAGCATTTTCTGTCTTACCTCAGCGCAGCATTTTCTGTCTTACCTCAGCATTTTCTGTCTTACCTCAGCACAGCATGTTCTGTCTTACCTCAGCATGTTCTGTCTTACCTCAGCATGTTCTGTCTTACCTCAGCATGTTCTGTCTTACCTCAGCATGTTCTGTCTTACCTCAGCATGTTCTGTCTTACCTCAGCACAGCATGTTCTGTCTTACCTCAGCATTTGCTGTCTTACCTCAGCACAGCATGTTCTGTCTTACCTCAGCATTTTCTGTCTTACCTCAGCACAGCATGTTCTGTCTTACCTCAGCATTTTCTGTCTTACCTCAGCATGTTCTGTCTTACCTCAGCATGTTCTGTCTTACCTCAGCATTTTCTGTCTTACCTCAGCACAGCATGTTCTGTCTTACCTCAGCATCTTCTGTCTTACCTCAGCACAGCATTTTCTGTCTTACCTCAGCGAATCATTTTCTGTCTTACCTCAGCACAGCATTTTCTGTCTTACCTCAGCGCAGCATTTTCTGTCTTACCTCAGCATTTTCTGTCTTACCTCAGCACAGCATGTTCTGTCTTACCTCAGCACAGCATGTTCTGTCTTACCTCAGCATTTTCTGTCTTACCTCAGCATGTTCTGTCTTACCTCAGCATGTTCTGTCTTACCTCAGCATGTTCTGTCTTACCTCAGCACAGCATGTTCTGTCTTACCTCAGCATTTTCTGTCTTACCTCAGCACAGCATGTTCTGTCTTACCTCAGCATTTTCTGTCTTACCTCAGCATTTTCTGTCTTACCTCAGCACAGCATGTTCTGTCTTACCTCAGCACAGCATTTTCTGTCTTACCTCAGCACAGCATCTTCTGTCTTACCTCAGCACAGCATTTTCTGTCTTACCTCAGCACAGCATTTTCTGTCTTACCTCAGCACAGCATTTTCTGTCTTACCTCAGCATTTTTTGTCTTACCTCAGCACAGCATGTTCTGTCTTACCTCAGCATTTTCTGTCTTACCTCAGCACAGCATGTTCTGTCTTACCTCAGCATTTTCTGTCTTACCTCAGCACAGCATGTTCTGTCTTACCTCAGCGCAGCATGTTCTGTCTTACCTCAGCGCAGCATTTTCTGTCTTACCTCAGCGCAGCATTTTCTCTCTTTATCACTCCTAGTGTCATCAGCACAGCATTTTCTGTCTTTATCACTCCTAGTGTCATCAGCACAGCATTTTCTCTCTTTATCACTCCTAGTGTCATCAGCGCAGCATTTTCTGTCTTTATCACTCCTAGTGTCATCAGCACAGCATTTTCTGTCTTTATCACTTCCTAGTGTCCATCCAGCGCAGCATTTTCTGTCTTTATCACTCCTAGTGTCATCAGCGCAGCATTTTCTGTCTTTATCACTCCTAGTGTCATCAGCGCAGCATTTTCTGTCTTTATCACTCCTAGTGTCATCAGCACAGCATTTTCTGTCTTTATCACTCCTAGTGTCATCAGCACAGCATTTTCTGTCTTTATCACTCCTAGTGTCATCAGCGCAGCATTTTCTGTCTTTATCACTCCTAGTGTCATCAGCGCAGCATTTTGTGTCTTTATCACTCCTAGTGTCATCAGCACAGCATTTTGTGTCTTTATCACTCCTAGTGTCATCAGCGCAGCATTTTCTGTCTTTATCACTCCTAGTGTCATCAGCGCAGCATTTTGTGTCTTTATCACTCCTAGTGTCATCAGCACAGCATTTTGTGTCTTTATCACTCCTAGTGTCATCAGCGCAGCATTTTGTGTCTTTATCACTCCTAGTGTCATCAGCGCAGCATTTTGTGTCTTTATCACTCCTAGTGTCATCAGCGCAGCATTTTGTGTCTTTATCACTCCTAGTGGTCATCAGCGCAGCATTTTTGTGTCTTATCACTCCTAGTGTCATCAGCGCAGCATTTTGTGTCTTATCACTCCTAGTGTCATCAGCGCAGCATTTTTCTCTTTGTCACTCCTGTGTCATCAGCGCAGCATTTTCTGTCTTTATCACTCCTAGTGTCATCAGCGCAGCATTTTCTGTCTTTATCACTCCTAGTGTCATCAGCACAGCATTTTCTGTCTTTATCACTCCTAGTGTCATCAGCGCAGCATTTTCTGTCTTTATCACTCCTAGTGTCATCAGCGCAGCATTTTCTGTCTTTATCACTCCTAGTGTCATCAGCACAGCATTTTCTCTCTTTGTCACTCCTAGTGTCATCAGCGCAGCATTTTCTCTTTATCACTCCTAGTGTCATCAGCGCAGCATTTTCTCTCTTTATCACTCCTAGTGTCATCAGCGCAGCATTTTCTCTCTTTATCACTCCTAGTGTCATCAGCACAGCATTTTCTCTCTTTATCACTCCTAGTGTCATCAGCGCAGCATTTTCTGTCTTTATCACTCCTAGTGTCATCAGCGCAGCATTTTCTGTCTTTATCACTCCTAGTGTCATCAGCGCAGCATTTTCTGTCTTTATCACTCCTAGTGTCATCAGCGCAGCATTTTCTGTCTTTATCACTCCAGTGTCATCAGCGCAGCATTTTTCTCTCTTTGTCACCTAGTGTCATCACACAGCATTTTCTCTCTTTGTCACTCCTAGTGTCATCAGCGCAGCATTTTCTCTCTTTATCACTCCTAGTGTCATCAGCGCAGCATTTTCTCTCTTTATCACTCCTAGTGTCATCAGCACAGCATTTTCTCTCTTTATCACTCCTAGTGTCATCAGCGCAGCATTTTCTGTCTTTATCACTCCTAGTGTCATCAGCACAGCATTTTCTGTCTTTATCACTCCTAGTGTCATCAGCACAGCATTTTCTGTCTTTATCACTCCTAGTGTCATCAGCACAGCATTTTCTGTCTTTATCACTCCTAGTGTCATCAGCACAGCATTTTCTGTCTTTATCACTCCTAGTGTCATCAGCACAGCATTTTCTGTCTTTATCACTCCTAGTGTCATCAGCCCAGCATTTTCTGTCTTTATCACTCCTAGTGTCATCAGCCCAGCATTTTCTTCTTTTTATCACTCCTAGTGTCATCAGCGCAGCATTTCTGTCTTTATCACTCTAGTGTCATCAGCGCAGCATTTTCTGTCTTTATCACTCCTAGTGTCATCAGCGCAGCATTTTCTGTCTTTATCACTCCTAGTGTCATCAGCGCAGCATTTTCTGTCTTTATCACTCCTAGTGTCATCAGCGCAGCATTTTCTGTCTTTATCACTCCTAGTGTCATCAGCGCAGCATTTTCTGTCTTTATCATCCTAAGTGTCATCAGCGCAGCATTTTCTGTCTTTATCACTCCTAGTCTCATCAGCGCAGCATTTTCTGTCTTTATCACTACCTAGTTGTCATTCAGCGCAGCATTATTCTGTCTTTATCACTCCTAGTGTCATCAGCACAGCATTTTCTGTCTTTATCACTCCTAGTGTCATCAGCGCAGCATTTTCTGTCTTTATCACTCCTAGTGTCATCAGCACAGCATTTTTCTGTCTTTATCACTACCTATGTCATCAGCACAGCATTTTCTGTCTTTATCACTCCTAGTGTCATCAGCACAGCATTTTCTGTCTTTATCACTCCTAGTGTCATCAGCACAGCATTTTCTGTCTTTATCACTCCTAGTGTCATCAGCACAGCATTTTCTGTCTTTATCACTCCTAGTGTCATCAGCGCAGCATTTTCTGTCTTTATCACTCCTAGTGTCATCAGCACAGCATTTTCTGTCTTTATCACTCCTAGTGTCATCAGCACAGCATTTTCTGTCTTTATCACTCCTAGTGTCATCAGCACAGCATTTTCTGTCTTTATCACTCCTAGTGTCATCAGCACAGCATTTTCTGTCTTTGTCACTCCTAGTGTCATCAGCACAGCATTTTCTGTCTTTGTCACTCCTAGTGTCATCAGCACAGCATTTTCTGTCTTTGTCACTCCTAGTGTCATCAGCACAGCATTTTCTGTCTTTGTCACTCCTAGTGTCATCAGCACAGCATTTTCTGTCTTTATCACTCCTAGTGTCATCAGCACAGCATTTTCTGTCTTTATCACTCCTAGTGTCATCAGCACAGCATTTTCTGTCTTTAATCACTCCTAGTGTCATCAGCACAGCATTTTTCTGTCTTTATCACTCCTAGTGTCATCAGCACAGCATTTTCTGTCTTTATCACTCCTAGTGTCATCAGCACAGCATTTTCTGTCTTTATCACTCCTAGTGTCATCAGCACAGCATTTTCTGTCTTTATCACTCCTAGTGTCATCAGCACAGCATTTTCTGTCTTTATCACTCCTAGTGTCATCAGCACAGCATTTTCTTTCTTTATCACTCCTAGTGTCATCAGCACAGCATTTTCTGTCTTTATCACTCCTAGTGTCATCAGCACAGCATTTTCTGTCTTTATCACATCCTAGTGTCATCAGCACAGCATTTTCTGTCTTTATCACTCCTAGTGTCATCAGCACAGCATTTTCTCTCTTTATCACTCCTAGTGTCATCAGCACAGCATTTTCTCTCTTTATCACTCCTAGTGTCATCAGCACAGCATTTTCTCTCTTTATCACTCCTAGTGTCATCAGCACAGCATTTTCTCTCTTTATCACTCTAGTGTCATCAGCACAGCATTTTCTCTCTTTATCACTCCTAGTGTCATCAGCACAGCATTTTCTCTCTTTATCACTCCTAGTGTCATCAGCACAGCATTTTCTCTCTTTATCACTCCTAGTGTCATCAGCACAGCATTTCTCTCTTTATCACTCCTAGTGTCATCAGCACAGCATTTTCTCTCTTTATCACTCCTAGTGTCATCAGCACAGCATTTTCTCTCTTTATCACTCCTAGTGTCATCAGCACAGCATTTTCTCTCTTTATCACTCCTAGTGTCATCAGCACAGCATTTTCTCTCTTTATCACTCCTATGTCATCAGCACAGCATTTTCTCTCTTTATCACTCCTAGTGTCATCAGCACAGCATTTTCTCTCTTTATCACTCCTAGTGTCATCAGCACAGCATTTTCTCTCTTTATCACTCCTAGTGTCATCAGCACAGCATTTTCTCTCTTTATCACTCCTAGTGTCATCAGCACAGCATTTTCTCTCTTTATCACTTCCAGTTTCATCAGCACAGCATTTTCTCTCTTTATCACTTCCAGTTTCATCAGCACAGCATTTTCTCTCTTTATCACTTCCAGTTTCATCAGCACAGCATTTTCTCTCTTTATCACTTCCAGTTTCATCAGCACAGCATTTTCTCTCTTTATCACTTCCAGTTTCATCAGCACAGCATTTTCTCTCTTTGTCACTCCTAGTGTCATCAGCACAGCATTTTCTCTCTTTGTCACTGACAGTGTCATCAGCACAGTATTTACTCTCTTTGTCACTTCCAGCGCCATACTCTCATTGTCACTGACAGTGTCATCAGCACAGCATTTTCTCTCTTTGTCACTCCTAGTGTCATCAGCACAGCATTTTCTCTCTTTATCACTCCTAGTGTCATCAGCGCAGCATTTTCTGTCTTTATCACTCCTAGTGTCATCAGCGCAGCATTTTCTGTCTTTATCACTCCTAGTGTCATCAGCGCAGCACATTTTCTCTCTTTATCACTCCTTGTCATCAGCCAGCATTTTCTCTCTTTATCACTCCTAGTGTCATCAGCGCAGCATTTTCTCTCTTTATCACTCCTAGTGTCATCAGCGCAGCATTTTCTCTCTTTATCACTCCTAGTGTCATCAGCGCAGCATTTTCTCTCTTTATCACTCCTAGTGTCATCAGCACAGCATTTTCTCTCTTTATCACTCCTAGTGTCATCAGCACAGCATTTTCTCTCTTTATCACTCCTAGTGTCATCAGCACAGCATTTTCTCTCTTTATCACTCCTAGTGTCATCAGCACAGCATTTTCTCTCTTTATCACTCCTAGTGTCATCAGCGCAGCATTTTCTCTTTATCACTCCTAGTGTCATCAGCGCAGCATTTTCTCTCTTTATCACTCCTAGTGTCATCAGCGCAGCATTTTCTCTCTTTATCACTCCTAGTGTCATCAGCGCAGCATTTTCTGTCTTTATCACTCCTAGTGTCATCAGCGCAGCATTTTCTCTCTTTATCACTCCTAGTGTCATCAGCGCAGCATTTTCTCTCTTTATCACTCCTAGTGTCATCAGCGCAGCATTTTCTCTCTTTATCACTCCTAGTGTCATCAGCACAGCATTTTCTCTCTTTATCACTCCTAGTGTCATCAGCACAGCATTTTCTCTCTTTATCACTTCCAGTTTCATCAAGCACAGCATTTTCTCTCTCTTATCACTTCCAGTTTCATCAGCACAGCATTTTCTCTCTTTATCACTTCCAGTTTCATCAGCACAGCATTTTCTCTCTTTATCACTTCCAGTTTCATCAGCACAGCATTTTCTCTCTTTATCACTTCCAGTTTTCATCAGCACAGCATTTCTCTCTTTATCACTCCAGTTTCATCAGCACAGCATTTTCTCTCTTTATCACTCCTAGTGTCATCAGCACAGCATTTTCTGTCTTTATCACTCCTAGTGTCATCAGCACAGCATTTTCTGTCTTTATCACTCCTAGTGTCATCAGCACAGCATTTTCTCTCTTTGTCACTCCTAGTGTCATCAGCACAGCATTTTCTCTCTTTGTCACTCCTAGTGTCATCAGCACAGCATTTTCTCTCTTTGTCACTGACAGTGTCATCAGCACAGTATTTACTCTCTTTGTCACTGACAGTGTCATCAGCACAGTATTTACTCTCTTTGTCACTTCCAGCGCCATACTCTCATTGTCACTGACAGTGTCATCAGCACAGCATTTTCTCTCTTTGTCACTCCTAGTGTCATCAGCACAGCATTTTCTCTTTATCACTCCTAGTGTCATCAGCGCAGCATTTTCTCTCTTTACATCCTAGTGTCATCAGCGCAGCATTTTCTCTCTTTACACTCTAGTGTCATCAGCACAGCATTTTCTCTTTATCACTCCTAGTGTCATCAGCACAGCATTTTCCTCTCTTTATCACTCCTAGTGTCATCAGCGCACATTTTCTCTCTTTATCACTCCTAGTGTCATCAGCGCAGCATTTTCTCTCTTTATCACTCCTAGGTCATCAGCACAGCATTTTTCCTCTCTTTATCACTCCTAGTGTCATCAGCGCAGCATTTCTCTCTTTATCACTCAGTGTCATCAGCGCAGCATTTTCTCTTTATCACTGCTAGTGTCCATCAGCACAGCATTTTCTCTCTTTATCACTCCATAGTGTCATCAGCACAGCATTTTCTGTCTTTTACTCCTAGTGTTCATCAGCACAGATTTCTGTCTTTATCACTCCTAGTGTCATCAGCACAGCATTTTCTGTCTTTATCACTCCTAGTGTCATCAGCGCAGCATTTTCTTCTTTATCACTCCTAGTGTCATCAGCCAGCAATTTTCTGTCTTACTCAATCAGCATTTCTGCTTACCTCAGCACAGCATTTTCTTCTTACTCCAGCATTTTCTCTCAGTGTCATACAGTGCACGCACAGTATTTACTTCTTTTCACTCAGTGTCATCAGCCAGTATTTACTCTCTTATCACTGACAGTGTCATCAGCACAGCATTTTTCTCTCTTTTCACTCAGTGTCATCACACAGCATTTTCTCTCTTTTCACTCTAGTGTCATCTCCTATGTCACTCCGCATTTCCTCTTCTATCACGCCATTCTCTCTTTGTCATCCCAGCCTCATCACATCTTTTTCACTCTCAGCATCTCTCTTGCTCACTTCGCGCATTTCTCACTCGCCATTTCTCTTCGTCACTGCTTCTTTTGGTCATTTTCACCGCATTTCTCTTTCACCTCATTTCACTCTACAGTTTTCTGTCATCCCTACATTCTCTCTCACATCATGCCTCACTTTCTCAGCGCAGCATTTTTCTTCACTCTATCACACATTGTTCACACTTGTCTCTACCACTTTTCTCTCTTCACATTTCTCTTTCATTCGTTTACAGCAATTTTCCTTCTACACTCTAGTCTATACGCACTTTCCAATTCTTACTTACGCTACATTTTATTACCAAGCATTTGTCTACTCTTATCATCCTTTCACGTCCAGTTCTTCAACCTTTCTCACACTCTTCCTAGTTCATCAGCAATTTTCTTTCTCCCATTTTCCTTATCATCAGTTCACAGCATTTTTCTCTCACATTTTTCCTAGTCTTCCTTACCAGTCACGCACATTTCTCTCTTACTCACCACATTTTCTCTCTTCTCTCACATTTTCTGTCTTACCCAGCTTTCTGTCTTACCTCAGCACTTTCTGTCTTCTCAGCCAGCATTTTCTGTCTTACCACCAGCATTTTCTTTCGTCTCCTCACCAAACATTTCTGTCTACTCAGCACAGCATTTTTCTTACCTACTTCTCACGTCAGCATTTCGTTCTCCTTCAGCATGTCTCTTCTCTCAGCTTTCTTCTTTCGCTACCTGCATTCTGTCTTTCTGCATTTTTCTACCTGCAGCATTTTCTGTCTTCACACCCTTTCGTCTACCTCAGCATTTTCTGTCTACCTCACATTTTCTGTCTTACCTCAGCTTTTCTTCTTACCTCACGCAGCATTTTTCTGTCTTTCAGCACATCTTTTCTGCTCTTCCTCACTCAATTTTTACTCAGCCAGCATTCTCTGTTTCCTAGCATTCTACGACAGCATTTTTCTCCGTCTCAGCATTTCTGTCTTACCTCAGCAATTTCTGTTCTTCTCAGACCATTGTCTACCGCATTTTCCTTACTCAGCATTTTCTCTCCTCTAGCATTCGCTACAGCACAGTTCTGTCTTACCTCGCAGTTTTGTCTTACCTCAGCAGCTTTCTGTCTTACCTCAGCACATTTGCTTCTCCCTCATCTGCTTCTTCTGTCTCTCGTCACAGCATTTTCTGTCTATTTCCTCAGCCAGCATTTTCTGTCTTACCTCAGCAGCAGCTTTCTTCTTACTCTCCAGTTCCACAATTTCTGTCTTACTCAGCACATTTTTCTGTCTTACCTCAGCATCTGTCTTACCTCAGCATTTCTTACCATCAGCTCATCTTCTTCTTCTACCTCAGCATTTTCTGTCTTACCTCAGCTCGCATTTCTGTCTTTTACTCGCACAGCATTCTCGTCTTCTCAGCTTCTTCTTCTCAGCATCTGCTTACGTCCGCCAGCATTTTCTGTCTTACCTCAGCAGCTCTTTTCTGTCTTCTACCTCAGCTCTAGTTCTTCTCTCAGCATCTTCTTCCTGTCTTACTCCAGCTTTTCTTCTTACCTCAGCACTTTCGTTTACCTCCATGCTTCTTACACATTTCTGCTACCAATTTTTACCTCACTGTCTTACAACTCTCGTCTTCTCCATTTCTGCTTCCTCAGCATTCTTCTCCATTTGTCTTCCTTCACACCTTTTTGTCTTACCCAGCATGTTCCTGCTTTACCTCAGTCCTAGCATTTGTCTGCTTCTTCTCAGCCAGCATTTTTCTTCTCCTCAGCATTTTCGTCTACCACCATTTTTCTTCAGCCAGCATTTTCTGTCTTACCTCAGCATTTCTTCTTACCTCAGCATTTTTCTGTCTTACCTAGCACTCATTTCTTCCTCACTTTCTGTCTTACCCAGACAGATTTCTGTCTTACCACGTTAAATACTTGCCGAGTATACAACCTTTATGTGTGTGCGTGAGTGTGTGTGTATGTGTAAACGTGCGTGCGAGCGTGTGTGTATACATTTGAATTTGTATAAAAAAAAAAAAACACAAAAAAACCCCAAGAACTATTAATTGTAACTGGCTGCATGTGAATGAGTAGGATGAATGAAAACGCTTTTTGTTTTTTTTGCGAGATATAGCGCTATATAAATTCCATTTATTATTATTATTATTATTAAAACCCATTTCACTTTTCGGAAGAGTAGGCCATTGTGTGCCGGTGGGAACGGATGACAAAATTAACAAAACCGCATACACACAGGGACTGGATGGAAAAAAAAGCACGCAGATGATCAAATATTCACGTTAAAGATCCCGTAATTTGTGTCATGGTTCGGTGTGTTATGGAAACACAAACGTACCCAGCATACACCCCGAAGCCGGAATACGGCTACCTATAGTTGTGAGCAAAAATGGTCGCATATGCAAAATCTCACGTAGGTGAACCTGCAGAACTCTAGCCGAGAAACGGGAAAGAAAAAAAAAATCATTGCTGTTTTAGGCACCCATACTCCAAGCTTCAGAGGATTTTTGTTGTTGTTGTCCTTTATCAAAGCAGAGCATGGGTTGTTAATGCTACGACTACGTTATGACAAGACGACGTCAACAAAATCGTTTCAAAGCATGTAATGTAGCGCCTCGGCCCGACATCAGTAACTGACACAGCTTTTTGGCCTGGCCTGGCCTGGCCTGGCCGGGCCGATCTCGCTTTCAGGGTGTGATGCCCAGGACTTGGTTCTGACCACCAACGCCACGACAGCCACCAACAGCGTCCTGCGAAGCTTGAAGTTTTCGCCCGGGGACATCATCGTCTACTTCAACTTTACCTACGGTGAGTGTCTGATCTGTTTGCTACAACTTTTTTTTTTGGGGGGGGAGTGGGTGTAGTGGGAGGATAGCCTAGTTGTCAGAGCGTTGCGCTCGAGATTTGATGGTCCTTCGGATGAGACTATAAATCGAGGCCCCGTGTGCGAACGCACGCCGAACATCTTGCGCACACGTTAAATCCTGTTTCGCCTTTCGGAAGAGTAGGCCATTGTGTGCCGGTGGGAACTGATGACAGAATTGACAAAACCGCATACACACGGGGACTGGATGTAAAAAAGCACATAAGCGCTTATTCCATTATCCTTGATATAAAAGAATAAAATAGAATAAATAAAATGGTCTGGGATCGAGCCATCACAGAAGCGCCCTGTTTCTAGGGGATTTTTACCCTGGAGTTGACCACGGTGCTGACTGTACTCCTCAGCAAGTTTTTTGAGATGAGACTATAAACCGAGGCCCCCATGTGCGAATGCATGCAGAACATCATGTGCGCATGTTAAAACCATGTTCTTCTGCCTTTTCGGAAGTGTAGGCCATATTGTGCTGGTAGGAATGGCTGACAAAATGTTAATAATAATATATGGAATTTATATAGCGCTGAATCTTGTAAAACAAACACATCGAAGCGCTTGCACTCAAATCATTTACGCGCATGCAACTTTCCTCAAGTATAATAAATAACATATTTCGAATTTATGCACGTGTACGTGCATACACACACACACACACACCAGCGAACACACTTAGGACATGAAGGATGCTGTTGAAAAGTAGAGACGGATATGAGGGGAAAGTGTCGGGAAGGAAATAAGTGTGTTTTGAGGCTGGATTTGAAGGTATCAAGTGAAGGTTTTTGGCGAAGTGAAAGAGGGAGGTCATTCCAGATTGGACGGACCAGAAACAGAGAAAGATCGACAGCCAACAGTGGTTTGTTTGAATCTTGGTGTTCGAAAGCACAAAGTATCTGCAGCTGAACGAAGGGAACGGGATGGAGTGTACAGGTGAAGACAGTTACAAAGATAAGATGGTGCAGATTTGTGGAGACATTTGAAACAGAGGGTATTGATCTTATGCTTCAGTCTTT
>CM054145.1:20685305-20690305 GCA_028751875.1 Rapana venosa
AGAGAGAGGGAGGAGAGAGGAGAGAGAAGGAGAGAGAGAGAGGGAAGGGAGAGAGAGAGAAAGGGGAGAGAGAGAGAGGGGGAGGGAGAGAGAGAGAGAAGGAGAGAGAGAGAGAGAGGGAGGGAGAGAGAGAGAAGGGGAGAGAGAGAGAGAGGGGGGAGGGAGAGAGGAGAGAGAGAAGGAGGGAGAGAGAGAGAAGGAGAGGAGAGAGAGAGAGGGAGAGAGAGAGAAGGAGAGAGAGATAGAGAGAGAGAGAGGAGAGGGAGGGAGAGAAAGGGGGAGAGAGAGAGAGAAGGAGAGAGAGAGAGAGAGAAGGAGAGAAAGAGAGGGAGAGAGAGAGAGGGAGGGAGGGAGAGAGAGACAAAGGGAGGAGAGAGAGAAGGAGAGAGAGAGAGGGAGGGGAGAGAGAGAAGGGGAGGAGAGAGAGGGAGGGAGAGAGAGAGAAGGAGAGACAATGACAATGACAATGACAAAGGTTTAATGTGTTAAGCAATTATGCCCATTCACATGGGGACAGTGGGGCGAGGACTGAGCACAAAACACATATATAATTAACAACATGATTAATCAAACCCAAAATGGTCCACATGGCATGAATTCCAAACCATGGTTTTGATATTATACCAGAATATTGATATTGTCTATGAATACTGTTGGATATTCCAATCACAGTGTCTTTACGTTAAGTTTGTGTAGAAGTCTTTCACACAGTCATCAAGGCACATCTCTAGAAAGCTTTCCTTTTGGTACAGCAGCGGCTCCATCAGCCATGCATTGTTTCAGTTCTTGCAGCATCGACCTAGTATTGTCTACATTTTTTGTAAATTCTTGTAAATATTCCCAGACATCACTGACGGGCACACTATCATCACTGTCTCGCATTTCACTGCTATTTTTCACATGTTCATCACACTCCCCCCTTTCTTCCTCAGTCTCATTCTCTTCACACTCTTCCTCACTCTCATTCATTGCACGTTCTTCCTCACTCTTATTTTCTGCATGCTCTTCTTCAGTCTCATTCTTTGCACATTCATTTCCCCCCTTACACCCATTCCCTTCACCACACACTCTGTCTTTCACTTCATTTTCACAAGTATAGACAAAATCTATCATTTCTCTCGCATCATTACCGCACGAAATTGTCACTCTCTGTTTGTCTATATCATGCTCTTTCATATCAATACAGCCTTCATTCTGGCAACTGCTTGAAGAGGGAGGGTAATGTTCACCACACTCAAACACATTGATAGGAGCGTTGCTATCACAGTGGCTGGCAGTATCGTAATATAAGCTAGGTGGGGTGGGTAAAAACAGAGGAGAGGGGGACGAAGCCTGTTCATTATTTGATCTTTCTTTATTTGTTCTGTAAGCTTCCGCTCTTCTTCTGTCCCTGTTCATCTGAGAAGGGCATTTCTTTCTATATGTTGTGCGTTGAGCTGGTGTGACAGGGGAATGTTCGGTACTATTACCTGTCAAACGAAGGATGACAACAGTTTGACGTCCTCTTCCCTCCACCTTGAACGAAGACAGCGTGTGTTCAAGAAGTGCTGCGTTCAACATGCATTCTAATGTTGCTGGCAGTCCATACACTGGCATTTTGAACTCAAACAACTTGAAAACCACAAAAACTCACACACAGCTGGAGAGAAAGCGTCTTGCTGGCAGCCAAGCAAGGGAAGCCACTCCGAGAGAAGGAGAGAGAGAGAGGGAGGGAGAAAGAGAGAGAGGGAGGGAGGGAGAGAGAGGGAGGGAGAGAGAGAGAGAGAGAGGGGGAGAGAGAGAGAGAGAGAGAGGGGGGAGGGAGGGAGGAAGAGAAAGGGATGGAGGGAGGGAGAGAGAGAAATGTCTTACAGGAAGATCTAGACATTAGAGTTGTATCTTTTGAGATGTGTTTGCTTTTGAACAAAGTAGCAGAGACCTGTTATTGCTCTGTATGATAGCTGTACACTAGACCTGTTATTGCTCTGTAGCATAGCTGTACACTAGACCTGTTATTGCTCTGTAGCATAGCTGTACACTTGACAATAGCAGCATGGCGTGTGTGTTGCAGGAGCGGTGAAAAAATTGCTGCGCTGTTTAAGTGAGGAGCAGGGAGTAGTGCTGAAAGAGGTCACCATCACTTTGCCTGTCACCTCCCCCGTCCAGGTGAGTATGCTCATGATTTAGTGTGTGTGTATGTATGTATATATATATATAAGATTACTCACACAAAACAGCAGCAAGTGCAAACCAGTTACATTCATTCAGAGATCCAAATTCTCTTTTTACCACACCAATGTTCTCTTTTACCAGCAATAAGTTCATCAGTTGGCAATCATTCATCCTCCCAAATCCTATTTTACCAACAACTAACCAGCTATTCTAAAGTCAACCTACTTACTGAAGATGTTTAAACCCAGGAGAACCTCAGAACTTGTTATAGTTTTCAGTGAGTGAATCATGTTAAAAGTGTCCAGTTATTTTTCATGCAAAGTATATATAACGTTTTTTTGTTTATTTTTGGCTTTCTATCATATACTTTTGGCAATGATTTAGATGTACTTTGACTGAAGTATGGGGGACGGGATAGCCTAGTGGTTAGAACATTGCGCTGGCAATCTGACGACCCGGATTCGATTCCCGTTCAAGAGGATATTTTCCCCTGGAGTTAACATCAGTGCAAACTCCACTCTCCTCAAAAGCCCTTCGGATGAGACTATAAACCGAGGCCCCGTGTGCAAACGCATGCAGAACATCTTGCGCATACGTTAAATCCTGTTCCACTTTCCGTAAGAGTAGGCCATTGTGTGCCGGTGGGAACAGATGACAGAATTCACAAAACCACATACACACGGGGACTGGATGTAAAAAAGCACATGAGTGCTTATTCCATTATCCTCGATATAAAAGAAAAAGAAAGAAGAAAGAAGTATGGGTATTAAAAATTTTTAAATAATCTGTGGCCCGAATCACATACTGACAAGTGTTCTGTCCGTCCCGCCCCCCCACAACTGGCGGCTGATGAAGGCAGGCTTGGCGTGGTGATGTTGGTGTTGAACAGGTGGTGGAGGCCCTGGAGGAAGTGGTGAGGCAGGAGGGGGTGGTGCTGGCCGTGCTGGACCACATCCCCAGCAACGTGCCCATCATCATGCCCGTGCAGCAGCTCACCTCCCTCTGCCATCAGCAGTAAGCCCTAGCTAGTGTCTCCATCAGCAGTAAGCCATAGCTAGTGTCTCCCTCTGCCATCAGCAGTAAGCCGTAGCTAGTGTCTCCATCAGCAGTAAGCCCTAGCTAGTGTCTCCCTCTGCCATCAGCAGTAAGCCATAGCTAGTGTCTCCATCAGCAGTAAGCCATAGCTAGTGTCTCCCTCTGCCATCAGCAGTAAGCCGTAGCTAGAGTCTCCCTCTGCCATCAGCAGTAAGCCGTAGCTAGTGTCTCCATCAGCAGTAAGCCATAGCTAGTGTCTCCCTCTGCCATCAGCAGTAAGCCATAGCTAGTGTCTCCCTCTGCCATCAGCAGTAAGCCATAGCTAGTGTCTCCCTCTGCCATCAGCAGTAAGCCATAGCTAGTGTCTCCCTCTGCCATCAGCAGTAAGCCGTAGCTAGTGTCTCCCTCAGTAGGTGGGGGGGGGGGGTGGGGGGGGGGGGGGGGGGGGGGGGGGGGGGGGGGGGGGGGGATGGGATAGCCTAGGGATGGAGCGTTGAGTTCGTGATCTGACGGTACAGGTTCCAGCCATCACTGAGGTGCCCGTTAGAGGGGATTTTGTTTTTGTTTTTTGTTGTTATGGAGTTAACGTCAGTACTGTCTTTCCTTGGAATGTCCTTTGAATGAGATGGTGAACCGAGGTTCGGTGTGTAAACACATAATAATAATAATAAATAGAATTTATATAGCGCTCTATCTTGCACATGCAAAACATGGAAGAGTAGGCGATTGTGTGGTGGTAGAAACAGATGAAAAAAATGTCAAAACAAGAATCAAGCACACTGTTGCCATGTTTAGACCTCATCCCTGAAGTTGGAATACGGCTAACTTGACGATGGGAAAATGGTCATGTACGCTAAATCTTGCCATTGGTGAATTGCGGAGCTCTAACGAAGGAATGGGGGAAAAATTCCATTGACAGTGAAGCTTCCTTTACCTTTTGGGTTTACGGTAAAAAAGGCCATTCAGCATATTCTAAAAATTTAACATATTTACCACAAAACGATAAGATCATACAAATCTTACAGGATTAAAAGAAAGTTTTTACATGCCTGCTTCTAGGATTTACAACAATGTTTTCATGTCTACTTCTGACAGCGCAACCCCCCCCCCCCCCCCCCCCCCCCCCCAAAAAAAAAAAAAAAGTGTACTATTATGATTTTTTTTTTGAGAATTTGTAACTTTTGTCACAAAATACAGAAGAAAAAAAACAGGTCTAGACTTTGATCTGCTGGGTACAGTGCTGTGAATTCCGACTTTTATTTTATTTATTTATTTATTTTATTTTATTCTTTTATATTGAGGATAACAGAATAAGCACTTATGTGCTTTTTTACATCCAGTCCTCATGTGTATGCGGTTTTGTAAATTCTGTCATCTGTTCCCACCGGCACACAATGGCCTACTCTTGAAAAACGGAACAGGATTTAATGTGTGTGCAAGATGTTCTGCATGCATTCACATACGGGGCCTCTGTTTATAGTCTCATCCGAAGGACTTTTGGGGAGAGCAGAGTCTGCACTGATGTTCCACTTCAGGAATGTTGTATGGGGCTTGCCAATCAGTTTACATCATACGTTAGTTTACACACTGCATAAAATAAAATAAATCATTATAGCACTGGACAGAGTCTGGCTCCTTTAAAACAAATTTTTTTTGTTTTTTTGCAATTCTTGTTCTAATACAGTTTCTTTGGGTTTGTGGTCGAAGGGAAATAAACAATTTATCTAAAAAGCCTCAGTAGTTTCCCTTAGATTGAAACATTCTATGCGTCTTTTAAAAAAAAAAGAAGTAAAAAGTTCAAACTTTTGTTGAAG
>CM054145.1:20695305-20705305 GCA_028751875.1 Rapana venosa
AGTCTGTCTTGAGGCTGGACTTGAAAGATTTGAAATCGGTCAGTACCATCTTGGGATGGAAATAAGTCTGTCTTGATGCTGGACTTCAAAAAAAAATTATTAAAATTTTTGGTTTTTTTGTTGATGCTGGACTTGAAAGATTTGAAATTGGCTAGTACCATCTTGGGATTGAAATAAGTCTGTCTTGAGGCTGGACTTAAAAAAAAAAATTATTAAAATTTTTGTTTTTTTTTGTTGAAGCTGGACTTGAAAGATTTGAAATCAGTCAGTACCATCTTGGGATGGAGATAAGTCTGTCTTGAGGCTGAACTTAAAAAAAAAATTTTAATTAATTTTTTTGTGTTTTTTGTTCAGGCTGGACTTAAAAGATTTGAAACTGGTCAGTACCATACTGTGGTCATGGCAGGTGGGAAGCTGACTGGCTGGCTGGCTGGTTGCTGTTTCAGGTCTGGATGACTACAGCCCCTTTCTGGCCCTGCACACTGTGCTGGACTTTTGGGAGGCTGTCAACGTGGACCGAGCCAGGACACACATGTACAGCGTGGCCAAGTACGCAGGTCAGATGCTTGGGCTGCTGCCACAGTGTGTGGTACCCTGCCAAAATGTATTGCCTTTGTGTGTGTGTTTGTTGTGTGTGTGTTTGTGTGTGTGTGGTGTGTGTGTGTTGTGTGTGTGTTGTGAGTGTGTTTGTGTGTGTTGTGAGTGTGTGTGTGTGTGTGTTGAGAGTGTGTTGTGTGTGTAGTGTTGAGAGTGTGTTGTGTGTGTGTTGTGTTGTGTGTTTGTGTGTGCGTGTGTTGTGTGTGTGTGTGTGTGTCTGTGTTGAGAGTGTGTTGTGTGTGTGTGTGTAAATTTGAATTTGTTAAAACTGAGATTGGTTGAATGTGTTAAGAATAGGCTGAATGCAAGTGGTTTGATTTGCTTTTACAAGATATAGCGCTATATGAATTCTGTATAGTAGTAGTAGTGGTAGTGGTAGTGGTTGTAGTAGTAGTAGTAGTAGTAGTGGTAGTGGTTGTAGTAGTAGTAGTAGTAGTGGTAGTGGTTGTAGTAGTAGTAGTAGTAGTAGTAGTGGTAGTGGTAGTGGTTGTAGTAGTAGTAGTAGTAGTGGTAGTGGTTGTAGTAGTAGTAGTAGTGGTAGTGGTAGTGGTTGTAGTAGTAGTAGTAGTAGTAGTACGTGGCTGTTTCATTTTCTTCTGCCCCCTTGTGGGGATGCCGGGGGCCTGTTAGTATAAATAGCATCCTCACCTTCTGGAAATTCTGTGCTAGGAATTCCCTCTTTTCTATCCCTCCCTTTGTTTCTGCCTTGTTCCTTTTCTTCCTGCCACCTCTTTTTTGTCTGGTTTTTTTTTGCCTTCTTGGTTCATTCTCCTGCCTTTTTTCCAGAAAGACTGAAAAGATAACAATTCTCTTCTACGCCAGAGTCGGATGTGCTGGGCCTGGCTTGTCAGGTGCTTAATGGCAGCGTGACGCATTTTCGCTCATATGACAGACAACAATAGTTGTTTAAGGGTTCGAAGAAGAACAGTTTTCTTCTACCAGTCACTGGCACAGCATAGCATAGCATAGCATAGCATAGCATGGCATAGTATAGCATAGCATAGTATAGCATAGCATAGCATAGCATGGCATAGTATAACACATAGCATAGCATAGCACATAGCATAGCGTAGTATAGCATAGCATAACACATATCATAGCATAACACATAGCATAGCATGACACATAGCATAGCATAACACATAGCATAGCATGGCATAGTATAACATAGCATAGCATAACACATAGCATAGCATGGCACAGTATAGCATAGCATAACACATAGCGTAGCATAGCATAACATAGCATAGTATAGCATAGCATGGCATAGCATAACACATAGCATAGCATGGCATAGTATAGCATAGCATAACACATAGCATAGCGTAGCATAGCATAGCATGGCATGGCATAGTATAGCATAGCGCAGCATAGTATAGCATGGCATAGCATAGCATAGCATGGCACAGCATACCATAACACATCATAGCATAGCATAACATGGCATAGAATAGCATTGCATTATTCATAGCATAGTATAGCATAATATGATATAGTGTATCATAACATAACACAGTATCATATAGCATAGCACAGTATAGTATATTGTTGCATAGTATAGTATAGTAAAGTATAGCATAACACAGCACTCTCATTCACGGCAGATTTCTCTGTTTGAAATTAGGGCCCTTCTCCCTGGGGAGAGTGCGTCACCACAAGAGCAGTGCCGTCCATTATTTTAAAAAACAAACTTCCTGTCTGTGTGTGTATTTGTTTCCCTGTGAGACTGGCTGTTTTTCGTACAGAATTTTGTCAGGGATGACTCTCTTGTTGCCATGGAATATTTTACACGCACCGAGTGAGTGTTACAAGCAGGACCCTGGTTTTCCATCTCATCTGAAAGACTAGTGCCCAGACCACCATCATTTAGGTCTGGTGGATGTGGGGAAAATTTCAGGCTGAAACGGGGGATCAAACATGCACTTGTTACTTTCTAGGCAGGTGCATTACTTCTAGACCACTGATCTATCAGGATGATAAAGGGAACTTGTATCTGTGCTGTTGAAAATGACTAACAAATGTATATAATTATGTGTTTCAGGGGATCACTTGTCAGCACTATGGGGGACAGGGCTGGCTGCCACAGGATCCATGTTTGGTAAGTTTGAAGTTTTGTCTCAACTTTTCTTTACACGCTTTTTTGTTTGTTTGCTTTTGCATTTTTTTTCTTTTTAGGGTGGGGGTGGGGGGCACAACTGTTGGTTTACCCGATATTCAACAGCTCTCAGCTGCTCTCCATTCCATCCCAGCCCAGCTGGTGGTAATTACAGCAGGAACTGACCACACTAAGACTTAGGAAAAGGAAGGGGTGTGCTGATGTTAGCACTGGGGCCAGGACCCTCGACTGAGTTATGCTGAATTTGTTTTGGGGTTGGGGATCAGTGTAGGAAATCTTCAGAGGACGAGAAAGCTGTCATCACATTTATTTCATTAGTACTAGAATATCATCTTTCTTTCCTTGTGCCGTCGTCAAGATGCTAGTCCCTAGAGAAGCCAAGGTGTCCATGACACCTCATTCCCAAACAACCGCATAGGCAGTGAATGGGAACACCCATGTTTTCTCTTCATCTTGCTACATACAGTCTTTCCATCTTTGCGCTGCCTTCAAAATGCTGGCCCCTAGAGAAGCTGGGGTCTCTGCTACCTCGCTGCCCAACAACCGTACAGGCAATGAATGGGAACACCATGTTTTCCCTTCATCTTGCTTCATACAGTCTTTCTGACTGTCTTTGCACTACCCTCAAAATGCTGGCCCCTAGAGAAGCTGGGGTCTCTGCTACCTGGCTGCCCAACAACCGCACAGGCAATGAACGGGAACACCATGTTTTCCCTTCATCTTGCTTCTGCCTGCGCTGGTAGACGAAGAGGTGGAGGTGGGGACATTATCAATCCCAGAGGGGCATCAGCTGAAACACTTTAAGACATTTTGGGTATATCCCTGTTGTGTCAACTTTTGAAGAAAAGTGCTAACATTTATGACAGTTGAAAGTCGGAAAGAGCAGGGAAGTACCCTCCTGGCTGTCCTGGGAAAATTGGTAGGTTCAGTTCCCGACTGTTTCCTCGGAAGGTGGAATGCAGCTGCCTGTGTTGTACTCGTAGCTTCCATGAAGTTTGTTCGTTTTCTCCTTTTGTACTCTTATCTGATACTGCCACCCTTTATGAGGCTCTGGAGAAGCTCACAAAACTGTGTTCTTACCTGAAGATCTGTTTCAAATGAATTAGATTTTAATAAGACTTTTGCATAGGAGGTACTCGACTTTTCTATGTTTCTGTAGTGTGCTGCCGTTGATACTGGAGGAAGGGAGACCAAAACTCCAAACTATACATCCTTGCTTATCGAAAAGAAAATGGCCAGTTGTGTCCCTTGGATCATAGATTCAGTCTGGTAAGCACTCCCTAGCATGTGAAAAAAAGACTATCTAAACAAGTTTTAAGTACTTCTTTTGAGTCAACTTACTTTCAGAAGTTTACAGTAGAGAGAAAGTTGAGGTGATATGTTAAAAGTATTACAACCAATTTAAGCAAAAAGCTTGTTCCCCCAATTCTCTTTAGAGAATTCAGATCAAATCAAATGAAATCAAATCAAATCAGAATCTTCATTCCCAGGGGTTGTATAGATAGGCAGTTTATGCTCAGTTTTGTGTACTTCTTACTCTGTAGGGGAAACACACGCTACAAACTCAACACCTATCTGCAAGATGATTTTTATTTTGTTTGGTCCATTCCTAGGCAAGAGCTCTGAGGTTATATCAGTGGTGAGATTTTTGCATATGCCACTGTTTCCACTCCCCCTGGATTAAGGTAGCAGTATTCTAACTAAGAGGATACGGTTGGGAACAGAACCTATCAATTTTGCCAGGCCAGTTGGAAAGGTACTTCTCAGCTCTTTCCGATTTTCAACTGTAGTGGGTTCTTTTTGACGTGCTCAAGTCCATAAGCACATAGGTCAAACTTGTATAGAATCTCTTCCTAAAGACTCGACATGACATTCAGTTCAGTTTTCCCGTCAAACTGGGAAGAAAGAGTAAGGCTGGGAATGGAACCCAGAACCTCATGTTTTACTTGTTAGGCAGGTGGACGTCTTAACCGTCCTGCCACCTTCCTTCTTGGAAGAGGAGTAAAACATTTCGGTCACTGTTGGAAGACACCAGGATTATAGAGATAATAATAATAATAATAATAATAATAATAATAATAATGTATGGAATTTATAAAGCGCTGAATCTTCTAAAGCAACAAATCAAAGCGCTTCCCTATGGAGATGCTGGGTGCCTATCAGTATAAATAGCATCCCCACATTCTGGAAATTTCGTGCCAAGAAATTTCCTCTTTTCTTTCACTCTCTTTGTTGCTTTTCTGCCTGTCACCTCCTCCTTGTCTTCTTTCTGCCTTCTTGGTCCATTCTCCTGCCCTTTTTTTTTCCAGAAAAGACTTAAAGATAACAATTCTCTCTTCTTGTGCCGAAGTCAGATGAACTGGGCCTGACTTTTCAGGCACTTAACAGCAGCGCAACACATTTCCGCTCATATCATCATCATCATCATCAACCATTACACCTAGTGGTGTGTAGGGCAGCAACAAAGCGCTTCCACTCCTGCCTATTCTGGGCCAACCTAGTCACTGATCCCCAAGAGTGCTGCATGGCCTTCATCTCACTTTCTACAGTTCTCCTCCACGTTGCTTTTGGTCTTCCTTTCTTTCTCCTTCCTTCTGGGGTCCAGTGCAATGCTGTTCTTGTGATTGACTGTGGGTCTTTTTGGAGGATGTGCCAAATCCACTTCCACTGTCGTCTGGTGATGATGGTTCCCATGTCCTCTGTCCACTCATATAACAGACAACAATAATAGTTGCTGTCTGAGCGTTCGACGTTGATGACGAAGAAGAAGAATAGAGATCACAATCTCTGATAATCATGGTGGTTTTTGTTGTTGGTAGGTCATGATGATTGATCAGGGAGATAGCCATCTAGGCAGGTAGAAGCTGGGTTAGACTGGATGACGGATTGAGGTATGCCTGGCACTTCTTTCTCTGTCGTTTCTTCTGGCGCCAGCAGGACAGGGGGGTGGGGGGACAGGGGGGTACTGAGGGGACAGGGGGGGGGGACCCTACCCCTGGTCAGGGAGAGAGAGAGAGAGAGAGAGAGAGAGAGAGAGAGAGACTCCTGCAAGTGTAGTGTGGTGTGGGTCTGTCAGTTATTTCGAGCATTTAAGAGTTGCGACATCGGAGGGTTTAAAGGGTTCCTGTTGTGCTTCTGAGGTTACAAGACACCTGGCAGTGACGTATGTGTGTATCGTTCTTTCTTTTCTTTTTCTTTTTTTTTTCTTTCTTTCTTTCTCTGTTTCAATCTCTCTGTCTCTGTTTCTCTGTCTCTGTGTGTCTTTCTTTCTTTCTTTCTTTTATTTAACGTCTGTTCACTCAAGGTGATATTAGACGAAAGATAAAGTGTTACAATATATAGAGAACGTGTGTGTGTGTGTGTGTGTGTGCACGCGTGTGTGTGTGTTATGTTTATCTCTGTGTGTCTGTCTGTGTGTCTGTCTCTGTCTCTGTCACTCTCTCTCTCTCCTCCCTCTTTCTCTTTCTCTCTCTCTCTCTCTCTCCTCTGTCTGTCTGTCTGTTTGTCTGTCTGTCTCTCTCTCTCTCTCTCTCTCTCTCTCTCTCTCTCTCTTCTCTCTCTCTCTCCTCTCCTCTCCCCCCCCCCTCTCTCTCTCTAAGATATATTTGTAAAATTTACTGTAATATCCCAGCCACTTCAACAGGAGCTGTAGCCTTATTTGAACAATCTCTCTCTCTCTCTCTTTCTTTCTTTCTTTCTTTCTTTCTTTCTTTCTTTCTTTCTTTCTTCTCCTCTCTCTGTCTCTCTCTCTCTGTCTCTCTCTCTCTGTCTCTCTCTCATGTCTCCCTCTCCCTCCCTTCCCCCTCCCTCCTGTGATGTGATATTGAAAATGCAGTGTCTGGAACCTGGCGTTGTTATTTGTAAAGCAGTATAAAGCTTTTCATTTATGAGACCCCCCCTTCCCCCCCCCCCCCCCCTATCTGATATCTTATTATTTTATTTTTCCCTCTTGTTGTTGGGACTAGCAACGTCTTTTGTTTACAAGCACTTCTGCTGGCACCGCATTGTGTGTGTGTGTAAGTGTGTGTGTGTGTGTGTGCGTGTGTGTGTGCGCACGCGCGCATTCAAATTCATTTAACGTCTTTTCACAGTTGTGATATTAGACGGGTGCGTGTGCATGCGTGCGTGCGTGTGTGTGTGCGTGCGTGAGTGTGTGTGTGTGCGTGTGTGTTTGTGTGTGTGTTTGTATGTGTGTGTTTGTATGGTGTTTGTGTGTGTGCGTGTGTGTGTGCATGTGTGTTTGTATTTTTTTTGTGTGTGCATGCTTTTATGTATTTATTCTTTTATAAAGTGTGTGCGTGTGTTTTATTTTATTTTATATTTTATTTTATTCTTTTATATCGAGGATATGTGCTATTTTACATCCAGTCCCCGTGTGTATGCGGTTTTGTAAATTTTGTCATCTGTTCCCACCGGCACACAATGGCCTACACTTACGAAAAGCGGAACAGGATTTAACATATGTGTGCACGTGCGTGTGTGTGTGCATGCATGCGTGCGTGCGTGCGAGATCCCTTTTCATAGGGGGCTATGGGTTAATGAATAAAGCAACTGAACGAGGTGACGGCCCGTTATGACTTCGTGGTCGGTAGGGCTATGAGGGAAATGGAATGGAATGAGGCCATTCTGAAGTCTGGGGTGTTTTGCCTTGCCTGGTCTCTTGGCATTGTAGCCACAACTTAACTTCTCCAAAAGCACAGCACAACACTGTGACAAAGGTTGATTTTATTTGATTTTATTTATTCTTTTATTTCGAGGATAGTGGAATAAGTACTGAAGTGCTTTAAAAAAATTTTTTTTTTACATCCAGTCATCGTGTGTATGCAGTTTTGTAAATTTCATCATCCGTTCTCACCGGCACACAATGGCCTGTTCTTCCGAAAAGCGGAACGGGTTTTAACGTGTGCGCAAAACGTTCTGCGTGCGTTCACACACGGGACCTCGGTTTATAGTCTCGTCCGAAGGACTTTTGAGGGGGGAGGGGGGGGGGAGTGGAGTCTGCACTGATGTTAACTCCAGAAGAAAAAATCCTCATGAACGGGAATCGAACTCGGGTCAGCAGATCACGAGCTAACCACCAGGCTGTCCCGTGTTCCCCTGAGTTTATCAGGCGTGCATAGTGTGTCAGAGAGAGCAGGGGTTGTATCCATGTAGTTTGGGCTTTGGCCAGCTACCGACATTGGCAGCAGCAGCAGGCAGGCAGGCGGCGGCGGCGGGCGGGGCAGGCAGGCAGGCGGCGCAGGCAGGCAGGCAGGCAGGCAGGCAGGGTCAGAGAGTGCGTTGTCTTTTGTCCTTTGCTGGCGCTGCTCATTGCTCCCTGCGTTCACCGTTTTGAACTTGTATTTTAAAGGAGCGGTGTAGCCCAGCGGTTAGAGCGCTGAACTCGGCGATCTAATGGTGCTGGTTCCAGCCACCACCGAGATTGACCCCCCCCCCCCCCCCCCCCACCCCCTCCGCCTCCACCCCCTCGGAGTGATTTATAGACATAATCTGGTTACAGGTAATATTGGTAGGGGGAGGGGGGAGGGGGGGGGGGCGGGGGAGCCACTTCTGTTTGTGGACCTTCCGTAATCTTATACAGCCGAAATTTGATAAAGAGAGAGAGAGAGAGAGAGAGTGAGAGAGAGAGAGAGAGAGAGAGAGAGACTGTGTGCGTGTGTGTGCGCGCTGCGCATGATTCCATTCAATGTCTGAACTGCTTTCGCAGGTCTCGTGTGCTCCTGTTCTCTCTCTCATGCTCTCTCTCTCCTCTTCTCCTGCATCTCTCTCTTCTCTCTCTCTCTCTCTCTCTCGACAATTCTCTCTCTCCTCTCCTCCCTCCCTCCATGTGTGTACTTATGTTGGCAAGCACTTATCGTTGTTATCGAGACAGAGGCTAGTGTTTGTGTACAAGTGCATGTGAAAGTGCAGTGGACTAAGTGATCTTATGCTGTGTGTGTGTGTGTGTGTGTGTGTGTGCGTGCGTGCGTGTGTGTGTGTGTGTGTGTGTGTGTGTTGTGTGTGCGTTCGCGCGCGCGCGTGCCTTAGTGTATGCCTCTGTGTGTGTGTGTGTGTTCTTATTCTTTCTTTTATTTCGAGGGTAATGGAATAAACACTCATGTGCTTTTTTTTCCATCCAGTCCCCCTGTGTATGCATTTTGTAAATTCTGTCATCCGTTCCCACCAGCACACAATGGCCTACTCTTCTGAAAAGCATAACGGGTTTTAACCTGTGCACAAGATGTTCTGCGTGCGTTCGCACACGGGTCCTCAGTTTATAGTCTCATCCGAAGGGCTTTTGGGGAGAGTGGAGTCGGCACTGATGTTAACTCCAGAGAAAAATCCTCTTGAACGAGATTCGAACCTGGGTTAGCAGATCATGAACACATCACTCTAACCACCAGGCTATCCCGTCCCCTGTGTGTGTGTGTGTCTGTGTGTCTGTGTGTGCGTGCGTGTACCTGTGTGTGCGTGCGTGTACCTGTGTGTGTGCCTGTGCGCGCACACCTGTGTGTGTTGTGTGTGTGCGCGCCTGTGTGTTCGTACGCATACTCACGCACACGCGCACCCTGCACTGGTGTTACACAGGCTGCATGACACTGGTGGAATTGCCCAAGGCTCTTCACCCTGCAGAAGGAGAAGTGACCTACGCCTTGGCGGAGGAGATCCAGAACCGTCTGTACCACGACTTCAAGATCGAGGTCAGTCAGTCAGCAGCAGCAGCAGCAGCAGCAGCAGCAGCAGCAGCAAGCAGCAGCAGTAGTAGTAGGAGTAGTAGTAGGAGTAGTAGCTGCCCCCACGAGTGATGAGGGAGGCTGTCTGGCTTAAAGAGAGAATGAATGAATGAATGACTGAATCTTTATTTTTCAAAGGTAACGGAATAAGCGTAGGCATACTTTGTTACTGTTTTTTTCCCATCCGGCCCTTGCCCTGATTAGGGACTATCAAGAAAACGAGGGGAAGAAAAACCCTAGGGAGAGAGAGAGAGAGAAGGGAGGAGAGAGAGAGAGAGAGAGGAGAGAGAGAGAGGGAGGAGAGAGAGAGAGAGAGGAGGGAAGGAGGGAGGGAGGGAGAGAGAGGAGGAGGGAGAGAGAAGGGAGGGAGGGGAGGAGAGAGAGGGGGGAGGGGGGGGGAGGGGAGGGGGGGAGAGGGAGGGGGGAGAGGAGGGAGAGAGAGAGGGAGTAGAAAGAGGGAAAGGAGGGGGAAGAGGGAGGGAGAGGAGAGGAGAGGAGGAGAGAAGGGGGGGGAGGGGGGAGACGCAGAAAATTTATTCATCAAGGCCAGAGCCCCATATGAAAGGGGTAAATT
>CM054145.1:20715305-20727805 GCA_028751875.1 Rapana venosa
TTCTCTCTAAGGCTTTTGTTAGGGCCCATGTCTGACACTGGTATGTGAGTGTTGGAACGAAGATGGCGTTGATGAGTTTTACCTTGGTGCTCATTAGGATGCTGGAATGTTTTAGAAGGGGGGCGAGTTGGTAACTGACTGCGTTCGCTTTCTGGCATCTTGTTTCTATCTCTCTGTCCAATTTTCCATCTTCAGTGAAGAGGCTGCCAAGGTATTTAAATTCTTTGGTCTGTGTCAGCTGGGTGCCGTTGATGTTGAGTCCAGCTTTCTGGATTCTAGCTGTCAGAACATAACTTCTGTTTTGTGATACTGATATTCTGTCATACCTCTCGCAGCTTGTGTTGAGTTGGTCTGTGTGATCGTGAAGAGATCATTGCTCTGATTCATAGGGCCTGGTCGTCAGCAAATAATTGTTCGTTCAGGGCATCAAGATCTGGGTTGGCTTCCTTTGTGATTCTGGTCATGTAGATCACGAGAGAAGGGGATGAAGTACAGCAGCACTTGCCTGGACCCCTTGATGTAACCGCGAACCAGTCGGATGTTCCACTGGCTGTTCGGACTCCTGCGCTATTCTGTTGGCATAGATTGCTCTGATGTTATCAAGCAACTGCCCCCTTTCACGTCGTACTGCTACCAGGATCTTCCAGAGCTTGTCTATGTTGACTCGGTCGAAAGCACTTTTTTTTGGTAAAACAAATTCTGTATGCAGGTCTTGGTTGTTTTTCGATGGCTCTTTCACACAGTTTGTCGGAGTGCGAAAATGGCATCTGTGCACCCTCTTCCTTTCCGAAAGCCAAACTGGGCATTGCTCAGTAGGTGTTCTGCTTTGGCTCTTGTGCGCTGTTCCAGAATCTTTGCATACATTTTCCCTACATGGCTGAGAAGTGAAATGCCTCTGTAGGTGCTGCAGTCTCTCTTGCTGCCCTTCTTCCAAATTGGCACCACTATTGCGTTTTGCCAGTCCATTGGTACTTTTCTCTCTTCCCATGCTTTCTGCTTTTGATCCAAAAACTTTAAAATATCGGTAGCATTTCAACAGACTTTGCTCATTAGCTCATTGTCAACGCCAGTCATTATATGTAAAAAAAAACAAACCAAAAAACAAACAAACAAGGCACTGAAAAAGAACGTGCTCACGAGATAGCGAATGGGATCGAGCAGGTGCATGTTAAATTTTTTGGGGGAATAATAATTATCTAGTTTTCCAAGAATTCAAACGAGGACTGTAAATCAACGTTCAGGACCTATCAAGGATAAGTCAATACTTCACACTTCCTAGCACCATGACATTGTGTTTGTTTGTTTTTTTGTTGTTTTTTTCAAACAGCGGTTTGTTTTGACTCTAACAGCTGTATTATATCGCTCACAAACCTGGGGGTCGAAAGCTAAGAGAGATTTGTTGTTTAAAATGAAGCATCTTATACGTACACACCTCATTAATTTCAAGAGGAATCGTGGTAAAGACTTTTTGCTGTATTCTTTGGCGTTCTGATATTTACCGGGTTTTTTGTTTTTGTTTTAGAGCTCCGAGTTCACTAATGGTGAGATTTTGCGTATGTATGCGACCGTTTGCCTTCCATTAAGGTAGCCACGTTCCATATTCTAGGACACTGGGATGATATAGCACTCAAACTAGCACAGGAAAGCACTTTGAGAAATGAGAAACACAAGTTAAAACCACAAGCTTTTTGAAAGCCATACAAAAGATACAAAGAGTCAATATTGTCTTCCTATACGAAGTGTGGTAAAAAGGACAATGTTGCAGTAAGTTGATGACATATCTGTGTGGACATAGAAGGACTGCATAGATAACCAGAAAGGACCCGGTGACAGAACTCTGGAATGACAGCCGCCCCCCCCCCTTCCCACCCCCACCCTGTTCAAACAGATCAGGACCTCACCCAGCTCGCCTCAGCTGGCTTTTTCCAGAGGAAGAGGAGGAGGAGGAGGAGAAGGTAGGACACTCCCATCCTGAGCCTCCCAAACGTCAGATGACAGAAACACAAAGACTGTCAGGTCCTCAGGCCTTCAGCCTCCGCGCGCAGATGACGTGGTCCTCAAAGAGGCCCCTTAGAGTCGCATTGACAGACACACACAAAAAAAGAAGAGAACTCAAGCGTGTCACGCCCTGAAGACCCCATTGTGGTCGATACCCCTTCCCCCCAAAAAACTTCACTCTCTCCGCTTGGGTGGCCTTTTCATGCTTCTTAAACAGCCAGGGTGCAAGCGACATGTTGCTGCTGATAGTTATTGAATACAATGACTTGATTTTTTGACAGCGTGTCGCCACCCTTCGGTGGAAAAACCGTATAGTCACATAGCAAACAAGCAAAAGGGGAGGGTTGGGTGAGGTGGGGGTGGGTGGGTGGCATTATGACGTTTTGTTTGCCAAACATCTATGCCACTGCCACACGGCTACTGAACTGGAAAAAAAAAAGATTATTTGGAGTTGTTATTTTTTTGACTGATGGTTGTTGAAAAGGGTGGGTGGAGACAAAAAAGAGAGGAGAGAAGAGAAGGGGGAGGAGCGAGCGAGAGTTTTTGATGTTTGGTGGTGTGGTGGAAAAAGGTACAGCCCTGATTGTAAGGATACTCCTTCTTGGGGATGGTGGTGGTGGTGGTGGTGGTGGTTGAGGGGGGGGGGGGGGGGGGGGGGGGGGGGTGACTCTCTTTCAGTGTTAACAGCATCCATCCACCACCTGGGAAATTCTGTGGCTTAAGATATTTTCTTTTTATCGCTGAGTTTTGTATATTTTTATGTGTCCTTTTTTCTGTCTGTCTCTGTCTGTTTGTCTGTCTGCCTGTCTCTGTCTGCCTGTCTCTGTCTCTGTGTTCTCCTCTCTCTCTCTGTCTGGGGGGAATGGGGGGGGGGGGGGGGGGGGAGGGTTGTTGTCAATCATGATTTTATCCCTGATAAAGGGCGGGGACTGGATTGTAAAAAAAGCACATGAGTGCTTATTCATTATCCTCGAAATAAAAAAGCTTGTTTTCGATTTTAAATATGCCGGGTTGGTGTCTTTTCTGGCTGTTTTGTCGTTTCTGTCTGTCTGGTTGTCTGTCTCTCTTTTTTTCTCTTTTCTCTTCTCTCTTCTCTCGTCTGGGGAATTTGCGGCAGTTTTTCCCCCGGCTTAATTTTCCAAAGGGGGCAGAATTTCAAATCAGCCAGGGCATTTGCCCATTTGAGCAAAAAAAAGTGGGCGAGACGGGGGTTTTTTAGGACGGGCCCCTCCCCCTATTTTATTCTGGGGGGGCCCCTTTTGCTTGGGTTTGGGGTTTGATGTGGAGTAAACCCCTGGCCCTGGTCAAGGACGGAAGCTGGGGGGAAAACCAGCCTGACGAGTGGTGCGGGTGGTCTTTGGCCTATAAAGGAAAAGTGAAAGGAAATCCCAAAGTAAGTGCAGTTTGGCCCCCCAGACCCCTTAAAACTGTAACGTAGACAGGAAGCCCTTCCTACAGTAGTCCTGAGGAAAAATTTCCCAACGTGGGGGAAAAGTTGGAAAAAGTAGAGAAACTTGAAAAAGGGAAAAAACAACGGGAAAATTTGAGGGTCAAAACAATGTTGAAAAAAACAGTTTTTAATCCCTTTAAAAGGGGAAAAAATGTGTGATTTTAGACAAGCATAAACAATCTTAGGACTAAAAAATTTGGGGGTTTTTAAAGCAAATAAATACGAACGGGTTGGGGAACAGAGTGAAAAAATAGAAAAAGAATGCAAAACTTTTCAAGAAGGCCGGTAAAGACGGAAAATACATTATTCAGGGGCTTTGGAAAAGAAAAGTATTGAAAATGGAGTGATTGTGAAATGTTGGGGAAAAATCTTTTTCCGAAAAATGGTTTGTAGCAGATTTTTAAGTTTGATAGGGTGCACAGGAAAAAATTCAAAACCCAACTCTCCCTTTTATTGCCGGTGTTGTTTTCTTCAGTTTAAGCTTAGAAATTGAAGGCAAAAAATCGTTTAAAAGGTTTCGGATTTTTGTTGACGACGATTTTTCAAAATTTTTTAGAATATTAGGCCCCAATTTGACCCCATACTTAAAGAGGGGTTGGGGCCAGAGGGAAAAAATGGGGAAAATTGGTCTTTGATCATTTGTTTCTTTAATGGCGAAAGGAGGGCCCCTTTAAATATCTTAAAAAAAGGGGAATAGCTTTTTGGGGCCGGCCCATACAATCTTTCCTGCCTTTGTCTAAATTTTTAAAGGGGGGTAGGAAAAGAAAACGGGGGGAAAAACCGGTCACTCGGGCCTCGTTGGGACATTTAATGAAATTTGGGGTTTTTACCCAAGTGAGGCTGGTTGTGATAAAATTTTGGAGGCGTGCACTTTGCCACGGAAGGGCAGAAAAAGGACAGGTTGACTTTGGGCCTAGGTCTAACCCCAAGCTGACCATGTGTGTTTTTAGGCGTTTTCCTTTTAAAGACCCTTCTTTAACGGCTGTTGAAAGCATGAGTAAAATGTTTCTTGTCATGTAAAAGAAAATTGGTGAAAGTGTCAGTCTTGGGGGTTTGTGGATAAATTGAATTTTGGTTTTACAGATAAAAAAAAATTAAACCCTTTTTCCCATTTTTGTTTTGGGAAAATAAAAAATGGTTTGTTGTCAAATTTGTTTTGAAGGGGTTTTTTGTATCTTTGTGCAAAGTTTTGATTTTTTTAGGGCTGACAGAAAAAAATTTGGGAAAAAATGCCCAAACCCAGATGTTTTTACTGGCTATAAGGCCTTCTGTAAGTCGGAAATTTAAATTTTGCCCCCAAGGGGAGGCGTTTAGTGGTTTAGTTTTTTTTAAAAAGGGAAATGAGTTAAAATGCTTTTGGGGAATTTTGTTTGGGATGTTCCATTTCCAAAATTTTTTTGCACTTTTTCTGTGAAAAAATTTCTTGTTGTGTACAGAAAAAAAAAATGTTTTGTTTTGTCTGTGTGTATACCCACCGGGAAGGGTCGCCTTTTTTTTAAAGGGTTTGAAATGATAATGGAATTCTATTTTTGGAAAAATTGTTTAGTAAATTGTGGGTTTAAACCCCGGGTTTTGAAGTAAAATATAAAAATATGTGGAAAATTTTTAAACAGCAGGACCCAAACTTTTTTGGGTAAAGATGTAGAAAATAAATTTGTTAGATTGGTCCAAATTTTAAAGTATGTTTTTCAGCACCCAATCGTAATTTTGAAGATTGTTTTTTAATTTAAAACTTTATGGAAAATTAAATTTATTGAATATTTTGCAGGGCTCTTAGTTTACAGATTCTAAATGGCGTATGTAATGGTGACCAACAAGGACGTTTTATACATAATCTCTGATGGGGTGTAGTTTTAAATTGATTATTTTTTAGTGTCAGATGATTTGTTTTTCAGATTTTTTGACTCTTGTTTTATTTTTTTTCCCCGAGCTTTTTGTTCCCGCCCACCTTCCTGTTGAATTATATATTTTTCCGTATAAAAATTACAGGTGGGGGAAACTGTTAACCCCATTTTTAGGGGGAAAAATTTGTTTTGGGATGAAAAAAAACTCCCCAGTTTTTTATGGGAAAATCTCCAGGATGTGAACATGTGTAAAATTTTTTATTAATGCCTTTAGTGTTTGATAAAACCCATTAATGAAGTTTAGATTTTTTTAAGGGTTTTTCATAAATCCCCAGTCTAAATGTATGAAGAAACGGGGTAAAAATCAAAAAAGGGTTTCCATAAAATGATACTTGGGTTTGATATTGAATGTAAAATATGAAATATAAGGTCAGAAAAACTTTGAAGATTTTTCCAAAAAACTTTAAGAAATGAGGCCCCAAAAAAATTTTACGGGGTCAAAAGAAGGGAATATAAAATGCATGTTTTTGAACAAAAAAAAAAAGAAACGGATAATAAGACCTTATTTTGAAGATATGATTCATCATTTCTTCTAAAATTTCCAGTTCGGGAAAAAGTTTTAAAGAAGGGTCTTTTTAAAAAAAAGGTCAGAAAAGAATAGTATATCAGTTGAACAGATGGTTTCCCAAATTTCCCCCCCCCCCCCCAAAAACCCCCGGTTAAAAAGGGACTCATTAGCCAACTCCATGTTTAAATGATTTTTGCCCGTGATGGAACTGAGGACGATTTTGATCGTCCATATCAAAGATGAAATATTAGGGGTTTTTAAAAAAAATTTAAAGAGGGGAAAAAAGCACCCGGGCCTGATCAAACCCATTGGTAAATTCCTAAAATTTGGAGGTGAAATTTTTTGTGTTTTTCCCCTTTTTAAAATATTCAAAAAAATTTTTTGAGGGTGGTTTTTTCCAGATAACTGGGTGATAATTAATACTAACATTGCAAAAAAAGGGTGTGTGATAACCCTAAATAAAATACCGGGGAATTTCTCTTTACTGACATAAAATAGTTTAAAGGATATAGTACTATTATTAACAATAGGCTACAAGAATTGGGGGTTTTGTGAAAAATATTACAGGTGAGCACCCCAAACTGGTTTTAAAAAGGGGGATTTCTCCACTATAGATCATATGTTTACTCTCTTGCGTTTGGGACAGAAAAAAGTTTGGGTCTTAAAACCCTAAAAACTTATGTAGCATTTATTGGGCTTTGAAAAAAACATTTGATTCTGTTAAAAGGAACTTTTTGTGGCCCCCATTCTCCTAAAAAATGGTTGTGATGGGTAAACTATTACGGGTGTTTGAGAGCCATGTATCAAATGTCGAAGCCCGAAAAAGATGTGGAACTAAAGTTACTAATTTTAAAATACTGTACCTTTGGGGTTTTAAAAAGGGGGTTTTATGTATGTAGCCCCTTATTGTTTTTTGTTTTTATCAATGAGTTAACCCGAAAACATTTTTCAATAATTTGGGAAAAATTTGGTTTCCATTTCCCCCAAGATTCCAGAGTTGTTTTTCTTTCTTTGGGTTGCTGTTTTATGTTATCCTGCTTCTGAAAAAAATTGTGGTTTACAAAAACAGTTTTTTCAGCTTAAACCCGGCTTTTAACAGAATGGATTTTTAAAGGTTTTAAACGAGTAAGAGTAATAGTTGTATTCAGGGGGAAAAGGGGGTTTTTTAGTTTCTCATGAAAAAATGGTTGTACAATTTGGGAAATATCCCTGCCTTTTGTTTTTTGTATTAAAATTTAGGAAACTGTTTTTTTTACTTTAAACCTTTGTTTAAAATACTGCATGTAAAAATTGGCAAATCGAGGTAAACGAAACCTGTTATTTGTGTTGGGAAAAAACTACGAAAATTGAATTAAAAAACTTTTTGAAATTTTTCATTAAGATATTTTTTGCACAAAATTTCAACCCACTGGGTTTTTATGGTGCAGAAATATGGGGCTTGGATGCGGGGTGTTTAAAAATTTTTTGAATCAGTACACCCCTTTGCTTTTAAAGCAGTTTTTAGGCTTTTGTTTGAGGTTTCACCTTAAAGATCTTGTTTATAGTGAAAATAATTGAAAACCCCTCTTGGGTTTAAAGTGCTGTAAGATGCATTAGATATTGGATTAAGGGTTCTGCATTGAATTTAGAGGGAGGGCTCCTTTTAAAGCCAAAGATGCTTTATGATCTAGAAAGCAAAGGGGAAAAAAAAATTGGGCAAACTTTAAAAAACCCTACCTGTTTTTGTTTATCTCGGGTTTTTGGGTTTGTTTTGGGTCAATCAAAAGGGGTCGGAAATTGGAGGAGTTTATTAAAGCCTTTTCCCCGGCAGAGATTGATTTAATGCCGATGGCAGGGAATGGGGAGTTTAAACATATAAACAAAAAAGGGGGAAAGATTTCAAAAGTACAGACAATTTTTAAGTTCGCATTTATGTTTTAAAACCTTATCTAAACTTGATATGGATATACCCTTTTAAAAGAAAAAATGTCTAAGTTTTGATTGGTGGGAAACAGATATAAAAGTTTTTTAAATTCAAAACAGAGAACATGGAAATTTTCGGCCTCGGGTGTATGCCCATTTGTAAGCAAGTCCGGAGGATGAAATACACTTTGCTTGTTTCTTTTTCCCGTTTTTTGGGGGTTTTTAGGGGGAGAAATACAAATTCCCGTTTTAAAAAATATTTGCAGCCCCCAATTTATTTTGACTCTGTTTTTTTCCTGGCATTAAATTTATCCTGGGTTGTGCGCAAAACCTACTTTTTTTTTTTTGTAAAACCTTCAGAATAAGAGAGATAATTTTTAAACCTAAGTGGAAATTTTTTTTGTGACTTTGTGTTATACAGTTTTTTAAAATTTTTGGGGCGGGGGGTGTGTGTGTGTGTTGTGTGTGGGATGTGTTTAAACCAAAATACTAAACAGGGCGGCAACCCCCCTTTATGTATGGGCCAAAAAAGGGCCCTTTTTTTGAATTAAAAAAAGTTCGAGTTTTGAGGGTTTGGTTCGAGTTCTCTCTCTCTTCTCTTCTCTTCTCTCTCTCTCTCTCTCTCTCTCTTCCCCTTTTCTCTCTAGTTTTTAGTACCCCTTAATAACAGAAGGCTTTTAAGAATATTTCCTGTGGCGTTGAATTAAACTAAGGGGTTGAGCACCCCGGGTGTTTTTTTTTAAGCCCAAAGGGACTCGAATAATCGGTCCCTACGTTTTTAAAATCTTTCCCGTGTTCAAAACGGCCCAAAGGGTTTTTTCTGTTAATCGGGAAATCGTATGTTGTCGAGAAAGCTTTTGATTTTTTGATTTCGAAGGGGAAAAAATTTTTGATTCTTTTATTTTTAAAGTCGAAAGGGTCGCTTTTGGGTTTTATTGTTTCGAGAAAAGGTTTTGATTTTTGATTTCCCAGAAAGCTTTTTTATACCATTTTATTTTGAGAAAAATTTTCGGTTAAAATTTATTTCGAGAAAGTTTTTGAGTTAATTTTATTTGGGGGGAAAACTTAACTTTTAAATTTGGGTTTTTAGAAAGCTTTTGAAATTTTTTTTGATTTGGAGAAATTTTTTTTATTCCCTTTATTTCGGAAAGTTTTTTTATTCTATTATTTTGAGGAAAAAAATTTTTATTTAATTGGGTTTAAAAAAAAAAAAACTTTTGTCTTATTGATTAAAAAAAAAGCTTTTGATTTTTTGAAATTTTGGGAAGCTTTTGTTCGGGTTTCTTGAAACTTGTTGGGGGTTTTTACTTTTTTTGAAAAAAAAGAATTGGGCAGGAACACTCTTTTCATGTTTTTACGTTTTCCCCTGGGGTTTCGGGGGGCCCGTTTAGTTTAAGTGGGGATCCTTTTCCCCCTTTTGGAAAATTTTGTAAAGGGGAAAACTTTTCTTTTTTTATCCCCTCTTTTTTGTTTGCCCTGTTTTTTTTTCTTCCTTTCGCTTCCTCCTTAACCTTGTCTATTTTCTGCCTGCTTGGTCCATTCTCCCGCCTTTTTCCCCCACAAAGACTTGAAATGTAAAAATTCTCACCCACGCCTAAGTCGGATGCGCTGGGCCTGTCTTGTCGGCGCTTAACGGCAGCGCAACGCATTTTCTCTTATACGATCAACTAATCTCCGCTTGTATGCATGTAAAAATGCTTTTACATCACCAGCACCTTTGTTGCAACCAAACAATATTAAATCCTGTTTCACATTGAATTTATCTTACTTTTGACACCCAACATTATTTTTCAGCAGCATTAATTTTGGTAAGCATTGTATGGCAATCTGTTTGGACTCAGGTGTAGAAACTGAACCAGTGACTAATAACATTTAAATAACATTTGTAAAGAAGGTAATTAAATTTGATATCTACCCAGTTCACCTTTTATTACCATTTATGTTGTGACTTTTGATTTTATGATTTCGAGAAAACTTTTGATTCCATTGATTTTGAGAAAGCTCGAAAGCTCGCTTTTGATTTTATTGATTTCGAGAAAGCTTTTGATTTATTGATTTCGAGAAAGCTTTTGATTCCATTGATTTTGAGAAAACTTTTCGAGTTAATTGATTTCGAGAAAGTTTTTGAGTTAATTGATTTGGAGAAAACTTAACTTTTATTGGTTTTGAGAAAGCTTTTGAATTTTTATTGATTTGGAGAAATTTTTTGATTCCATTGATTTCGAGAAAGTTTTTGATTCTATTGATTTTGAGAAAACATTTGATTTAATTGATTTAAAAAAAAAAAGCTTTTGATCTTATTGATTAAAAAAAAAGCTTTTGATTTTATTGATTTCGAGAAAGCTTTTGATTCTGTTACTAGAAACTTGTTGGCGTCTACTTTGATGAAGCACAGAATGACAGGAACACTCTTTTCATGTGTACAGTTTCCCGTGGGGATGTCGGGGGGCCTGTCAGTATAAGTGGCATCCTCACCTTCTGGAAATTGTGTTAAGAAATCTCTTCTTTTCTATCCCTCTCTTTGTTTTGCCCTGTTCTTTTTTTCTTCCTTTCGCTTCCTCCTTAACCTTGTCTATTTTCTGCCTGCTTGGTCCATTCTCCCGCCTTTTTCCCCCACAAAGACTTGAAATGTAAAAATTCTCACCCACGCCTAAGTCGGATGCGCTGGGCCTGTCTTGTCCGGCGCTTAACGGCAGCGCAACGCATTTTCTCTTATACGATCAACTAATCTCCGCTTGTATGCATGTAAAAATGCTTTTACATCACCAGCACCTTTGTTGCAACCAAACAATATTAAATCCTGTTTCACATTGAATTTATCTTACTTTTGACACCCAACATTATTTTTCAGCAGCATTAATTTTGGTAAGCATTGTATGGCAATCTGTTTGGACTCAGGTGTAGAAACTGAAACCAGTGACTAATAACATTTGTAAATAACATTTGTAAAAGAGTTAATATAAATTTGATATCTACCCAGTTCACCGTATACCATTTTATTTGGTGCTCTTATTGGTATTCCTTTAAAAAAATCTCATGCCTGCCATTAAGTGAACTTAAAAAAAAAAAAATCCATTCTACTTAAACGCGATTGATTTCGAGAAGTTGATTCCATGATTGAGAACTTTCGATTATGATCGAAAAGTTTTTGAGTTATGTTGGAAAATACTTTATTGGTTTGAGAAGCTTTGATTTTTGATTTGAGAATTTTTGATTCTTGATTTCGAAAAGTTTTTGATTCTAGATTTTGAGAAATTGATTTAATTGTTTAAAAAAAAGCTTGATCTTTGATTAAAAAAAGCTTGATTTTATTGATTTCGAGAAAGCTTGATTTGACTAGAAATTGTGGCGTTACTTTGATGAAGCAAGAATGGAAATTTTTATGTGCAGTTTCTGGGATGTCGGGGGGCTTCAGTATAAGTGGCATCTCACCTTCTGGAAATTGTGTTAAGAAATCTCTTCTTTTCTATCCCTCTCTTTGTTTTGCCCTGTTCTTTTTTTCTTCCTTTCGCTTCCTCCTTAACCTTGTCTATTTTCTGCCTGCTTGGTCCATTCTCCCGCCTTTTTCCCCCACAAAGACTTGAAATGTAAAAATTCTCACCCACGCCTAAGTCGGATGCGCTGGGCCTGTCTTGTCCGGCGCTTAACGGCAGCGCAACGCATTTTCTCTTATACGATCAACTAATCTCCGCTTGTATGCATGTAAAAATGCTTTTACATCACCAGCACCTTTGTTGCAACCAAACAATATTAAATCCTGTTTCACATTGAATTTATCTTACTTTTGACACCCAACATTATTTTTCAGCAGCATTAATTTTGGTAAGCATTGTATGGCAATCTGTTTGGACTCAGGTGTAGAAACTGAAACCAGTGACTAATAACATTTGTAAAAGAGTTAATATAAATTTGATATCTACCCAGTTCACCGTATACCATTTTATTTGGTGCTCTTATTGGTATTCCTTTAAAAAAATCTCATGCCTGCCATTAAGTGAACTTAAAAAAAAAAAAATCCATTCTACTTAAACCGCGGATTTCTTAAGTATATAACAAAATTGGCTCTGAGAGAGAGAGAGAGAGAGAGAGAGAGAGAGAGAGAGAGAGAGAGAGAGAGAGAGAGAGATGTATTGCCAGTTCTGTTTTTGCCAGCAATCAGTCACTGATACAGCGTAGCGTGTGTAGACTGCAAATGCAATACTGCATGAATCACACCTATAAATGAACCACCCCCAAACAACCCAAACCAAAACACCTCCTTGAAAATTTGACATACCCTTGAATTTGATAGTGAGAAGTCTCTCAGAACCTGTATAATAATGGACAGCTTTGTTTGTTCCGAGTCCGTTTCTGATAGTATCAGTGAAATGAAAGACTGTTGACAGTTTGGCTTAAAAAGAATTTATTATTAAGCTGTTCTGTTACGACACAACTCTATGTCCTGGGTTCTCTTGCGTTATAGATCTCTCTCTATGTATATATTATCTGTATATATATATATATATATATATATGTATGTATATCTATATATATATATATATCTAGATATATATGTGTGTGTGTGTGTGTATGTATGTATATCTATATATATCTATCTAGATATATATGTGTGTGTAGTATGTGTGTGTGTGTTTTATTTATTTAATTAATTTATTTATTCTTTTATATTCATTTATTCTTTTATATGGAGGATAATGGAATAAGCACTTATGTGCTTTTTTACATCCAGCGGAACAGG
>CM054145.1:20735305-20772805 GCA_028751875.1 Rapana venosa
AAAAGTGAAAAGATAGTTGAAAATGTAGTATGCAAAAGTGAAAAGATAGTTGAAAATGTAGTATGCAAAAGTGAGCTGCAACTGAAGTCTGTTGCATCCTATAGATGAAAATAACTGTAACTAGTTTTGAGATGGTAAAAACATTAAGGGGGAAAAAACCAAGCTAACAAAGAATGATTGTGAAAATATCAGGAAAAATAAACAAGAAAAAGAAAACAAAAAACCAACACTGCCTGGTTTTTGCTTTGAGGTCAACACAGCCTACACTTCCATGTAGTTTAGATTGTATAGTTAGTATATGGGGGTGAGGGGGGGGGGGGGCAGACCTGGGGGCGGGGGGGAGGGGAGGGGCACATGTTTGTTTTTGAATATGTGTGTATGCTCCCTTCTAGTTATCATTTGCTCTGTGTGTTTGTGTGTGTGTGCTCGCGTGTGTGTGTGTGTGTGCTCGTGTGTGTGGGTGTGGTTTAACATCAGTTTGCCTTTCCTCTTGAAGTGCAGGGTTCTTGCACAAGAGGCTTCCTTCCACTTCATGTGTTGAGACTAAAAGAATGCTGAGATGAATATCTTCCAGTATATCTTATGAAGTTTTGAAGATTTTTTTTCTTGTTTGTAATTCCGTTTTTATTGGTTTAGAGGGCCAAAGCAAATATATGGGGAATGGTGAGAGGTTTTGTGGGTGTTGTGAATGGACATGTTCTGGGCGTTTTTAGAACTCTGATGATATAACTCAGACACAGACACACACAAAAACAGGCATGCATGCATACGCACATGCACACATGCACCCGCACGCACGCACACACACACACACACATGCCTTCAGCAGGTGTTTTACTTTGTCACTGTACCATCTGAAAATTTAAAGTTGACTTTTGAATTTCACACATCCACTTGTATGCAAACGCGCGCGCGCGCGCAACACACACACACACACACACACACACACACACACACACACACAACACACACACACACACAACTCACACACACACACACACACACACACACTCACTCACTTATTCACTCACTTATTCACTCACTCAAGCAAGCTTTCACTTTCCGTACCATTATGATTATGCCTCCCTTCTGCTTCTGGTCATTGTGAAATCCACTGCCTCTGACACAGATAGAAAAATCACCTGGCAAATCCCTTGTTTAGAAGTTAAACACTGCGTATGATACTGATAGAAAAACCACCTGGCAAGTCCCTTGTTTAGAAGTTAAACACTGCATATGATACTGATAGAAAAACCACCTGGCAAGTCCCTTGTTTAAAAGTTAAACACTAAATCTCTTGTTTAGAAGTTCAGTACTGCATATGATACTGATAGAAAATCACCTGGCAAGTCCCTTGTTTAGAAGTTAAACACTAAATCCCTTGTTTAGAAGTTAAACACTGCGTATGATACTGATAGAAAAATCACTGGCAAATCCCTTGTTCAGAAGTTAAACACTGCGTGTGATACTGATAGAAAAATCACCTGGCAAATCCCTTGTTTAGAAGTAATACACTGCATATGATACTGATAGAAAAATCACCTAGGAAGTCCCTTGTTTAGAAGTTAAACACTGCGTATGATACGGATAGAAAATCACCTGGCAAGTCCCTTGTTTAGAAGTTAAACACTGCGTGTGATACTGATAGAAAATCACCTGGCAAATCCCTTGTTTAGAAGTTAAACACTAAATCTTTTGTTTAGAAGTTAAACACTAAATCTCTTGTTTAGAAGTTAAACACTGCGTATGACACTGATAGAAAATCACCTGTCAAATCCCTTGTGAAGAAGTCTTAACACTTCGTCTGATACAGATAGAAAATCAATCACCTGACAGGTCCCTTGTCTAGAATTCAAACTTTGTATAATTATGATACATAGAGAAAAATCACCTAGCAAACCCCTTAGTTCAGAAATCAAACACTGCGTTTGATTCATATAGAAAAATCATACCATATAGAAAAATCACCTGGCGAGTCCATTGTCTAAGAGTCGAACCATGTGTGGCAGGCTTCGAGTCTTAGTCAAACCTCTCAGACAGTCAAACAAAGACAGTTCTAGTTTTAATTTTTTTTAATCTTTGATGTGTGTGTGTGTGTGTGTGTGTGTGTGTTTCTGCTTTTACACAAGCTGTCCACAAGCAGCTGTGCTGTCGTGTGCACTTTTGGCATCTTGATTTGTCCCCAACAGCCATTGACAGGAAAGGGGTAGGGGTGGGGGGTGGGAGGAGATTGGTTTGTCATGTTCAGAAAGGGTTGGTGACACTAGAAGCTTTGGCAGGGGTTGACTGCAACAAAGGGGTTTACCTAGGCAGCTGGGGTGGACAACATTTCTTTTTGAAGGGTGCTGTTAACAAATTAAGATGATGATGATGATGGTGGTGATGATGGTGGTGGTGGTTTTGAAGAGAGAGAGGGAGAGAGAGAGAAAGTGTAAGAGAGAGAATGTGTGTGTGTGTGTGTGTGTTTTTGTTATTTTATTCTTCTATGTATGTATGTATGTATGATGTATGTAATGTATGTATGTGTGTGCATATGTATGTATGTAGGTAGGTAGGTAGGTCGCTACCTGTTGGTCAGTAGGTAGGTAGGTAGGTCGGTATATGTATGTATGTATGTATGTATGTATTTAAGTTTGTGTGTGCACGCGCGTGCGTGCGTGCGTACGTGTAATTGTATGTGCGTGCATGCATGCGCACGTGTATGTATGCGTGCGAGCGTACGTGTGTTCATACGTACGCAGTTTCTTTTTTTATTTCCAATTCTTTTTTTAAAACACTAAAACGCGCTGTTCAGTATTTTTGTGTGTGTCGTCCACTTATATTTTTTGGGGGGTTTGTTTTTTTAGGTATCAATTTATTTTCTTAAAGCCTCTTGACGATGGGAATTTTACACTGATCTGAGCAAAGCTGACTGGGTGCGTTTTGGTCACGCGCATTAAAAAGAAAATAAAAGGGGGGGGGGGGGGGGGGGGGGGGGGGGGGGGGGGGGGGGGGGGGGGGGGGGGGGGGGGATTTGCGAGCCGAGGATTTGGATGTGTGAATCTTAGTGGTTATGTGGATTGGGAGTATGTGACCTTTTATTTTTATTTTATTTTATTTTTTTTCTTATAGAGTGGTAGTTGTGAAAGAATGATTATACAATAGCACTGTCTCCTCCGATATCTTGTGTGAAAGCTAGCACAGGTAATAGACAAGATAGATAGATAGACAGAGAGGAAGAGAGAGAGAGAGAGAGAGAGAGAGAGAGAGAGAGAGAGAGAGAGAGAGAGGCAGAGCAGCAGGCAGGCAGACAGGCAGGCAGGCAGACAGACAGACAGGCAGACTCTCTGTCTATTACCTGTGCTAGCTTTCACCTTCGCCTTCACCGTCACTTATCCTTTAGTCTGTAGTAGATCAGTGGGGAGGACTACCACTGAAGATTTTGCAACCAGCTTCCTCCCCTGTACTAACTACTGACACGTAAAGCCGTTATCGACTCTGTCTGTCTGTCTGTGTCTGTCTGTCTCCTCTCTCTCTCTCTCCTCTCTCTCTCTCTCTCTCTCTCTCTCTCTCTCTCTCTCTCTCTCTCTCTCTCTCCTCTGTCTTTCCTCTCTCTCTTCCTATCTTCTCTACCTCCCTCCCTCACTCCTCCCCCCCCCCTCTCTCTCTAGCTCTGTCTCTGTCTCTAGCTCTTTCTCTCTCTCTCTTTCTCTGGATTGCAGAATAGTTATCAGATCACCTTCGATCCCCGAAGTCGGCATGCAGCTACCTTAATGGTGGGTTAAAAACACCAATGGCACACGCAAAAGATCTCACCAAAAGCTGTAGCTGGGGAACGAATACAATTGAATTTTGAAGATCGAGTTTGACTTGAAATAAAAGCGTGTGTTATTGTCAGGGCCTGGTGATATTTTCATTATATTTCCACAGAGAGTTAAAGAAAGAGAGAGAGAGAGAGAGACAGACAGACAGACAGACGGAGGTCAAAGTCAAAGTCGATATTTTTATTTCTGGATGATACATTGAATAAGCAACATCGTATGTGTGTGTGTGTGTGCGTGCGTGCTCTCACATCTTTTGCATACAATGAGCGAATTTGAAAGTGGGAAGGATACCATTGTGTGTGGGTGGGGTTGGGGGATGAAAGTCCAAAGAACGATGGTCAGTCGAGTGATGGCCACATGACTCGGCTCATTTTTCAACATTCCTCCTGCCCCTTGTCCCTCATTGTCTTGCTTTTATATACGGTTGTCAGCAGAGAGCAGCCCGAATTTCACACAAAAGAAATCTGCCATGTTGAACGGGGTATACAATGTAATAATAATAAAAAAATAATAATAATACAATGTAATACACTTACAGTACAATACATTCCCGGATTATTTTCCATCTCCAGATCTGTTTCAGGCAGGTGAAGTTTGCACAGTAAAGCCAGAATGGTGCCTGTGAAAGAAAACGAATTCTCAGTGCTCTCCTCTTCATGCATACCCCCCTACCCCCCCCCCCCCCCCCTATACAAACCAAAAACAAAAACAACAACCCTCCCCCTCCACACCTAAAATAAGAAAGACCACAAAGCAACCATACCTTAAGTCCTAAAAGTAGACTATTAAGCTTCAGAAAATAAAACGCAACCCCTACCCCCTCCAAAAGCAACCATGGTAAGACCTAAAAGTGGACTATTCAGTTTTAAAAAAGAAGAAGAAAAAGAAAAAACCCAAAAGCAACCATAGTTGAAGCCCCAAAAGTACGCTGTCCAGCTTCTAACAAAAAATATCAAAAAGTAACCACAGTTTAAGTCCTCAAAATAGGCTATTCAACTTTAAAAAAAGAAACAAACAAACAACAAGAAAAACCAAAAAGCAACCATAGTGTAAGTCCTAAAAGTAGGCTATTAAACTTGTTAAAAAATACAAGCAAAAAACCTCAAGAAAGACCAAAATGCAACCATAGTTTTAGTCCTAAAAAGTAGGCTATTTAACATCTTTAAAAAAACAAAACAACCCAAGAAAACCCAGAAAAGTAGCCATAGTTTAAGTCTTAAAAGTCTTTTAAAAAGAAACCCAACCCCAGACAAAAACACACCAAAAAAAACAACCAACCCACCACCAAGAAAAACTGCAAAGCAGCAATAGTTTTAAAAGTCCTAAAAGTACCCTGTCAAGCTTCTTTAATAACCCCCCCCCCCCCCCCCCCCCAAAGAAACCATACTTTACCTCCAAATAAAGTACGTGAATGTTTAAAAATAAAAAAAGAATAAGAAAAAAAAAGCAGCCATACTTTACGTCCCCCTCCCCCCCCCCCCCCCCAAAAAGTACGCTATTCAACTTTAAAAAAGAAGAAGAAGAAAAAGAAAAGCCCAGAATCAGGGCTAGTTTGAGCTGTAAAGGTAGGCTGCTAGGTAGGTGTTCACTTTCTTTAGGTGCAATGCCAGGTGGGTGTGGCTAAGACACTAAGTGACGACCTACGAACAAATGACGACTTTCAGTGTCACTCAGGTGGTCTTGTCAAACTCTTAGAAATCTACCCAGGCCACCCAAGTTGATGCGAAACGACCTTTAGTAAAGTATATAAATTATATAGATTTTGGGATGATGATAGTTTCACTAAAAGATGGGGTTGGTTGTTAGGTTTTCTATAAAGATTGGAGAAGTAAAGGTGTGTGTGTGTGTGTGTGTGTGAGTGAAAGAGTCAGTCAGATTTTGTGTGTGTGTATGTTTACATTGGTATTTTGTGTGCGTAAGTGCACGCATATACTTGTGTGACTGTAATTATATTGAATGCCTTCAGAGAGTCAAATGAATACAATGTTCAGTTTTAAAAAGTTGGGATCCGCGATGCTAATATATTCTGAAGATGCAGAGCTGGAAAGGTTTTGTTTTTACCATTCTTTACATATTACAGGATTCATCCACCTTTTCTTTTTGAAGTATAAGCCTACCACTTTATTCTTCTTTTCCATTTCGTTCTGTGGAAAGATCGCTTTCACACACACACACACACACACACACACTCACTCACTCACTCACTCCACACAGAGTCTGGACTAGGTATTTTAATTGTGAGGCCACTGGCCTGTATTCAAGGGATACATATTTGCAGTTTCTGCAAGTAAAACAGTTTAGCAGACATGAATAAACTTAGCACTATCAAAGAGTGATTATTCACAATAACATCAACCACTTCGGCTTTCATAGTATACCAATACATCGGACGACTCTTACTTAACATAGTTCTCCAGCTTTCAGAGCGTACAATATGTACATACCAGATGTCCCAATCGCCAGACGTTTCCACTCTTAACATATTTTTGAAGGGATTATTTTGTATGTGCATTGTATATTAAGAAGATATTCCCTTCGCAAGTCTGCATACGTTGTATGCATGCATTCAAAGAGATGATGGATTTTAGTTTCAATTTTGTTACCAAAGGGGCTCTTTTTAGATGATAGGTCATTGTCTCTGTTGTTTACATTTAATTACCAATTTCAAGTCGAAATTTAACAAGAGCATACTATTTGCCGGGAGGGAGGAGGGAGAGAGAGAGAGAGAGAGGAGAGAGAGAGAGAGAGAGAGAGAGAGAGAGGAGAGAGAGAAGAGAGAGAGAGAGCCGCCCTGTGGGGAGGGGGAGGGAGATGGGTGTATGTTCGTGACATTTTATTTTGTTATATTGGAATGTTTTAACCAATATGAAATGTAGCTTTTTTGTGTCTTTCGAGATTTGATACGTATCAATCTGCCTATCAGTATTGTAATTTATCCTCCATGGGATGATGAAAGTGTTTTTGACTTGACTTGACTTAAGAGGCTTGGAGTAGTTACACTTAAAGCTGAGGCAGGAAAATTTGTGATTGTATCAGTGGAGCTCTACGATTAATTTGACAGAAAAATGTTAGCAGGTTTTCTTTTAGACACTGGTAAGGAAGCTGGAGTTGACAGAAGGCAACAGGAGCCACAAACTTGACTGTTTTTTTTTTTTTATATATTATTATCATGAAGTCAGTACCTCGTGTGTTTGCGTAAAGCCTTGTGTGTGTTTCTCCAGGGGCATTTTCCCACCAGTGTTCTTTTCCTTCCTTTCTTTCTTTTAACTGCTTTTTGTAGCCAACCACTTTCAGTACTTTTCTGAAGTCGGAGTATGGCTGCCTATGGGGCTTTCCCACGAGTGTTCTGGTTTTTTAAAAAACAAAACTGCTTTTAGTAACCAACCACTTTCAGTACTCTTCTGAAGTAGGAGTATGGATGCCTACGGGGCTTTCCCATCTGTCCTTTTTTCCCTTTTTTATATATATTTTTTTTTTACTGCTTTTTGTGTCCAACTACTTTTAATACTCCTCTGAAGTCTGAGCCTGTGGGGCTTTCCCACCAGTATTCTTTTTTTTTTTTAAAACTGCCTTTTGTAACCAACCACTTTCAGTACTCCTCTGAAGTAGGACTATGGATACCTACGCGGCTTTCCCATCTGTCCTTTTTTCCTTTTTCTTTTTTTTTTTTTACTGCTTTTTGTAACCAACCACTTTCAGTACTCCTCTGAAGTCAGAGTATGGATGCCTACGGGGCTTTCTCATCTGTCTTTTTCCCCCCCTGCTTTTTGTAACCAATCACTTTCAGTACTCCTCTGAAGTCAGAGTATAGATGCCTGCGGGGCTTTCCCATCTGTCTTTTTCCCCCCCTGCTTTTTGTAACCAACCTCTTTCAGTACTCCTCTGAAGTCGGAGTATGGATGCCTAATGTGGCGAGGTTAAAAGCATGTACACTGATGTGGACAGAATGGATGAATGAATAGATAGGGCCGGGTTTTTACTGTTGGCCTGAGCTGATTGACACTGGCAAACCTACCATATGACATTCACTGGACATTTATTTATTTATTTGATTTAAAATAATAATAATAATAGTAGGAGTAGTAGCAGCAGCAGTAGTAGGAGTAGTAGTAGTAGCAGCAGCAGTAGGAGGAGTAGTGGTTGCAGCAGCAGCAGTAGTAGTAGGAGGAGGAGGAGCAGTAGCAGCAGCAGAAGAAGAAGTAGTAGTAGAAGTAGCAACAGTAGCAGCAGTAGCAGTAGTAGTAGTAGCAGCAGCAGTAGTAGAAGTTGCAGCAGCAGCAGTGGTAGTAGTTGTAGCAGCAGCAGTAGTAGCAGTGGCAAAAGGAGGAGGAGCAGCAGCAGCAGCAGTAAGCAGCAGCAGCAGCAGCAGTAGTAGGAGTAGTAGCAGCAGCAGTAGTAGGAGTAGCAGCAGTAGTAGGAGTAGCAGCAGCACTAGTAGGAGTAGTAGCAGCAGCAGCAGCTGTAGTAGTAGTAGCAGCAGAAGCAGCAGTAGTAGTAGTAGCAGCAATAGTTGCAGCAGCAGTAGTAGCAGCAGCAGCAGTAGTAGTAGTAGCAGTAGTAGCAGCAGTAGTAGTAGTAGCAGCAGCAGCAGAAGAAGAAGACGAAGAAGAAGTAGTAGCAGCAGCAGTAGTAGAGCGATCGGGGAAATAAAGGCACAATGCCAATCTCTACAGCCTGCTGGTGTCTATGCTGCTGCTCCCACGCCGATCAGTCCGATCTTGTGTAGATTATTCCCTCTTTTTAATATATATATATATATATATATATATATATATAATATAAATAAAGCTATGTTTGGAAACTACATGAATTTATCGTGGTTTTTTTTTTTGAGATAAGAAAGTATTTGTTTTGGATTTCATCACCGTACCCCAGACCCGCTCTGTTGTATTGTACCCTCACAGCAGCCCAAAGTTTGTTTCTTTTATGAAGTAGTCAAGATTCTAGATTCAAGATTTATTTCAAGAAAACCCCAAAGGGGCACATGACATCCAACAAAGCCACAACTTGTGGACGTCAGTGTTAGGCCGTTTGAACGTTGTCAGTGTTAGGCCGTTTGAACGTTGTCAGTGTTAGGCCGCTGTGAGGCCACCAGCCAGAAGAGGCTTTGCGCTGTAGCGGAATCCTTTGCATTGGTGGTAAAACAATAAAGCGATGCTGACGTCACTTCAAGTGTAAAGACGTTAAATTAAAGAAAGAAATTAAAGCGATGAACGTTATCTGCTGTGATTGAACATGGGCGGGGCATCGTCTGCTAAGCTTTCTGTTAGCTGCAATGTTTTATGTTCGATCCCAAGCTTCCCCCCCCCCACTAACCACTGAACCGTCTGCAGTGGTCTGGGTGATAAGTCATTCCGATGAGATGATAAAACGAAGTGACATGTGCAACACTTATTCTGCGCACGTAAAAGAACCCACGGCAAGGACAGAGTTGTCCTTGGCAAAAATTTTGTATGTAAAAAAGACCCAAACCAAACAATACCACTCTGACAGGGAAACATGCTGAAGGGGTGACGCGGCGGTACTCTTATGGCGACGCACTTTCCCCGGGGAGAGATTCCCAAAGCTTTTAACTATTCCCCCCTATCCGTTTGATCAGGACCTACTATAATCTGTCTATCTATCTGGCTATCTATCTGGCTGTCTGTCTGTCTATCTGTCTATCTATCTATCTGCTTATATATCTGCCTATCTATCTGTCTATCTATCTATCTGTCTGTCTATCTATCTGACTATCTATCTATCTGTCTATCAATCTATCTATATCTGTCTGTCTGTCTGTGTATATCTATCTGCCTATCTATCTGCCTATTTATCTATCTATCTATCTATCTGTCTGACTGTCTATCTATCTATCTATCTATCTATCTATCGATCTGTCTGTCTATCTATCTATCTATCTATCTATCTATCTATCTATCTATCTGCCTATCTATCTGCCTATCTATCTGCCTATCTGTCTGCCTATCTGTCTGCCTATCTATCTATCTGTATGACTGTCTGTCTATCTATCTATCTGACTATCTATCTATCTATCTGTCTGTCTATCTATATGACTATCGATCTATCTGTCTATCTATCTGTCTATCTATCTGTCTGTCTGTCTATCGATCTATCTATCTATCTATCTATCTAGTATCTATCTATCTAGTATCTATCTATCTAGTATCTATCTATCTACCTACCTATCTATCTATCTGCCTATCTATCTGCCTATCTATCTATCTACCTATCTATCTACCTATCTATCTATCTGTCTGTCTGTCTGTCTGTCTGTCTGTCTGTTTCAGTTTTCTAAGCACCAAGGATACTTCGTCTTTAGAGCTAGGATAATCAAGGTGTTGGTCAGTGGTGTTTAAAGGAAATTATCTAATGACTCTCTCTCTCTCCAGTAGAGATTAGAAATGTTGAAACTGTCTGTTGACTGAGATAATTATTCTTTTGCTGACTTTTTTTCTGGATGGGGGGGGGGGGGGGGATACAGGTGAGAAGCGAGAGGTATGAGTGTTTTCTCTCTCTCTCTCACACACACCACACACACACACACACACACACACACACACGTGTTTGTGTGTGTTTTGCAGTGTGATCTAGTGTTATATATATATATATATATATATATAATATATATATATATAATATACACACACAGAACACACACTAGATCACACTGCACACACACACACACACACACACACACAACACACAGTAGCAAGCTCACATCACACAATCAAATCACGCCTCCCCAAAAAAACACAAGGATCATGTCTTCGTACAAAATGGTTTATTTCTGATCTGATTAGCCATTGCAGACAACCGCCATTGCATACCATTGTTCAAAAACACACACACCAACAGACAGACAGACAGACAAAAACACACACACAAATGTCCAGGCGGTGGATGGTCCCACAGTGAGGTGACCACCAGCATAACTCACTGACCCTCTCTCTCCTGAGGAGGACCTGGCTAGACAGTCTGCTGGCCTCATCCCTGGCCTCCTCATTCTACAACGGACTTACTTTTAGCAAATGAATCCTAGGACATAAAATCTGGCCAGGTCTCTTCCCACAGCCTATCCTCAACGACTACCCAACAGCCTAAAGGAGATCAGTACTGCAGCGGTAACAGTTCTGCAGTTTTTGAACGTGCGTACTGGCAGTCGTGGATAGGTTTTTGTGTGTGTGTAAGGGAATTACATAACCCAAGGTTAAAAATGTAGAGCAGAAAATCACAAAAAACGATAACAACAAAACCCCATCAAACAAACTACATCTAAGGAACAGAAAACTTGGTTCTAAGTCCTTCCCTAAGAAGAAGAAGAAAAAGCTGAAAGTAAAAGGAAACAAAAATCTTGTTTAATGTGCCAAGAAAGAAAAGAAGAAATCGATTCATGCTGACTAGTTAAAACAGACAGACGATCGTTTGAAGTTCTAAGTCTGTCAATGAAGTACAGTCCGAGAGGATATAGCTGAATTTCATCACATAATGTGATTCCATGGAAGAAGAAGAAGAAAGACTATATGAAAAAAATGATGTGAGAAAAATCAAAGAATCTACGGCGTCCGTCAGTTCTTGTATCGTCGCAAAACGATTCAATGACCTCTGGATGTTTTCTGAGCTTTGGGAGTTACTGACAGCTAGCCTTGTTCTTGTAGAACTGATTAGAAAAAGAGTGAAAACATTCCGTAAGACACATACACACCCACACAGAACTAGAAGCGTATGTTTACAGATAGTGTCCGGTAAGACCGCTTTAAAAGCGACACAGAACAGGTGGGAATAAGTCAAGGATCTTTTCTTAATTTATTTTAATTTAATTTTATTCTTTTATATCGAGGATAATGGAATAAGCACTCACGTGCTTTTTTTTTTACATCCAGTCCCCGTGTGTATGCGGTTTTGTAAACTGTGATCTGTTCCCACCGGCACACAATGGCCTACTCTTACGAAAAGCGGAACAGGATTTAACGTGTGCGCAAGATGTTCTGCGTGCGTTCGCACACGGGGCCTCGGTTTATAGTCTCATCCGAAGGACTTTTGGGGAGAGTGGAGTCTGCACTGATGTTAACTCCAGGGGAAAATATCCCCTTGATCGGGAATCGAACCCGGGTCGTCAGATTGCGAGCGCAATGTTCTAACCACTAGGCTATCCCGTCCCCTAATCCACTAAAGTATCCACTAAGCAAGATATCCAGAGACTAGAAACAAGAGAATTCCGGGTTACAGAAAATCTGATCCACGAGGTTTGAAACGAAAGACCCCCCCAAAAAAAAACACCCAACAACACACCAACAAAAAAACCCCAAACAAACAACAAAAACAAAAACCCCAAAAAACCCCCCACAAACACAAAAAACACACACAAAAACCCAAAACAACCAAAATACAACCAATCCCCCCCAAAAAAAACCCCACCCAAACCAAACAAACAACCCCCGCCCCCCAACAAACTAGGACTCGGTGCAAGTTACACATTATGAACTATGGTACAACAGCATCACATCACAACGATCCTCCCATCTAAAAGTCCACAGTGAAGAGATTCAGTCACTACTAAGATCCGTCAGTCCAAAGGCAAAAAAAAACAAAACACAAAAAGAAATAAAACAAAGGGCACACAGTCAACAACAAAAGAAAAAGCAGGATCACAGAATAAATGCGGATCGAGAGTGTGTTGTTGTTGTTGTTATCATAATGCTTCATAATGACGAGGTACGGCTAGCTGGTCAATGAAGGATGAAAAATGACAGCTGTTCTATGATGATTTATGTGAAAGAAATGGTATTTGGGTGGCGCTGCTCTTGTGGCGACGCGCTTTCCATTGCCAAAAACGACCCTACACTTTCCAGCGCTTCTTTCGCTTCTGTTCTCCTGTGTTCCACTTTCATTGAAAAAAAAAAAACCAAAGAAAAAATCTTCTAGAGAGGACATAGACTAATGGCACTTAAAGGTATCAGTGAGATGGGATACGTGAGATGATGATTCTAGCTGGCATGAATGACTCCATACAAGGCATATGTGATGTAATACAAGATTCCGATTACTTTGTGCTTCAGCAGTAACAGTGATTGTATTCATATATATATATATATATACACACATATACATACATGCAACAGTAACAACTTTTTAGGCACGTGGTGAACTGGCAAGGTAGTTACGTTTTAAATCACAGCATAATAGTGCTTCACAACGCTACTCTCATTCTTTCTTCCCAGTCTCTCTCTCTCTCTCTCTCTCTCTCTCTCTCTCTCTCTCTCTCTCGCACGCACGCACGCACACACAAACACACTCTACAACACATAAACACACCAAACCAACTTTTCTTGCTCAAACATTCAAATCACATCTCCATAAAACAGGCCACTAGCAAATTCAGTCTAGTCTCTGACATGCAATGTATATATTATATATATATATGTATATACCATCGATCCATGCAGTCTCTCTGTTTCATCAAGCTCGGCAGATATGTTTGTATCATGGGATTATAGGTTAAGACAGCAAACCCACAGAGCTGTGTGTGGCGGTTCATAGTAAACACACTACATCATGTCCTACTTGCCAGACACAGGCAAGCACGCCACAGTCGCCACTTCAGTCCTTTCGTGGTTTTGTCAGATGAGCAAAGAATCGCGTGGTTGTCACAAGCTGCCTTGAGATGAACATAATGTACACTGTTACTGGCTGTCCCCTTCCCTCGCTCACTTCACCGAAGTCTGGAACCGGAGACAACGGTTGTTGTTTTTCTGTTGTTTTTCTTCTTCTGATAGACCAGCAGTTTGTTGGCAGAATTATTCTACTGTGTATGCTCCTCCTTCACTGATTGCCATGGTTGTGCCGAACTAAACATCGAATCAAAGAGTTTTTCGAAAAACCAAACTACTACTACTGAACTACATATGAAAAAAACCAACTATTTACAAACTAAAAAGATAGTAAAAAGATCAAACGAAAGCAATTCTAAATCAGTCACAACATTGTTTTCTTTTTCCCCCACAGTATTATTCATAGACTGATTGAATTCCCTCAGGATAAGAAATAAATACACAAAAAAGAACTGTTCAGCAGAACTACATAGAACATCGTTTTTGTAATTGACAGTGGCTACTCTGATTCCACGTTCAAAATAAGATCGTAACGAGTACCCTTTAGTAAGACACCCCCCTCCTACCCCCCCCCCCCCCCTCCACCAGATATTTGATAGTCACAAGCTCATCATAAAGAGTACATACTTATAGGAGAAAAAAAGGATTGCAAGCCTTATGTTACCTAGCACCTCTGTCTTCAGCCACTTATTCATGAAGGCCTTGAGTTGGCAGTTACATTCTGGTGAATGATCACTACTAGCTTCAAAGCCCTGGAGACACAATAAAACCCACTGTGGAATAATTGATATGAAATCACGACTGGTACAGAGGTAGTGCATATTCTCGTCTTACAGGATCTAGGGGAGAACATAACAGAACTCTGCTTATCTCCCAGCACAGGTTAGCAACTTGTACCTCCTTTAAGGGGGGGGGGGGGGGGGGGGGGGGGCAGGGTTTCGGAAGAGTTGGTCATCGGTGGCAAAAAGAAAAAGTGTTAGAAAGTAAAACATACGCACACCGGTGCCGTATTTAGACATCACTCCCCGAAGACGCTATACCGCTACCTTTGATAAATGGTTGCATACGTAAAAATCTCAACATTGGTGAACCTTGAAACTCTAGCCGAGGAATGAAACAAAAAATCATTACTTAAAAAAAAATCTTTTCCCTCCAATGGCAGCTTTGGTGGACCTCAGAACCGTTGTTTTTCAATCTAGCGAACAAGATGACGCTGCTTATTGACAGATTAAGAGACGAATGTCTGTATGGTTCCAGGGATGGCGAAGCATCCACCACTGCCAGGACTTCTGAGGAATGCCCGACCAGGAGCCGATCTGGGGTCAAGTCTGCGTGAAGGAAGGACCCTTTTCTCCACAATGTGTCACGTGCTTTGGGTTCGTCTGTCGAGGATGGCGACCTGTAGGTATGTATGTATGTATGTTTGCTTTGTGTGTGTGTGTGTGTGTGTGTGTGTGTGTTTTAACCTGGTAATACTGCCAGTTCGCATCTGTCTTCTCCCCCGTTCCTCGGCTAGAGCTCTGAGGTTCACCAATGGTGAGATTTTGCGTATGCCACCGTTTCTGTCTTCCGTGAAGGTAGCCGCATTCCTACCGCAGGGGTCACATTAAAATTAAAAAAAAAAAGAATTTAGCATTAGCCTCGTAGCATGGGTCTGCTGCCTGTTTACAGTCTTGCTTCCCTTTCTTCTCATTCCTCGTTTTCCTGACATCGAGTTTCGTAGAGACTGTACAAAAGAACGGAAAAATCTTCCCGTGTGGTTGTGGACTTCACTGAGCAAGGATCTTAGGTGGGGGAGTTTTTGACAGAACTGTGGGTGGGGGACAAGAGGTAGCGCTACACCCTCCTACAGTCTTACTTCTGAACAAACGACAATCCTCGATTTCTAAGGAAAATCCTTCCTATTCCGACATTCAACGAACACGAGAGGTATGGTGACATATTTGTTGTGAAAAGTCGGGGATTGATTCGGTGGGTGGAAATGATCCGTCCATTTTTCTCAGTTTGTGGACAGGAAAGGTCAACTCAGCAACGGCAAAGATGAGATAGAATGTCAAAATTCTGTACAGGCTAAAAGTCGCCCCAAAACTGGTTGTAATTATGTTAACAATGCATGAGAACAAAAACAGACAGACTTTCTAATTTTTACATTTTCCGCCGTATTGTACTTATAAAATCACTGAAAAAGATGTAAAAAAGATTTTGAGTATGTTTATTAATTTTGGTTTTATTGTCATTTGAACGTTGATATTCACCAGTAGCCATTTTGTGGAAAATCAAATTTTTATAATTCTAAATATTTGCTATCAAGTGGGTCTAAAAATGTCTAAATATGCTTTGAAAGCGACTTATTTTACGCTGATATTTTTGTGTGTGTATATTAAAATCCTTAAAATGGTATATAAAGAAATTTGCTATTTTCAGGTTTGGTAAACATGTTTCCGAACCACGTTTTGCCAGTTATAGTGGTTTATATTCCCCTGCACTGTCACATATACCATTGTTGAAATGATAAATGGCCGCTAACTGCATTTCGGGTACAGATAAAAATCTTAAAAGTCATGCAAATTACTCCACAACTTTTTTAGGTAATGAATTATTCAAAACGGAATCTAACAACAATGAAATGACTGTTACAATCAACCAATTGACACACATGAACTTGGCACTTGTCCACCAACAATAAAAAAAGTCCTCGCAGTGACATCGACGGCGTGTGTCCGTCTTTTGCCCACACTTGTGTACAGTGCAACGACATTAATTAACGTTCACTTGGAGGTGGACTAGACTTTCTTTATTCGGCAATGCTGTCATGTTGAAGATCACCCCCGCAGCCTTGCTACTAAAACTGTACAAACTTCCCACTGCTCTAAACCATTTTCGTTCTTTCATAAAATAAAAAACAAAACAAAAAACAACAGTGCGTAGATGACAAAAGTCCTCAACTACTCAACGAGACAATAAAGAGAGCGAAACGCCCAGGACATACTTTGCCCAGTGACAGATTACCAACAGGAGACAGCCATCGCATCATTTCAGATCATTCCTTGTTAAAAGCTACTGCTCTTGCGGTAGCTCTGTTTTCGCCTTTACGTGGTTCGTCTCCAGCACACTCTCTGTCATGTCATGGCAGCAGTCAGTCAGCACACATACATCAACTGAGATCGTCGGCAAAGTTCGCGGTCCATTTCCTAAGTCAGGCTTTGCGAGAAGGTGATGATGACGGGAGACTGTATGCATCAGCGTCAAACGGAAGATTTGTATGCATCAGCATCAATGGGAGACTTATGCAACAGCATCGATGGAAGATTTATGCAACAGCATCGATGGAAGGCTTGTGCAGCAGCATCAGTGGAAAACTGCAGCATTAATGGAAGACAATGCCGCAGCATCAATGGAAGACTTATGCAGTAGCATCAATGGAAGACTATGCAGTAGCATCAATGGAAGACTATGCAGTAGCATCAATGGAAGACTTATGCAACAGCATCAATGGAAGACTACAGTATCAGCATCAATGGAAGACTGCAGCATCAATGGAAGACTCATGCATCAGCATCAATGGAAGACTTATGCAGTAGCATCAATATAAGACTATGCAGATGCATCAGTGGATGACTGTATGCAACAGCATCACAAGAAGGCTTATGCATTAGGATTAATGGCAGACTGTATGCAGCAGCATCAATGGAAGATTGTATGCAGCAGCATCAGTGGAAGACTTCTGCATCAATGGAAGATTGTATGCAACAGCATCAATGGAAGACTTATGCAGCAGCATCAGTGGAAGATTTATGCAGCGGCACCAGTGGGAGACTGTATGCAACAGCATCAATGGAAGACCTGCAGCAGCATTAATGGAAGACTGAATGCAACAGCATCAATGGAAGACTGAATGCAACAGCATCGGTGAAATAGGCCGTAACATCGGGAGCCGTCACTGCCGCAAGATGCCAAAAAGCTGCTATTTCCAATGGTCCACGAACGATGGGTTATAAGGCTAATGCTCGGTAGGAATAAATAATTACAACTCTACACAAAACAGTTCTTCCTGTATTCATATTACCCAGACACGCTCGTGTACACTGTAGCAATACAGGTATCTGTACCGGTTTGCCTTTCAAGTTAAATGTGTTCCAGTTCTGACTGACGTCATAATCACACACAAAAGGTGGGAGGGGGGGAGGTTGGAGAAGGTTTCCAGGACCCCCCCCCCCCCCCCCTAAGAACAACAAGGCACAAGGGGGGTGGGGGGGGGGGGGGTGAAGGGGCGGCACACCTTGCCATACGAATTTAAATTTTTTTTAACTCCGTAGGTAATGCTTTGATCGTGAAATCTGGTCCACAAAAAATGTATTGTCATCACAGAGTAGTTAGGAATCCCTGTGGGAAAAAAATGTGTTCTGTCTCGAAAAAGGCTAGGCTTGCATAGAATGGCTTTAAGCCTCCTCACACAGGGGCGATCTCTATGCTGTGTACCTTTTTATTCATCCATTCTCTCTCTCTTTCTCTCTCTCTCTCATTCATCCAAGTTCAAAGGCCTTGGTGGTGGAAAGTGTGTGTTATATTGCATTGCTGTCAGTCACTAAAGCGTCCAGGGTCAGAATTCAGGCAGGGGAGGGTGGCCTCACCGGAACACTCGTCTGTCACAGTCCCCACCTCTCACCCTGTCCCCCCTCTTCCAGTGGCACAGACTGTCTGACCTTGCTGGTCAAGGAAGGTCACCGGGCACATCACAGTACTGGTCACTGTTGGTATACACACACACACACCCCACGCGGCAGTGTTCGGTCGTTTTTTCCGACATTCGCGGAATGCAGCAGGGGAGAGAGAGGGGGGGTCAGAGGCTGACAAAGTGGGAGTCGCTGTACTGGTCATCCTGGTGGCAGTTTCCGATGAGATCCAGTAACGACTGGGATCCTTCCGTGTCCATGAGATCCAGAGCGGAATCGTTAAAGATGGGCATGTTCAGGTGCTCCAGCAAGTTCTGATCCAGGCTGTCACTGCCGGGCGCGTGGTGCTCGAAGGGCGGCGAGGACATCTGGTAGGGGGGCACGAAATCCGAAATGTCGAAGTTCTCCAAGTCCCCCAGCACGCTGTGAACGGGGTGAGCATGCTGCTGCAAGAAGTTGTCGCTGCTGACGTAGCTGGCGGCCGACGTGATGACGTCCTGGTCGAAGCCCTGGTCCAGCGAGGACTCGTAGCCCGTCATGTCGCCGAACACGGACGAGTCGTAAGCGGAGCGCGGGGGCGACAGCTCGATGGCGGAGTCGATACTCAGCGGCGAGTCGGCGTCCTGGGAGGGCAGGTCAGCCGCGGGGATGTAGCTGGCCCATGATCCACCTCCATCTTGGGCAGCGGGGGGCTGTCCTCCGGGCTGGTCATCGTGCCCGAGCCGCTGAAGGGCGCGGAGCAGCTGACCACAGATTCGCTTTTGACCACCGGGGACAGCGCGGCGCCCAAGAACATGTTCATCAAATCCTCTGCAGGCTGCTGGTGAGACACCGCTACCGCTGCCGCTGCTGGCTGCTGGAGGTTCCACAGGCGTGGGTTGAAACAAGTCTGCGTGAGGCAGCAGCGAAGACACAGAGTCCGTAGACTGTCTGCCGGAGGTGGAGCAAGAGCTGGAGCAGGACCTGGAGCAGGACCTGGAGTTGGAGCTGCTCTTCTTGGTCTGTTTGGTGGAGCGGGGTTTTTGGTGTTTGCGGGTGGTGGTGGTGGTGTGGTGTTTGTGAGGGGACTGGCGAGGCTGCATGGAGAAGCAGGGGTCGGTGGAGGAGGAGGAGGAGGGGGAGGTGATGGTGGCGGGGATGGCGGCCTTGGCATTCTGCTGGCATTTCTGCATGGCCTCCTCTGCCATCTGGTGCGGCTTGTCGATGAAGGACGTCTCCATGCTCAGCGTCTTCAAGGCGTCTGTGATCACTGCAACACCAACCAGTTACTGAGGGTGCGACACGGTACTGTTGATGGCAAAACTAGTCACCGTTACCACAGACGACAACAACACCATCAACAACAACAATAGCAACAATATCATCAACAATAACACCATTATCATAGACAACAATAACAATAACATCAACAATAACAACAACAGCAGCAGCAACAACAACAGCAACATCACTGCTGTGTTAAAAAATGACTTCTCGTGCAGTTTCTTCAGAAGACTTTCCATGCTAACTTCATCCTGGAAAAAAAGTGTGCCGTCTTAACCAGACCTTATACAAACACTGTCCCGCCTTACATCAGTGATCATCAGTGCTTTTTGTTGAAGTGGTCTCGAGTGTCGGTTGTTATCATTTACATGCTTTGGGAATCCAGTCTAATCCAATCCAATCATGTTGTTTACCCTCCCCCCCCCCCCCCAGGCCATACCAAGGACTCCCAATAGCTGGGCATAAAACGATAATTACATCGCTTATCAGATTAAGTCCCATTGGAGGAACTTGAGAACCAACGCACGTGAAACGCAAGAATGTAACCGTGCACTGTCGTTTACAGTAAGACACAGACAAATTCAACGTTCTTCGTGTTATGTTTATCAGCATGCCAGAATGACACCAAATGCCCGGACTACAACCACGGCTTCTTGTTCCTGCTCGTCTGTCGCTAGCAACATGACAGACCGTATCCTTTGCAAATTTCAGGACCCTTTAGAGCAAAAAAAAAAAAAAAAGAAAACCCCCACCAGGCTGGTGTTTTGACATTTTATCAACCGCTTTGATAGGACGGCGACAGAATAGATGTTGTAACAAGGGAAGGGTATTTCTACAGTAACGGTGTAGGTAGGGTACTGGACCAAGTCACCAGACCATAAACTCGGGTTTCCTCTTTTTCTTTTCCCTTCTGTTCCTCCCTCCCTCACTCCCTGTCTGTCTGTCTGATTCTCTCTCTCCCCGGGAAGAGGGGAGGGTGGAGTTGAGGTAGAGTGCTCCGAAAGGGGGATATGGGGTAGATCTACCCCTAACTAAACTTCTGAAGACCCTTCCATTTCCCTGCCCCCTTACTTCCCAGGATGGGAGGGAGGGGAGGGGAGGGGGTGGGGGACAAGTTCCTCTTGTTTGGTACACATCATGATCGCTGTCTCTGTCCTCCCTCCACCACTCTCTCTCTCATGAGGGGTGAGGGTTTGGGGGGTGGGGGGTTGAAGGAGATTCCACTTAACTTTTCTTCCTTGACCTTTCAGCACTGCACTCTTGAAAAAGTGCACACTTCCCCCCCCCCCCTCCCCCCCCCCCAACCTTGTTTGACCTCTGACTGTCCAGTCCAGCCCGTTTCCCCCTTATCCTCCTCCCTCGCCTGCCCGTCTCCTCCCCCCTCCCCCCACCCTTTCCCCCACCCTTCCCTCCTCCCCTCCCCTACCTGTGCTCTCAGCTGATAACCGCCCAAACCGTCCACTAAACATTCCGCGTCAGCACAGCTCGGGGAGAATGTGGACTTGAGGGACCGTCCTTCGCTGATTTTATGTAACCACCCATTCCCGAAGAAGGACAACGGCGACCTGTATTCACCACGACCGCATACGGGAAAAAAACAACAACAAAGCCAACCAGTCCCTAAATCGGAAATCTCCGCTGGGACTTAATCACAACAAAGCGAACGAAAATTGTCGTTAAGTGAACCTGGGTGCTGAGGCGAGGAACGAAGGGATGAAAAGTAACCAGCTCCCTGGTAAGGGTCTCCGAACCGATCCGATCCGATCCGATCCGAACCGAACCGAAAACAAAGGACAGAACCCCCTGTTAGTTTTCCGTCTGGTTTGCCTGAAACATGTCAGAGTCCTTTACTACTGACAAAGGTTGGTTTTGAAGACTCGGCTGGCGGTTTTCATCTCATTTTAGGTGTCGTTGATACCGTTTCTCGGTGACCGTCCTGGGTTGACCTTTATGGGTTGGCCAGGGCGTTGATACAGGAGAAGGGCAGAAGAGCCGGCTTTTGATCTGGTTGTAATCTGTATAATACAGTTGCACAGTTTGAATCTCGAGATAAGGTTTACAAGGTGACAGCCCCGATGTGGCCTCTGTGGTCGGCGGGGCTTACGATTGGATTGGAAAGGACTGGAAGGATTGGGTTTGAGGGGGAACGCTCTTTTAGTTCGTGAGCTGTTGTGTCCGGCGTTGTGAAGTCTCTCCTCCCAACCAGCGCTCTCATTCTCAGCATTTCTCTGGAAGGGGAGAAGATCAGAAGGCAGAGCTGGGTGGTGGAACGAACACCCATGGCCAACAAGAGTAGCCTGCCCCTTTAGGAACCAGGAGCAGCCGCCATGGCGCAGTGGTTAGTGCTTTCAGGTTTCTGGCTGGAATTGGAAGGCCGTAGGTTCAAATCCCAGCGTTTTGAGTCGTAGGGATTTTTTTTTTCTGAATCCGGCCAACTCCTACCCAGAGTGAGTTTTCTACATACGGGCTCAATGGGAAGGAAGACTGGGACCACACAAGAGTCGAGCTTCATCCACTTTACGGTTGTAGTTTTTGCGGGTGTTGCTCAAAATACCCGACCCACACTGCAGGTGTCTGTATCTCTCAGGCCCGGTTGACGCGGAGGGATAGATCGTGATAAGAAGCGCAGAATACAGCCCTGTCTAGTAGCCTCAAAGCGGGTGCACTTCCATAGCAGTTTCATTATCTCATCCTGATCGATCATCATGCAAGTAAAAGAGCAATGTCTCTGATTCAGTGGCCCTGCTTGCTCTGGCTTCGTGCCGACCTCAGATGCGGTTTTCCCATACACTCCTGTGCCTGTGGTGACTTGGCGTCAAAGCCCCAGCAGTTGGGGTGGACAGGAATGGGTGGTCGAGGGAACGTTGTGATGATCACCACCCTGGGCAGGCGTCTCTTTCAGTCCAGCTCCTCGACTAAGCTGTCATTGTCACCAGCGTGGGGTTCAGTAGGTGGTGGTGTCCTGTTCATGTTAGCTCAGAACGGGCGCCGCTTATTAACACCACCAAAAGTGAGCCAGCAGAAATGCAGGGCCCTTCTGGCTGGTGGCTCTGTGGCAGCCTGACATTGATAACTTCCCTGTGGACTTCTGACCCTGAGAGAGAGAGAGAGAGAGAGAGAGAGAGAGAGAGACCAAGGCTGGAGCACAGAGAGAGAGAGAGAGAGACCAAGGCTGGAGCACGAGAGAGACAGAGAGAGAGAGAGAGAGAGAGAGACCAAGGCTGGAGCAGAGAGAGGAGGGAGAGAGAGAGAGAGAGAGAGAGAGAGAGAGAGAGAGAGAGACCAAGGCTGGAGCAGGAGAGAGAGAGAGAGAGAGAGAGAGAGCCTGAAGTGAGTGGTGTGGAAACAGGCAGGACAAGGGACCATCACCACAGACGAGTACTGATTTCCTGGTGGGATGAGCAAAACGAACACAACAAAACAAAACAACACCAGCATAAGGAGGACAGAGATGGCCATGAGGACACTGACCTGGCCGGAGTCCCTTCTGGCTGAGGGTGGCATTGGCCCAGGCCCAGGTGGAGTCATTGAAGGTTTCCAGGGTGCGGCAGTCCACCATCTCCTCGAACTTCTGGTGCAGAGGCCTCATGATGTAGCTGAACTGGGACTGGGTTAAGGCCAACACGCGCGTGTGTGCCATCGCTGACATGCTCATGCAGCAATGCTGCGAATACTATGACATTTTTGTTGTTGTTGCTTACTTACCCGTAGTGACATTCTTCACTTATTAATACGAATATGCTTTTATTTACCCATTAGTGGGGCGTTTATTATTTTTTTTACTTATCGAATAGTGGTATTTTTTACTTATCCGTTAGAGGCATTTTTCATTCTTACGAATAATGACAGTTTTCTTATCAATTAGCGGCTTTCTTATCAGTTAGTGGCATTCTTACTTATCAAATAGTGGCATTCTTACTTATCAATTAGCGGGCATTCTTACTAATCAATTAATGGCATTCTTACTTATCAATTAGCGGGCATTCTTACTTATCAATTAATGGCATTCTTACTTATCAGATAGTGGTGTTCTTTACTTATCCAAAAGTGGCATTCTTACTCATCAGTAATGGCTCAGAAGTCGGACTAGGGCTGCCTGTGTGGCGAGGGACTCGAAAAAGATTCGTACGCGCAGCAGTTTTCGTCATAATTATGTGTACTTTCAATCTCTCAGCGATTTCCTGGTGGGAGCAATGGGTCAGAGCGCATACATTATTCTGGGGTTAGCAGATGGGTTCGGTGTCCACAGCCAATGTCCATATAAGGACAGGAGATGACGACACGAAAAAATCGGGGTCACGTGACTGACGCCTGGCTCTGTTGCCGGGTGTCGTGTCACAGCTTGGTGCCTCCACCCGGGGTGTGCGCGCGCGCACCCTCGTCACCCAGGTATGAGTTTCTCTTAGGATACCGACCTCGGGTGTGTATACACACACACACACACGTTAGGTGAAGGTCTCAAGGGTTATGGATGCCTTTTGTCTGCAAGCTAATGCATCAATCTAGGAACCCTTGATATCCATGGTTAAAATCCACTTCAAGACAAGGTTCGTTCTCTCACCTCCCTCCCCAACCCCCCCCCCCTCTCTCTCTCTCTCTCTCTCTGTGTCTCTGTCTCTCTCTGGGACTTTGATAAGTTTGGATCGTAAGTCCTTCGAGGATGAAACTTTTTTTGGGGGGGTCTGAAAGATAGATTTTACAGTCGCTTTTTTTGGACTGATTGTGGAAAACCCTGTTTCAGCAACTGAAAATGTGTAATCTCACCAGCGATTATGGTAACAGGTAGCGGTATATATGTGCGAAGGTCACTATTCTTCAGGGCATAGGTACCAGAAAAAAACTGACCAACAAGCTGACCCCCCCCCCCCTTCCCCCCCGCAATTGACAACGCTGATCTCTCGCGTGTTTTTTTTTTCCTTTTTTTAAATTTTTTTTTTTTTTTTACCCTTTAGGGGTGAAGGTCTTTCGAAGGTCAAGCCAAGTTAAGTAGTAAGTGTACAGAGTTCCGTCCGAATAGCGATGTTGCTAGAACCCCTGTGGCGGTGACCGCTAATGCGTGACACCACTATAGTCCGTTAGCTTCTAAACCCTGGCACTGCCTGCCCAGCAGCCTGATCCCATGCGGCAGAAATGATGATGATGTTGTTGTTGTGCGTTCCCCAGCTTAACATCCTTGGAGGGTTACTCAGAATATGCATTCTGACTCACTCACAACTCCTCGAAATCATTGTAAGAAGAACAGACTGGATTAAAACAAAACTTTGCGTGTATGACAGGAGGTTTTTTGTTTTTTTTAATTGTGTCGCCGTACAGGCAGCTTTACTCCGACTTCAGAAGATTTTGATTCCTCCTATTGCTAAGGTTCTGAACTAAAAAGATGGTAGGCTGTTGAAGTGGTAAGCTGTAGGCTTTGTATGGTATGGTACTAACGGGAAGGAGGGAGATTTCTTTTTTTGTTTGTTCTTCTTTTCGTTGAACAAAATCTGTTTAGACATAAACTACTTGACAAAATTGTTACTTGTACACTGTATAGCTCCAACACTTAAATCATTCTTGGTCATTAAGCAGGCTTGATTATTATTGGTCAATAAGCAGGCTTGTTATCCTTGAAACTTGACATTTTCCACTCTTTTCATTAATTATTTATAAGCCTCAAATCTAAAAACAACAACTTAAAAAAAAAATCAAGCAACACATTCAAACGGTTTAACTGTTCTTTACGGTGCACACTTTCGTGTAGGTGGCTTTTAGAATTAAAGGAACCGACTCATTTAAAGCTGTCAAACTTGAAATTATTGAACACTTTGACATTAAAAAAAAAGTTTGCTCTAAGAATATTCAGACATAACTATTAACAAAAAACCCCAAACAAACTGCACAGCGTGAACTGCAAGGTTTTTAGACTGTTCAGAACTGTTTGTAACATCTTAACCCGGAAACTAAAGCAGACAAAAACCGTAACAAATACACTCCTTTACACCCCCCCCCCTCCACATACACACACACACACGGGAAGGGGAGGGGGGTCAACAAACAAAATACCGAGTAAAGGATACGATAAAATATTTGTAGTTCTCCGACGTCTGCTGAGCCACGTGATCTTCAAAGCGCTGATGAGCAGTTCTGGGTTTTTCGTCAAAGAGCTTTCCCTCCGGCAAGTTTTCCTGGTAGCGCCTGAAAAGGAAGTGACGTTAACAAGTAATTATGACGACATGTCTGTCATGCCTGACTTTAAAGCGGGAACGCAGTTTTTGACGAACGGCTTTCCATTAAATTGTTAAGTGACTCGCTCGTCGCCCGCCAAGTCCATTTTAATGGATATGAAGGCATTGACAATCTTTACAGGCTGATGAACGCCGATGCGTTAACGTTTTTGTGTCGAGGCAGGGGTTTAGCATACAAGATTGTGATTATGCAAATCAGGTGCAGTGGGGTGGGGGGATGGGTTGGGGGGGGGGGGGGGGAAGTGGGAACATCTCTTTTCTTCCCCCTTCTTTTGTGGTAAATGTTGAGGTAATGCAGACTAAGCTCTCTGTCTGTCTGTCTGTCTGTCTGTCTCTCTCTCTCTCTCTCTCTTAGTCGTGACTGTGTTGAGGATGATGATAACGATAATGCCCTTAGTGGTGTGTTTTGTATTTGGAACATGTTGCATTTCTAGACAATTGATTGAAGTGGTTTTATTTCGTTTACTTGATACCACTCCCCTTCGTCCCTTTCACTTGTATTGTGGCCCAAGGCCGAAGTACAAGTAAAATGTTCAGAGTTCAGAGTTCTCCGCCTATGTTCCCATTACCCAGTCAGTCAGTGGTGAAATCTGGAGAATCCCCACACTCTCCGATCAATGATTCAGACCAGTGAGCGTTTATCTTTTTATTTCAATGTTTTAAATTTTATTTCGAGGATGATGAATAAGCACTCGTAAACGTTTGTTGAATATACAGTCCCTGCATGTATGCAGTTTTGTAAATTTTTGTCATCTGCTCCCACGGGTACGTAATGGCCTACTCTTCCCAAAGGCAGAACAAGTTTTAACGTGTGCTCAAGGTATTCTGCTTGTGTCCGCACACACGACCTCTGAAGAACTTCCAGAGGGAGGGGGCTTCACTTCATAATCCCATGCTCCAAAGGCCTACACTTCATAGTTCTATGCTCCAAAGACCTACACTTCATAGTTCTATGCTCCAAAGACCTACACTTCATAGTTCTATGCTCCAAAGACCTACACTTCATAGTTCTATGCTCCAAAGGCATACACTCTGTAGTTCTACGCTCCAAAGGCATACGCTCTGTAGTTCTATGCTCCAAAAGCATACACTCTGAGGTTCTATGCTCCAAAAGCATACACTCTATAGTTCTATGCTCCAAAGGCATACAGTCTATAGTTCTATGCTCCAAAGGCATACACTATGTAGTTCTATGCTCCAAAGGCATCCACTCTATAGTTCTATGCTCCAAAGGCATACAGTCCATAGTTCTATGCTCCAAAGGCATACACTCGTAATTCTATGCTCCAAAGGCCTACACTCCATAGTTCTATGCTCCAAAGACGTACACTCCATAATTCTATGCTCCAAAGGCCTACACACGTTAAAACCTGTTCCGCAATTCAGAAGAGACGGCCATTGTGTGGCAGTGGGAACAGATGACAGCGTTGACAAAAACGCACGTATAAAGGGAATAGACGGACGAATGTAAACAAAAATAAATAAAAAGCAACTGAGCGATCATACCCATTATCCCCGGAGAAATAAATACATTTTCCTTTTTCCTTCTTCTTTTTTTTTATTTAAAATACACTACCACCCTCCTGGCAGTGGAGAGGGGGGGGGGTGGGGGGGGGAGGGGGGGGTAGAGGGGGGAGGGGAGGGAGGGGATACTCTCCAGTTTTAATGCTGCAGGGCGCATGCTAACCTTGCATGGTCCTGTTACGGCTGGCTGGTGTAGTGACAGCAGCGGAAAAGAGGCCGAGTTATTCCACTGCTGAACAGGCACAGCAGGGGAGGAGGAGGAGGAGGAGGAGAGAGAGAGAGAGAGAGAGGGAGAGAGAGAGAGAAGCACAGAGTCAAAAAGCGGGAACAGCAACGTTCTGTCTAGCCCTTAACGGTGATTTAACTGATCTCCATTCCAGTCCAGGCTTGTCTCCTACATAATTTGTCTCTGTGTGTCCCTTTTGTAAACCAGAGAAGGAAGATAAACACCATGTTCTGTTTGTGTGTCCTGCCTATTCTGACTGAAGAACCAAGTTTCTGGGGAGTTTCAGCCTACAACCCAACCCACATGTTATTACAAGTGTCTGATACCAAACAAATGCACAGTGTCTCAAAGTATATTTTTCACTCAGTGAAAACGAAAGAATGAACTGACTGGAATTTAATGTTGGCTTCGATGTGTTTTGTCAATTTTATTTCAGGGTAAAGGTGTCTCCATGGTGTTTTAACACTAGGGTTTTTGTTGAAATGATTAAAAGGTGTGTGTGTGTGTGTGTGTGTGTGTGTGTGTTATTGCATTGACAAAAGCAAGTAATGCTGAAAAGCTACATATTATGTTTATACTGATGTCAACTTGAGAAGCGACTCAGATTTCATTGTAATGGATGTTAACTTATAAACAATGATGTTGAAGGGGATGAAGATAATGGTGATGTGTGTCTGGATTGTAACCACCGATAATAACATTGACGACGCTCTTAGTCATGACTGTGTTGAGGATGATGATAACAATAATGCCCACAGTGGTATGTTTTGTATTTGAACATGTTGCATTTCTGGACAATTGATTGAATTTTTTCCTGTTTACTTGTTACCACACCCCTTCGTCCCTTTCACTTGTATTGTGGCCCATGGCCGAAGTACAATTAGAATGTTCAGAGTTCAAAATGTTCAGAGTTCTCTCTCTCTCTCTCTAGCTCTCTGAGGGCTGGCTAAATAAAATAAAAAGGGCATTGTACTTGATCTTCCTCAGAAAATAAAACAAACTTTCGTTTGGTTTCCTTCTGTACCCACCCCCCTCTCCTGTTGTACATCATAAAATGACTATGCCGCTTTGATTGCTCTCTCTCTCTCTATCTCTCTCTCTATCTCCCTCCCCCCCCCCTCTCCCTCTCTCTCTCTGCGTTTGGTATTCCTTGTTTTGTGACCATTCTGTTTTCTTCGGCATTGCGGCCTATAACCGTCAATCTGATGTTTTGTAAGATAGCCATGCAACCCAGGCAGACAGACAGACCAGCGTCAGACTTCATCTGGGCCCTCTGCCATAGCAAGGACTGACTGTCATTCCCTGTGTGGGACTGTCCAGCCACAACCGACGCTGTACCAGAAATGAACACCTAGAGCGCAACTCCATAGTCTTCCGAGACTGAAGGCTGTCAGGTGAGGCATTCTGCAGTTGTATGTTAGTCAGTACCTAATATCACTGAGTGTGAAGAGACGTTAAATTGAAGTTATTCAGTGGCCGTTTTCCCCGTGGGGATGCCAGTGGCTCTTTCAGTATAAATATCTCGAATCATAATGATGAAACTATATAAATTTCATGAATTTTAATAATAATAATAATAATAATAATAATAATAATAATGATGTATGGAATTTATATAGCGCTGAATCTTGTAAAGCAACAAATCAAAGCGCTCATTTTCATTATTATTAATAGTTGATGGTGTCTGTGTGTGATTGTTACATACTGTGCCAGATTAGTGTATTTTTTCTCATGTACTATCATTATCATTAGTATTATTATTTGATAGTTTCTGTATGTGATTTTTTTTATTTTATAGATTGTGCATTCAAGAGCATTGTTGTTTTAAGATGATGTGCCCAATGGGGTTCCATAACACTAGTGTCTTTTTGTTCAGTAACTTGCCTCTGTGTGTGTGTGTGTGTGTGTGTGTGTGTGTGTAAGCGCGCACGCGTGTGTGCCAGCGTGTGCGTGCGTGCAAGTGCGTGCGGGCGTGTGTTTTAATTTATTATTATTTACAGGAAGAGCAATTAGAATTATCAGTTTTGCACATAACAAATTATATTTTGTACTTCATTCATCTGTTTTGACGCCTTTTTTTCTGGTAACTAACTAAAAAGAAAAAAAAGTTGATTTAAAAAAAAGAAGGTTGTAGTTACCTGATGTCAGCGGTAAGCTGTTGCTGCTCTTCTCGCAACTCTTTCAGTTGCTCTGTTCGTTCCTGGTGTAACGCCTGCAGGTATTTCGTCTGCTCCACCGCTGTCGACCCCCCAAAAAATAGCACGTCAGGATTGCCCTTAGCCTTACAAACCACATCCACATTGCCCCCCCTTGCCCACATATATCACATTAGCACTATCCCTTAGCCTCCAAATACCACATCAACATTGCCCCCCCTTGCCCACATATATCACATTAGCACTATCCCTTAGCCTCCAAATACCACATCAACATTGCCCCTTAGCCTTACAAACCACATCATCATTGCCCCCCCTTGCCCACCTATACACCATTTGCACATCATATAACCAAATATACCACATCATATTGCCCCTTAGCATTCAAACCACATCTACATTGCCCCTTAGCACATTCACATCAAATTGCCCCCTTCACATATATACCACATCAACATTGCCCCTTAGCCACATAACCGCATTACCCCTCACTTTGCCCCATAAAAATATATATCACATCAAGATTGACCCTTAGCACGAAACCACATTGAATTGCCCCTTAAACATAATCACACAATGATTGCCCTAGCCCTTACCACATATATGCCTAACTACATATATAATACCAAGATTGACCCTTAGCCACATATACCGCATTGATATTGCCCCTTAACTACATATATCACACCAAGATTGACCCTTAGCCACATATACCACATTGATATTGCCCCTTAACTACATATATCACACCAAGATTGACCCTTAGCCACATATACCACATTGATATTGCCCCTTAACTACATATATCACACCAAGATTGACCCTTAGCCACATATACCACATTAATATTGCCCTTTAACTACATATATCACACCAAGATTGACCCTTAGCCACATATACCACATTAATATTGCCTTTAACCACATAGATCACATCGAGATTGACCCGTAGCCACATAGATTACATTAACATCGCCCACTGGCCACATAACTATAATATCACATTCACACTGGCCACATAAATATATCACATTTAACATTGCCCACATAATTATATCACATTAACACTGGCCACATAATATCACATTAACATAATTATCGCCCACTAGCCATATATCACATTAAGAGTGCCCACATAACTATATCACATTAACACTGGCCACATAACTATATCACATTAACATCGCCCACTGGTCACACACGCATTATTGCTCTGCAGCCACATAATCTATTAATGATGGACACAATTATGAGAGACAGACAGACAGATGGCTGACCAACCTTTGGTGAGAATATCGGCCTTGCTGTCTCGGGTGGAGGGTATATCTTTAGGCACCAAGTTCTTCAGCCTCTGTAGCCCGTCCTGTCACAACAACAACAATAACAACAATAATAGCCTGTTTGTCACACACACACAACAATAAACAATAATATCAAGCTGTTGCTTGGTACTCAACAAAACCATCACCACCAGCATCAGCAATCGCCATTATTATTAGATAAATCTTTAGCCCTCCAAACAATATTCAGTGAAGATTATCAGCCCATGAAGTGTGTTCATTATTACATAACTAAATCTCTATCCTTCAAAATGTTCAGTAAATGCCATCGGAACATAGTATCTTTAATCGAAGACCATGAGACTCAATTTACAGGGGGAAAAAAATCTGCAAAAGCTATGTAATACGCAGTAATGTAATTTCTATCCGACATCTGTTTTAAAACAAAATTTCTGTGGGAAATTGTTGGGTTTTACATTCAACGATGTTCCAAACATTTTGAATGGCAAAGGTGCTTGTCTTGTTGCGGTCATGAACATAATAACACCCATCCCCAGCTGGTAGACTTTTGGGGTTTGATGTTGAAATTGTTGCTTTCTTATTAACTCTGCTTTTTTGTAATTTTTTCCCCGTGTAATATCAGTTTTGGGGACGGGATAGCTCAGTGGTCGGAGCACTCGCTTTCCCCCTGTCAAGTTAAGCAGCGTCGAGCGTGGTTACCAGTTGGATGGGTGACCGTTTGCACGCCTTGGCTTCCGTACAGTCCCCCAGTTCACCCAGCTGTAAATGGGTACCTGCCCTCTTTAGGGCCAGGGAAGGTAAAGCAGCGAGGGAGAGGATATGGGCGCCGCCCTCAATACGCTGGCCCCTAGAGAAGTTGAGGTCTCTGACCCCTCGCTCCCCTACGACCTTATAGGTGATGGGACACATTTACCTTTACCTTTAATATCAGTTTTGCAAAGAGACGTGAAATAAAAGATTTCTTCATTCATTGCAGCATTCCAGCATATGGCAAGAAGAAGAAGGAGAAGAAGAAGAAGAAGAAGAAGGAGAAGAAGAAGAAACAGCCTTCCCAGCCGGCACAAGCGGTGTTAGCGAAGACAAGTTTGCGGGACAAAGGCAACGTGAGCATTGTGGATTCTGGACAGTCGGGGAGGATTCCTTTCGTGCTCAAACATCATCTGCAGATTCCTGTTTCTGTTGATGTTAGGTGTTTTCTTTTTAGCCTGTTGTGTGTGTGTGTGCGTGTGCGTGTGCGTGCGTGCTTGGGTTGTGTGTGTGTGCCGCGCGCGCGTGTGTGTGTGTTTTAGGCGTTTTCTTTTTAGCCGGCGTGCGTGTGCGTGCGTGCGTGTGTGAATGAGTATGGAATGTGTATGTATAGAAAGGTAGGGGTGATAGATGGATGGAGGATGGATGGATGGATGGATGGATGGGATGGATGGATGGTGGGTGGTGGATGGACGGACGGATGGATGGGTGGGTGTAATAAGGTGAAATGGGGTGTGTGAAAAGTGGCTGTGGCAACGAGGAGGAGAAAGTGGATGGAAGATCTAGTGGGGGGGGGGGGGGGGGGGGGGGGGGGGGGGGTGGGGGGGTGGAGGGGGGGGGGAAGCTCGAGCACAAGCGGGGGATCAAACCGAACTTTTTTCCTTTTTTAGGCAGGTGGGTACATTAGCTCTAAGACCACCGATCCACCTTGTATGGTGCTAGTGTTCTGCAGCCAGGGCTGTTAGCAGTAGTAATTACAATAATAATAATAACAATAATAAATAAACAGGATGCGGGTAGCTAAACCCAAAGGCATGCTTTTAAAAAAATCCCCCCACACCCCAGGGGTATTTACATCTGGGAAAGATTTTTTGGGGCAGATTAGATAGCATGGGATCCATTTTGGGCGAAATGTGATGCCGCTTCTTAATCCTTCTGTCAACCATTATAATAAATTTCATATTTTTGGTTTGAATAAATTCCATGTATGAGGAGGGAGAGGAGGGGATCAGAGAGAGAGAGAGAGAGAGAGAGAGAGAGAGGACTAGGCAAGGCAAACATGAGAGAAAAGAGAGAGAGAGAGAGAGAGAGAGAGAGAGAGAGAGAGAGAGAGAGAGACGGACTAGGCAAGGCAACATGAGAGAGAGAGAAGAGAGAGAGGGGGGACTAGGCAAGGCAACATGAGAGAGAGAGAGAGAGAGAGAGGGGACTAGGCAAGGCCACATTCGCTTTTTCGGGGATTATCGATAAGCAATCATGTGCATTTTTTACATGCATCTCCTACTCTTATCTGGATATGTTTTGTGCAAAAATCTGGCCATTTCGAAATCCCGGAACAAACATTAGCAAAAAAACCCCACCAGAGCTTTCCTAGATAACACCCGCATATAATGCTACGAAAGACATAATATACATTATTATCGTAACATGCATATCATGAATTATGCATCATGTTTACCTCGAAATAAATAAAAGAGAGGGGGGCGGGGGAAGAAAGGAGAATGTTGGTACCGATTCGTTGCGATACATTTCTTTTGGAAAAGGAAGAAAGGAGAGAGAGAGAGAGAGAGAGAGAGGGGGGGGGGGGGTATCGTTGGTCAAGTTGAACCATGATGTTAAGCTCTCTCTCTCTCTCCCCTCTCTCTCTCTTCTCTCCCCCCTCTCCCCCTCTCTTTCCCCCTCTCTCTCCCTCTCTCACCCTCTGTCTGTCTCTCTGTCTCTGTCTCTCTCTCTGTCTCTCTCTGTAGCTTCTGAAAAAAGTTCTATTTCATTTTCTACATCTTTCCATTTTCGCCTCCCTAAAGTATATTGCTGTCTAAGGCATTAAACCATTTCAGAGTTCATTCTCTCTCTATCTCTCTGTGCCTCTCTCCCTCTCTCTCTCAGCACTTTTTTCGTGTTTATGCAATATGTGTGTATGGGTGTGCATTTTTGTGTTGCCAAGGTCTAAATAAAGCTTGTGAGAAGTTATCCGTCCTTGTACCTTGAAATGTGTCGTGGCCAAAGGCCGATATGCATTAAACAATTTCAGAGTTCCGAGTTCTCCCTCTGTTTGTATGTATGTATGTATGTATGTATGTATGTATGGTGTGTGTACATGGCAGTTGTACTAAACACAATGTTGATAATTCAGCTATACAGAAGACGTAACAAGACAGAATGGATACAACACCCGACACAAGCTCCACACAAAAGACCAAACGGCTTCTGTGTGAAATAATCGCAACAAAAGGGAGCAGAAGACTCCAAGGCAGTATGAAACAAAAGCCACATGAAAGCCTAGCATACCAACATATTCCCTTCCCCTGCACGTGCGACCGTTTTCACCCGCCATGAAAAAGGTACCCGCACTCCGACTTAGGGGCATAATACACGAACATACCAAAAAAAACCTCTTTATCAAGCGAGAAACTCGGACGATTACAAAAAACGATCCACACGCTCACAACACAAAAGAATCGGTTGTAACAATCAACGAAAAGAAACCATTCATTCTTTGCGAAACTCTGCAAGGGAAGCCAGCTAGCTAGTTTCTAGCTAGATAGGCTACAGCACAATGCAAGCTTTGAACAACAGGTCACGACGATTTCGCCCTGCCAGTGGGTCGGAAGCCAGGTTTTTTTTTTCCCAGCCGGCAGGAAGCCAGAAGTCTAATCTGTCCTTCTGGGGGTTGGCTTGGTAGCTTTGCCAAGAAGAGCCAGAGGTCTCTCTCTCTCTGTCTCTCTCTCTCTGTCTCTCTCTGTCTCTCCCTCCCTCCCTCTTTCTCTCTCTCTCTCTCTCTGTCTCTCTCTCTGTCTCTTCTCTCTCTCTGTCTCTCTCTCTCTCCCTCTGTCTCTCTCTCTCTCTCTCACTTTCTCTTTCTCTGTCTGTATGTAGCAAGTACCCTGGCCTGGAAAACTTACTCCCCGCGTATTGTATTGTGTTGTGCACCCCCCCCCCCCCCCCCCCACCCCCCCCAGTTGATAGAGCAGGCCAAAAGTAGAGCCAGAAAGGGGGTTGGTGGGTGGTGGTGGTGATAAATAAAAGAAAAAGAAAAATCCCCACCTGTGAAGTTCCATTGTGTGCTACAGCAGTCACCTAGTGCATGTCAACAAAAAGGTACAGGAATTGGGCAGTTCGGCAAGGGAGAAAACTCGAGTTTTTAAGAAAGGGGGGGGGGGGTTGAAGGCGTAGTGGGGTGTGGTGGGGGGGGGGTTTACCGGAACCTGAGGGTTGATTTGGTGCAAGATGCCCTTTGACCCTGAACAGTGGTGGAAGATAAGGAAGAATGGTAATCTAAGCAGTTTACCCTTAGGCTATTATAGTAGTAACACTCCTGTTAATACCTCCAACACCCTTCCCTGGTAACCACAGAGGGACAGAGTGAGAGAGAGGGGGGGAGGGGAGAGATAGAGAGGGAGGGAGAGAGAGAGAGAAAGGGAGGGAGAGACAGACAGAGAGACAGACAGAGAGAGAGAGACACACACACAGAGACGCAAACGCAATTTTATTCCACGAGGGTAATAGATTGTTACAAGACTTTTTTCATCCATCCCTAGAGACAGAGAGGGGGGGGGGGGGGGGAGACACAGGGAGAGACAGAGATGGAGAGAGAGAGACAGAGAGGGAGATGGTATATTGTCCATTAGCGTTGGAGCCATGTAGACAGGGAGGGAAATGGTAGCAATATTGATGACACACAGACATTCTCCAAAAATAACCGTGTCCTTCATGTACAATGCAAACATTAGTTAGAAGTTATCGTTTCCAATATCAATAGATTTCTTATTCCTTGTTTCAATCATTTACTCTGTATGTGATTCTGATTGAGAATATGTGTGTGTGTGTGTGTGTGTGTGTGTGTGTGTGTGTGTACGCGCGCGCATTTGGACTTGTTAGAACTATCAATTATTATTGGTTGCGTGACTGCTTAAGAATGGGTTGAGTGCAAGCTCTTTGATTTGTTTGTGCAAGATATAGCGCTATATAAATTCCATGTATTATTATTATTACACATATACACAAATACGCACACGCGCGTGCGTGAGTGTACACGCGCTTGTGCATACGAACTTCATTCACCTTCGTTTACACATGCACGCATTTTACGCATTCATTTTACTTAGACGACAGACAGACAGAAACAGACATAGAGATCTAGAAAAGCCAGAATCACTGACGAAAATCAGGAGTATCGGAAGCTAAAGTTATTAACAGGACCCATCATCACAGAGAGACAGACAGACAGACAGACAGACAATCACGGACAAAGACACAGAGAATTAGAAAAGTCAGAATCACTGTCGAAAATCAGGAGTATCGGAAGCTAAAGTTATTAACAGGACACATCATCACAGACAGAGAGAGAGAGACAGACAGACAGACACAGACAGACAGACAGACGGACAAAGACACAGAGAGCTAGAAAAGCCAGAATCACTGACAAAACACATGATTATCGGAAGCTCAGTACTTCCCAGAGGCGAAACTCGAGTCAGGTCAGGCCAAAGGCATGAATGGTTCTTACACAAAAATGCCTAAAAATGCTGTCATTGAACGATTTTACTTTCTAGCATTTCTTTTTCCTTTTATTATTATTGTTTAAAAAAAATATTTTCAATGGATCTTTGAAAATCATGTTCAAAATGACTGAGAAGTTGTAAGTTGTTACGTGCACTTGTTCTCCTCCACTACTACTCTTTCTGCATTATTACTAAGCTGAGTTATTAACGCAGAAATCGTAGCGGAGGTAAGCAAGGGCAGGTAACTCTGCTTGGCATTTATTACATTATAATTATAGGTGTTCCGTTGATAACTTAGCCTTCAATATGCTAGGCCCTGGAGAAGCGGAGGTCTCTGACATCTCGCTCCCTAACGACCGCGTAGGTTATGGGAACACCTTTACCCTTTGCGTCTAATATCACTTTTGAATGAACAAACGTAAAATCGAAGCAACAACAACCACCTTTACCTTTTTATAGTATAGTATTGTGTTATGTCGTATTGGACAGTATCTTACCGTATTGGATTGCATTGTATTTTAGTGTATTGTGTTGTATATTCTGTTGCATTGCATGGTATTACGTTGTAGTGTAGTGTATGCTTGTTTTCATTCACAGTAGATTTGGTTTAAATGAGGTTTATTCATTAATAAGCATGAAACGACCAACACAGCAGATTTCTCTGCGTGAAACTCGATTACCTCTCCCCGGGAAGAGCACGTCGCCACTAGACCAGCGCCACCCATTTTTGGTTTTTGTTTTGGCTTTAGGTTTGTTTAAATTTGTCCTGTCTTTATGTGTACATGTTTTTCTATCACACTACCTTTTTTCCCGGACAATTTTTTTTTGTTTACCGGGAACAACTCTCTTATCACCGTGGGTTTTTTTACGTGCACTGCACACTGGACGTCGCCTCATCCTAAATGACTAGCACCCAGACCACCACTCTTAACGGACGGAAGAAAGAAAGAAAAAAATAGAAGCTAGGGGCACACACTGGGGGATCGAACCTGCAACTCTTCTTCACTTTCTAGGCAGGTGTGTGTTAGGTCAAAGCTAACCTCCGATCCACTGCACCGCAAGTGGATATATCGATCTAGCCATCGTCTCTTTATTTTTAAAATTTTATTTTATTCTTTTATTTCGAGGATAACGAAACAAACACTCATGCGCTTTTTTTTTAATTTACATCCAGTCACCGTATGTATGCGATTTTGTAAATTTTGCCATCCGTTCCCACCGGCGCGAAATGGCTTACGCTTCCGAAAAGCGG
>CM054145.1:20777805-20781731 GCA_028751875.1 Rapana venosa
AGAACACTTTAAAAAAACCCGTTCCCTTTTGGGAAGAAACCCTTTTGGTGCCGATGGAAGGATGAAAACATTGAAAAAATGCGAATCAAGGGGACGGATGAAAAAAAGCACAAGTGCTTTTCCCAATTACCCCTCAAATGAAAAAATAAATAATAAATCTCCCCCCTCCCCCCCCTCTCCCCCTCCCCCCCTCTCCCTGTCTAGTCTTTCTCTCGCCTCTCTCTCTCCTCATCTTTTTTTTTCAAAAAATTTAATTTTGGGTTTTTCTTTTTTTTTCTAATATTCATTTGCTTTTCCCCTTTCGTTAAAAATTCTTAAAGGTGAGTAAAATGGGATTTGTTTCTAAATTTCAACGATTCCAAATTTCGTACACAAACAGCTTTTTCCCAAAATTTATTTTTTCGGGCACGTTGTTACATAAAACTGTAAAAGCAAGTTCTATGTGAAAAAGAAGTAACGGGTGGTAAAAAAAAGCAACTTTTACCTGTCACTTGTTACAAAAAAAATGTAACGCAAGTTCCGATGAAAAAGGAATACTTTTTGGTTTAAAAAAAAAAAAATTTAACAAAAAAATCGCTCAAAATTGTTCAAAAAACACCTTAACTTTTAATTTTGACTAAAAGATATTGAATAGTGGGAAAACTTTTTTTTGTACCCCTTTTCATTTTTTTATCATCATCATTTTATTATTATTATTATTTTTTTTTATTCCTCAAAAAGTTTTTTTTTTTCGGTAGTAGAATAAGCATCCGTGCTTTTTTTTAAACACCCCCAAACCCCCATGTATGCTTTTTTTTCCAATTTTTTCATCCGTTCCCCCCGGCACACAAAGGCCTACTTTTCCGAAAAGCGAAACTTTTTCGCAAATATTTTTCGCGTTCGCAAACGGGGGTTCGCCCGAAGGGCATTTTTTTTTTTTTTTTTTTTTAAAAAAAAAAAAATACGGCCATAAGAACGGAGTACCTATTTTGTTTATTTTGGGGACAAAACCAAAATTTAAAGGAGTGGATCTTTTCTTTTTTTGGGGGGGGGGTTTTTAAAAACATTACAACTTGTTTAAAAACCCCCCCAAATTTGTTTTTTTTCATTTATTGTCAAACAACAAAAAAACCCCGGGGGGGTTTTTTAAACCTTTCCCCCCCAAATAAAGAGTGATTCCCCGGGGGGGTGGGGGTGGGGGGGGGGGGGAAATTTCCCCCCTTAATTAATTTTTCTTTTTAAAAACACATAAAATTTCTTTATTAAAATTTTTATCAGGGGAAGGGAAAGGGAAAACGGGGGGGGGGGGGGGGGGGGGTTTGGGAAGACAAAAGAAAAATTGTATCCAAGAAAAGAGGGGGGGGGGGGGGGGGGGGGGGGGGGGGGGGGGGGGGGGGGGGGGGGGGGGGGGGGGGGGGGGGGGGGGGGGGAAAGAAGAAAGAAAAGACAAAAAAGAGCAAAAAGGAAGGAAAAAGAGAAAAGGGGGGGGGGGGGAGAGAGGCCCCTTTTTTTTGTGGGGGAGAGGGAGGGAAGGGAGAGGGGGAGAGGAGGAGGAAAGGAGAGAGAGAGGAGGGAGGGGGAAGAGAGAGAGAAAACAGACAGACAAAGAAGACAACAGACAGACAGAAGAAAGTTCTTTTTTGGTTGGGGGGGGGGGGGGAAAGGTAAAAAAGAGGGTTCAAAAAAGGGGCCCAGCAGCGGGTATGGCTGATGAATACCCTGACCTTTTTTGGGGGGGGCGCCGCCCTTTCCCCGCTCCGCGTGAGTGGACCTCTCCTGTGACGCGGGAGGGGGTTTTGAGGTCGGCCACATTTCCGTTTGACCTTTACCTCTGGTCCGTCATTCCCCCGGGGTTTTTCAGGTAGGGGGGACCCTGTTAAAAAAAAAAAATCACTTTTATTTATATCATTTTATTCATTGTTTTGTTTTATTTCGAAGGAATAGAATAACACTCGTTTTTTTTTTACATCCCAAACCCTTGTTGGGGTTTTTTCGATTTTGTCCGTTTCCCCCTCACATAATGGCCCCCTCTCGAAAAACGGGAAAGGGGTTTTCGGTGCGCAAAATGTTTTTCGGGGTTCGCACCGGGGTCTCGGGTTTATAGTCTTTTATCCGAAGGAAATTTTTGGGGGGGTGGGGGCCCCGCAGATGTTAAAATCCCAGGAAAAACATCTTGAAGGAGATTCAAAACCCCGGGGCATCTCATAACAAACATTTCAGTCAACTGAGGTATCTTCTATCTTATCAAATCAATCTTCGACGATCGATCAAAATTTAATCAAGCAATGAAACCCTATGATTATATTTTATGAGCCCCTCATTTAAGTCAAATAGTCCATTCAATAAAAATAAATAGTATAGGAATTTATATCGCTAAAATAATTTTATAGCGAAATTTTAAAGCAAACAAATCAGACAATGTTCAAAACCCATCAAGACGAAATCAAATCGATACCGAAATGCCGAAACAATAAAAAATTCAAAAATGATATTCTCCTCTGTTTGCGCTGCTGCTACTATTACTATGACAATGATGATGATGTAACCATACACACCAAGTATTTTCTAAAGTTCGCGAATAATAAAAACAAAACCCAAAAAAAAATAAAAACAACAACAACAACAACACAACAAAATAATAATAATAAATTTAAAAATAATAATAATAAAATAATAATAAATAATAAACAACTCGTCAATGATAATTCAAATCAACCCCCAAACGCATAACAAAACCACAAAACCCAACAAAACCCCTCACCAATATTCAACCAGTCAATAAAAGAATAGTCAACACCTTTCTTTTGCAAAAAAAAAAAGGGCAAACAATCAACCAGTTAGAAAGTCAAGCCACTAACTAATCAGCATGTCACCATGAGAGTCAATCAGTCATCACTCAATCAATCAATCAATCAATCCATCCACTCACACGCGTAGACAGACAATCAATCGTTTAAACCAGCTAGCTTAAAACACACACACACACTCACACACACACACACTCACACACACTCACACACACACCCCACCCCACCCACCACACCACCCCCCACCCACACACACGAAAACACGAACACAAAACACTCACACACACACACAAAACACACTCACACACACCACCCACACACACACACACACAACCACTCACAACCACACACCAACACACACCACCACACTCACACACACTCACACACACTCCCCTCACAACACTCACACACACACACACACACTCACACACACTCACACACACACACTCATCCACACACACTCACTCACACAACACTCACTCACCCCACACACACACACCCCACACACACACACACACACACTCACACACAACACACACTCGCACACACACACATACACACACTCACACACACACACCGACACACACGTACACACACACACATCACACAACACACTCACACACACACACTCACCCCACACACACACACACACACACACCACACACACACACACCATCCAGTGTAGTCAACGAATCACATCAACACCTCTGTTATCTAACAAGTCACATTTTAAAATAATAAAATATCCCCGAAGTCGGAATGCCGCTACCTGCATAGTAGGGCCAAAAAACCCCAACAAAGCAAAACCAACCACCAGGAAACACAGCGGTCGCACACGTAAAATCTCACCGTTGGTGAGCTTCGCACGCACGCACGCGGGGGTGCACAAAACACAAATATGCACGCACGCTCTCGCTCTCTCTCTCTCTCTCTCTCACACACACACACTCTCTCTCTTTCTCTCTCTCACACACACACACACTCTCTCTCTCTCTCTCTCTCACACACACACACACACACACCCCCACACACACACACACACAAAACACCCCACACAAACACACGCGCGCGCGCGCGCGCACGCACGATGGGAAAAAAAGTTTGACTCTCTCTTCCACAACCCCCACACAAAACACACCC
>CM054145.1:20782231-20794731 GCA_028751875.1 Rapana venosa
CTCGGTTTATAGTCTCATCCGAAGGACTTTTGGGGAGAGTGGAGTATGCACTGATGTTAACTCCAGAGGAAAATATCCCCTTGAATGGGAATCGAACCCGGATGGTCAGATTGCGAGCGCAATGTTCTAAACACTAAGCTATCCCATCCCCAGCAATGGTTCACCACCATTGGTGAACCTTGGAGCTCTGAGACTGTGAATCTGTTTTTCTCTGTCTGTGTGCCAGGAGTGGCAGCAGTACACAGAGCGCCAGCCTCTGCGATTCCTGGACAGGGAGCTCTTTCCCCACCTGGTGCACGTGACCCGGCGCCTGGCAAAGTTTGTTGGTAAACATCAGCAACAGTACTTGCTCTTTGTCTTTCTCAGGGTTGTCAGCGCAGCATTTTCTCTCTTTATCACTCCTAGTGTCATCAGCACAGCATTTTCTGTCTTACCTCATTGCAGCATTTTCTGTCTTACCTCATTGCAGCATTTTCTGTCTTACCTCATTGCAGCATTTTCTGTCTTACCTCATTGCAGCATTTTCTGTCTTACCTCAGCACAGCATTTTCTGTCTTACCTCATTGCAGCATGTTCTGTCTTACCTCAGCATTTTCTGTCTTACCTCAGCATTTTCTGTCTTACCTCAGCATGTTCTGTCTTACCTCAGCATTTTCTGTCTTACCTCAGCGCAGCATTTTCTGTCTTACCTCAGCATTTTCTGTCTTACCTCAGCACAGCATGTTCTGTCTTACCTCAGCATGTTCTGTCTTACCTCAGCACAGCATGTTCTGTCTTACCTCAGCATGTTCTGTCTTACCTCAGCACAGCATGTTCTGTCTTACCTCAGCACAGCATTTTCTGTCTTACCTCAGCACAGCATGTTCTGTCTTACCTCAGCATTTTCTGTCTTACCTCAGCACAGCATTGCTCTCTTACCTCAGCGCAGCATTGCAGCATTGCTCTCTTACCTCAGCGCAGCATTGCAGCATTGCTCTCTTACCTCAGCGCAGCATTGCAGCATTGCTCTCTTACCTCAGCGCAGCATTGCTCTCTTACCTCAGCGCAGCATTGCTCTCTTACCTCAGCGCAGCATTGCTCTCTTACCTCAGCGCAGCATTGCTCTCTTACCTCAGCGCAGCATTGCTCTCTTACCTCAGCGCAGCATTGCTCTCTTACCTCAGCGCAGCATTTTCTGTCTCTTTGTCACTGCCAGCGCCATTCTCTCTTTGTCACTGCCAGCGCCATTCTCTCTTTGTCACTGCCAGCGCCATTCTCTCTTTGTCACTCCTTGTGCCATTCTCTCTTTGTCACTCCCAGCACCATTCTCTCTTTGTCACTCCTGGTGCCATTCTCTCTTTGTCACTCACAGCACCATTCTCTTTGTCACTCCCAGCGCCATTCTCTCTTTGTCACTCCCAGCGCCATTCTCTCTTTGTCACTCCCAGCGCCATTCTCTCTTTGTCACTCCCAGCGCCATTCTCTCTCTGTCACTTCCAGCGCCATTCTCTCTTTGTCACTCCCAGCGCCATTCTCTCTTTGTCACTCCCAGCGCCATTCTCTCTCTGTCACTTCCAGCGCCATTCTCTCTTTGTCACTCCCAGCGCCATTCTCTCTTTGTCACTCCCAGCGCCATTCTCTCTCTGTCACTGCCAGCGCCATTCTCTCTTTGTCACTCCCAGCGCCATTCTCTCTTTGTCACTCCCAGCGCCATTCTCTCTCTGTCACTCCCAGCGCCATTCTCTCTCTGTCACTCCCAGCGCCATTCTCTCTTTGTCACTCCCAGCGCCATTCTCTCTCTGTCACTGCCAGCACCATTCTCTCTTTGTCACTCCTGGTGCCATTCTCTCTTTGTCACTCACAGCGCCATTCTCTCTCTGACACTCCCACCGCCATTCTCTCTTTGTCACTCCTGGTGCCATTCTCTCTTTATCACTGCCAGCGCCATTCTCTCTTTGTCACTCCTGGTGCCATTCTCTCTTTGTCACTCACAGCGCCATTCTCTCTTTGTCACTGCCAGCTCCATTCTCTCTTTGTCACTCCCAGCGCCATTCTCTCTCTGTCACTTCCAGCACCATTCTCTCTCTGTCACTTCCAGCGCCATTCTCTCTTTGTCACTCCCAGCGCCATTCTCTCTCTGTCACTCCCAGTGTCGTCAGTGCAGCATTTTCTCTATCACTCATAGTGCACGTTGTCCTTTGTTTTGAACCCCTCCGACCCCGGTTGGGATACCTGGGGCCTTTAAGTATTAATAACATCCCCACCTTGAATCAGGAAATTATGTGCTAGGATTTCCCTTTTTTTCTATCCCTCACTTTTCTTGTTTTGTTTTGTTTTTTAAATAGAAAAGAGGGACTTTCTTACTACAGAATTTCTAGAAGGTGGGGGTGCTATTTATACTGACAGACCACCCAGCATTCTCGCAGGGGTAAGTGAACACACGCAGAACATCTTGCGCACACGTTAAATACTTGCCGAGTATACAACCTTTATGTGTGTGCGTGAGTGTGTGTGTATGTGTAAACGTGCGTGCGAACGTGTGTGTATACATTTGAATTTGTATAAAAAAAAACCAAAACAAAAAGACCCCAAGAACTATTAATTGTAACTGGCTGCATGTGAATGAGTAGGATGAATGAAAACGCTTTGATTTGGTTTTTTTTGCAAGATATAGCGCTATATAAATTCCATTTATTATTATTATTATTAAAACCCGTTTCACTTTTCAGAAGAGTAGGCCATTGTGTGCCGGTGGGAACGGATGACAAAATTAACAAAACCGCATACACACGGGGACTGGATGTAAAAAAAGCACGCAGATGATCAAATATTCACGTGAAAGATCCCGTAATTTGTGTCATGGCTCGGTGGGTTAAGGAAACACAAACGTACCCAGCATACACCCCGAAGTCGGAATGCGGCTACCTATAGTTGTGAGCAAAAATGGTCGCATACGCAAAATCTCACATAGGTGAACCTGCAGAGCTCTAGCCGAGAAACGGGAAGAAGAAAAAAAAAATCTTGCCATTTTAGGCACCCATACTCCCAGCTTCAGAGGTGGTTTTTTCCCTCCTTTATCAAAGTAGAGCGAGGGTTGTTAACGCTAAGAGTACGCGTCATGACAAGACGACGTCGACAAAATCGTTTCAAAGCATGTAACGTAGTGCCTCGGCCGACGTCAGTAACTGACACAGCTTTTCGGCCTGGCCTGGCCTGGCCGGGCCGATCTCGCTTTCAGGGTGTGATGCCCAGGACTTGGTTCTGACCACCAACGCCACGACAGCCACCAACAGCGTCCTGCGAAGCTTGAAGTTTTTGCCCGGGGACATCATCGTCTACTTCAACTTTACTTACGGTGAGTGTCTGATCTGTTTGCTACAACTTTTTTTTTTGGGGGGGGGGGGGGGGGGGGGGAGAAGTGGCTGTAGTGGGAGGATAGCCTAGTTGTCAGAGCGTTGCGCTCGAGATTTGATGGTCCTTCGGATGAGACTATAAACCGAGGCCCCGTGTGCGAACGCACGCCGAACTTCTTGCGCACACGTTAAAATCCTGTTCCGCCTTTCGGAAGAGTAGGCCATTGTGTGCTGGTGGGAACTGACGACAGAATTGACAAAACCGCATACACACGGGGACTGGATGTAAAAAAGCACATAAGCGCTTATTCCATTATCCTCGATATAAAAGAATAAAATAAAATAAATAAAATGGTCTGGGATCGAGTCACCACAGAGACGCCCTGTTTCTAAGGCATTTTTACCCTGGAGTTGACCACGGTGCTGACTGTACTCCTCAGCAAGTTCTTCAGATGAGACTATAAACCGAGGCTCCATGTGCGAATGCATGCAGAACATCATGCGTGCACGTTAAAACCATCTTCTTCTGCCTTTCGGAAGTCTTCTTCTTCCTTTTTTTGTCATGTTTCTCCCAAGGGAGGTTTGACATTGATGAGCCTTCTCCATCTCTCTCTGTTTTGAGCTTCCTCCTTATTTATGCCCCTTTCTCTAAGATCATCTGCAATACAGGCAGCCCAGGTCTTGCTAGGTCTTCCCTTTGGTCTCTTTCCATCCACTACGAAGTTCATTGCTCTTTTTATGATGTGGTGGTCTGCTTTCCATTGAACATGCCTAAACCAGCACAGTCTATGGTACTAGCTACAGACTTCAGATCATCAACTTTGCACATTCTCCATAGTTCTTCATTCATGATCCTGTCTTCCCATTTGATCTTTGTTATGTAGCGTAGCATTCGGTTTTCACAGCTCTTCAACAAACGTTCGACGGTTTTTGTGAAAACCCACGTCTCCGAGCCATACAGGAGAACAGGTCTGATGCAGGCCTTATGTATCGCACACGTGAAATCCTGTTCCGCTTTTCGTAAGAGTAGGCCATTGTGTGCCGGTGGGAACAGATGACAGAATTCACAAATCAGCATACACACGGGGACTGGATGTAAAAAAGCACATAAGTGCTTATTCCAATATCCTCGATATAAAAGAATAAAATAAAATAAATAAAATGGTCTGGGATCAAGCCCCCACAGAGGCGCCCTGTTTCTAAGGGATTGTTACCCTGGAGTTGACCACGGTGCTGACTGTACTCCTCAGCAAGTTCTTCAGATGAGACTATAAACCGAGGCCCCCATGTGCGAATGCATGTAGAACATCATGTTCTTCTGCCTTTCGGAAGTCTTCTTCTTCCTTTTTTGTCATGTTTCTCCCAAGGGAGGTTTGACATTGATGAGCCTTCTCCATCTCGCTCTGTTTTGAGCTTCCTCCTTATTTATGCCCCTTTCTCTAAGATCATCTGCAATACAGGCATCCGAGGTTTTGCTAGGTCGTCCCTTTGGTCTCTTTCCGTTTACTACGGCGTTCATTGCTCTTTTTATGATGTGGTGGTCTGCTTTCTGTTGAACGTGCCCAAACCAGTGCAGTCATATTGGTACTAGCTACAGACTTCAGATCATCAACTTTGCACATTCTCCATAGTTCTTCATTCGTGATCCTGTCTTCCCATTTGATCTTTGTCATGTAGCATAGCATTCAGTTTTCACAGCTCTTCAACAAACGTTCGACGGTTTTTGTGAAAACCCACGTCTCTGAGCCATACAGGAGAACAGGTCTGATGCAGGCCTTATGTATCAGGCAGCATCTCTCCAGTGGGATTTTCTGATTTCCGAGCAGACTTGCCAATTCTTTCCATTTCGGAAGTGTAGGCCATATTGTCCTGGTAGGAATGGATGGCAAAATTTTAAAAGAAAACACATGCACTCAGGTGTTGTAATGAGAGACTATTCCATGAAGGAATTGAAGTTATGATTTGTAATTGTATGTTTGTGCATGAGTGACCTGGGGGTATGTGTGAGTGATAAAGGGGTGGAAGAAGGGTGGGGGTGGGTGGGTTGGGGTGTGGGAAGGGGTTGCCAGTCTTGAATGAGTGATTAGTAACAAAATTGGGTGTTATCTTAGAATTGCGTCTTTTGTTTGTTGTATATGAACAGTATGTGTTAAAAGGTGTATCGCAAAACTGCATGTAAAATCAATTTTTAATGTTGTAGTTGTTTTGGTTTTAAAAAAAAGAATAAAATCATATAATGTGCTTTGAGCGATATTGGTTGTAGTGAAAAATGCAAAACCAAATAAAGCGTTGTTATTATCTATGTACCATTTAGTTGAGTTTAGTAGATGTATATATCAGGTTTTAGGTTGACGGACACTATCGGTGAGGGGTTAAGATCGTTTGACTTCAATCCTGCGAGTCCATGAAGTCGTGAGTTCAAACCTCGGCAGCACCCGATGAGTCAAGGGTGGGGGTTTTGACAATCTCCCAGGTCAACTTCAGTGCAGACCTGCAAGTGCCTTACTTCCCTTTGTGTACATACTCATGCAGGAGAACAAATATGCACATGAAAGATCCTGCAATTCGTGTCAGCATTCGGTGGTTTACGGACACACAAACACACCCAGCGTGCATCCTGTACAGTGAAATGAACTGCTCTGAAGTGGGAATATGTCAGCTGAGGCCAGCAGGCAGACCTCCTGCAGAGTGACAAGCACAGGAGAAGACCAGGCACTATGTACACATCCCACCCAGTAAGGGAACATAGGAGGGGGGAGGGGGGAGGGGGAGAGAGACACACACACACACACACATACCATGCACGCAAACATGCACGCACGCGCAAGCACGCAGAGAGAGAGAGAGAGAGAGAGAGAGAGAGAGAGAGAGAGAGAGAGAGAGAGAGAGATATTCTTAGATTACTGTATATCGAAGCAGCATATACTCACAACTGATGCCTTTGTCGTGTATTGTATGGCAAAACAGCTGTCAAGTCAAATCAGATTTTTATTTCCATCCAGTTAGGGGTGGTAGCAGCTTGCTGTGAGTGGATTTAATCTGTAGTTGGGCTGCTGTAGTGCTTTGTGTGATATTCAGCAGTTTAGGAGGAGTATACGCATTAACTAAAAAAAGAAAAAAGAAATGGCCGTAGCAGAAGACCAAAAAAAAAAGGAATTAAACGAAGGAATAAAGATGGTCAGATTGGGTATGGTAGGGTACAGTTTTATTTTGTTGTTCTTGTTGGTGTTTTTTGTTGTTGTTTTGTTTATGTTTTGTTTATGTTTTGTTTTGTTCCTCTGCCACAGCTCTGAGGTTCATCAGTGGTGAGATTTTTTTTGGCGAATGTGACCATTTGCATGCCATTAAGGTCGCTGCATTCCGACTTCAGGGACGATGTTTAAACATGACACTAGTGTGCAAATGTTTAAAAAAAACACCAACAAACCCAACCTCCCTCCCCGCCCCCCCCATCCCCATCCAGACTTGTCATCATATCTGAAAGGTTATGTGTGTGAGTGTGTGTTTGTGTGTGTGTGTGTGTGTGAATGTGCTCAGGCACGTGTATGTGTGTCTGGTAGATTTGAGCCTGCTTCGTTCAAAATTTAATGGTAAAGGCAGGGTGAGAGATGCTAAAACGCTAGTGCATGTTTGGGTTTTTTGTTGTTGTAAATTGATTTGTCTTGTTGTTGTTGTTGTTGGGGGTTACCCAGCTTAATACCCAAGGATCTCCCAGAATATGCACTTCTGTCATGCTCATGGTGGGCAAAATTGGTCGCGTATGCAAAATCTCACCATTGGTGAACCTCAAAGCTCTAGCCAAGGAATGAAAAAAACCAAACCCAAAACTCATCCCATCACTTTGAGACCAAAAGTACTCACCGGATGAAAAGTTTGCCTGTATGACTGTTTTCAGTGAAGTACTTGGCCACACAAGGCAGCCATACACCAACTTCGGGGGATATGTTGCTCGTTTGATGGGAAAGTGCAGGTTGTTTTTGCTAAGAGCTTGTCACGGCCGAAGACAATCTCAACGTTATGTTTTCATAGCGTAACAACGTGTTAGTGTATGCTTTGGCAAGTTATTTACATTTAAGGAAAAAGGACAACGGTTTTGGCCTGGTTTTAATCTCACTAGTTGGCTTTTCTCTCTGTCTCAATCTCACTTTATCTCTCTCTCTCTCTCTGTGTCTCTCTTTCTCTCTCTCTCTTGTTTGACTGTTGGTTGCCTTTTTTTTCCATGAGGGCCCGGTGTAAAGAGGCCCCTTGGCTTATCCATTTACCCTCATTAAAACATTTGAGTTCAAGTTCTCTCTCTCTCTCTCTCTTTCTCTCTCTCTCTCTCTCTCTCTCTCTCTCTCTCTCTCTCTCTCTCTCTCTCTCTCTCTCTCTCTCTCTCTCTCCATATACCCTCAATAAAAAATTCGAGTTCTCTCTCTCTCTCTCTCTCTCTCTCTCTCTCTCTCTCTCTCTCTCTCTCTTTCTCTCTGTCTGTCTGTGTGTCTGTCTATCAGTCTGTGTTTGTCTATCTGTCTGTCTCTGTCTGACTGTCTGTCTCTGTCTCTCTCTCTTTCTGAGGCTGGAAATGTCATTATTTTTTTTCATTTATTCTTTTATATCGAGGATAATGGAATAAGCAGTCATGTGCTTTTTTACATCCAGTCCCCGTGTGTATGCGGTTTTGTAAATTTTGTCATCTGTCTCCACCGGCACACAATGGCCTACTCTTCCGAAAAGCGGAACAGGATTTAACGTGTGCGCAAGATGTTCTGCATGCGTTCGAACACGGGGCCTCGGGTTTATAGTCTCATCCGAAGGTGTCAGCCCAAGCACTACAGAGTTTTCATTGCCTCCCCCTTCAACGTTTTGAAGGAAGACACGCTGTTATGTTGTCTCCTGTAGCACAGGATTTAATACTCCCTCTCAAGTTGTCGTCAGCAGTCCTTCAGACATCTTCTTCTCCTCCTTCTTCTTCCTTTTTTGTCATGTTTCTCCCAGGGGAGGTTTGACATTGATGAGCCTTCTCCATCTCCTCTCTGTTTTGAGCTTCCTCCTTAGTTATGTCCCTTTCTCTAAGATCATCTGCAATACAAGTAGCCCAGGTCTTGCTAGGTCTTCCCTTCCGTCTCTTTCCGTCCACTACGGCGTTCATTGCTCTTTTTATGATGTGGTGGTCTGCTTTCTGTTGAACGTGCCCAAACCAGCGCAGTCATATTGGTACTAGCTACAGACTTCAGAACAGACAGGTCTGTTCAAAATAAACACTTTGAACAATTGGAGTGGTGGGTCAACAGTGGCGAATGCAAGACCTCACTTTTAAAGGTGAACCCACCTCAGAGCTCTAGGCAGAGGAACGAAAATGAACAACAAAAACCAATAAGGAAGAAAAATCAACAACAACAAAAATATGTTGCTGTTGCTGGGACCCAGCGAAGGAAGCTACTCAAAAGAGGAGGAGGGGAATGGGAGAGAGAAGGAGAGAGAGAGAGAGGGAGGGAGGGAGAGAGAGAAGGAGAGAGAGATAGGGAGGGAGAGAGAGAAGGAGAGGGAGGGAGGGAGGAGAGGGAGGGGAGAGAGGGAGAGAGGGAGGGAGAGAGAGTGAGGGAAGGGAGGGAGGGAGAGAGAGAGAAAAGGAGAGAAAGAGGGAGGAGAGAGAGAGAGAGAGAGAGAGAGAGAGAGGGTAGGGAGAGAGAGAGAGAGGAGAGAGAGAGAGGTGGAGGGAGAGAGAGAGAAAGAGAGAGAGAGAGAGAGAGAGAGAGAGAGAGAGAGAGAAGGGAGGGAGAGAGAGAGGGAGGGAGAGCGAGAAGGAGAGAGAGAGAGGGAGAGAGAGAGATACAGAGAGAGAGAGAATGAGAGAGAGAGAGGAGAGAGAGATAGAGAGAGAGGGAGGGAGAGAAAGGGGGAGAGAGAGAAGGAGAGAGAGAGAGAAGGAGAGAAAGAGAGGGAGGAGAGAGTGATAGAGAGGGAGGGAGGGAGAGAGAGACAAAGGGAGGGAGAGGAGAGAGAGAGAAGGAGAGAGAGAGAAGAGAAGAGAGAGAGAGAGGGGGAGAGAGAGGGAGGGAGAGAGAGAGAAGGAGAGAGAGAGAAGGGAGAAAGGAGAGAGGGTGTAGGGAGAGAGAGAGAGATGAGAGAGAAGGAAGAGAGAGAGGGGGAGGAGTGAGGGAGAGAAAGGGAGAGAGGGAGGGAGAGAAAAGGAATGGAGGAGGGAGAGAGAGAAATCAGGAAGATCTAGACATTAGAGTTGTATCTTTTGAGATGTGTTTGCTTTTGAACAAAGTAGCAGAGACCTGTTATTGCTCTGTATGATAGCTGTTACACTAGCCTGTTATTGCTCTGTACATAGCTGTAAAACTAGACCTGTTATTGCTCTGTAGCATAGCTGTACACTTGACAATAGCAGCATGGCGTGTGTGTTGCAGGAGCGGTGAAAAATTGCTGCGCTGTTTAAGTGAGGAGCAGGGAAATAGTGCTGAAAGAGGTCACCATCACTTTGCCTGTCACCTCCCCCGTCCAGGTGAGTATGCTCATGATTTAGTGTGTGTGTATGTATGTATATATATATATATATATAAGATTACTCACACAAAACAGCAGCAACAGCAAACCAGTTACATTCATTCAGAGATCCAAATTCTCTTTTTACCACACCAATGTTCTCTTTTACCAGCAATAAGTTCATCAGTTGGCAATCATTCATCCTCCCAAATCCTATTTTACCAACAACTAACCAGCTATTCTAAAGTCAACCTACTTTCTGAAGATGTTTAAACCCAGGAGAACCTCAGAACTTGTTATAGTTTTCAGAGAGTGAATCATGTTAAAAGTGTACAATTATTTTGCATGTTAAGTATATAATTATTATAACGTTGTTTTGTTTATTTTTGGCTTTTTATCATATACTTTTGGCAGTGATTTAGATATACTTTGACTGAAGTATGGGGGACGGGATAGCCTAGTTTTTAGAACATTGCGCTGGCAATCTAATGACCTGGGTTCGATTCCCGTTCAAGGGGATATTTTCCCCTGGAATTAACATCAGTGCAAACTCCACTCTCCTCAAAAGTCCTTCGGATGAGACTATAAACCGAGGCCCCGTGTGCAAACGCATGCAGAACATCTTGCGCATACGTTAAATCCTGTTCCACTTTTCGTAAGAGTAGGCCATTGTGTGCCGGTGGGAACAGATGACAGAATTCACAAAACCACATACACACGGGGACTGGATGTAAAAAAGCGCATGAGTGCTTATTCCATTATCCTCGATATAAAAGAAAAAGAAAGAAAAAAGAAGTGTGGGTATTTGAAAAAACCCAATGTAAATGAAATCCGTGGCCCAAATCACATTCTGACAAGTGTACTGTCTGTCCTGCACCCCCCCACAACTGGCGGCTGATGAAGTCAGGCTTGGTGTGGTGATGTTGGTGTTGAACAGGTGGTGGAGGCCCTGAAGGAAGCGGTGAGGCAGGAGGGGGTGGTGCTGGCCGTGCTGGACCACATCCCCAGCAACGTGCCCATCATCATGCCTGTGCAGCAGCTCACCTCCCTCTGCCATCAGCAGTAAGCCCTAGCTAGTGCAGCCATCAGCAGTAAGCTGTAGCTAGTGTCTCCATCTGCCATCAGCAGTAAGCCATAGCTAGTGTCTCCATCAGCAGTAAGCCATAGCTAGTGTCTCCCTCTGCCGTCAGCAGTAAGCCATAGCTAGTGTCTCCATCTGCCATCAGCAGTAAGCCATAGCTAGTGTCTCCATCAGCAGTAAGCCATAGCTAGTGTCTCCCTCTGCCGTCAACAGTAAGCCATAGCTAGTGTCTCCCTCTGCCATCAGCAGTAAGCCATAGCTAGTGTCTCCATCAGCAGTAAGCCATAGCTAGTGTCTCCATCAGCAGTAAGCCATAGCTAGTGTCTCCCTCTGCCATCAGCAGTAAGCCATAGCTAGTGTCTCCATCTGCCATCAGCAGTAAGCCATAGCTAGTGTCTCCCTCTGCCGTCAGCAGTAAGCCATAGCTAGTGTCTCCATCAGCAGTAAGCCATAGCTAGTGTCTCCCTCTGCCATCAGCAGTAAGCCATAGCTAGTGTCTCCCTCTGCCATCAGCAGTAAGCCATAGCTAGTGTCTCCCTCTGCCATCAGCAGTAAGCCATAGCTAGTGTCTCCATCAGCAGTAAGCCATAGCTAGTGTCTCCATCAGCAGTAAGCCATAGCTAGTGTCTCCCTCTGCCATCAGCAGTAAGCCGTAGCTAGTGTCTCCATCAGCAGTAAGCCATAGCTAGTGTCTCCATCAGCAGTAAGCCATAGCTAGTGTCTCCATCAGCAGTAAGCCATAGCTAGTGCCTCCCTCTGCCATCAGCAGTAAGCCGTAGCTAGTGTCTCCATCAGCAGTAAGCCATAGCTAGTGTCTCCATCAGCAGTAAGCCATAGCTAGTGTCTCCATCAGCAGTAAGCCATAGCTAGTGTCTCCATCAGCAGTAAGCCATAGCTAGTGTCTCCATCAGCAGTAAGCCATAGCTAGTGTCTCCATCAGCAGTAAGCCATAGCTAGTGTCTCCATCAGCAGTAAGCCATAGCTAGTGTCTCCCTCAGTGACAGGGGGGTGGCGTGGGGGATGGGATAGCCTAGTGGTTGGAGCGTTGAGTTCGTGATCTGACGGTACGGGTTCCAGCCGTCACTGAGGCGCCCGTTAGAGGGGAGTTTTTTGTTTTTTGTTTTGCTATGGAGTTAACGTCAGTACTGTCTCCACTTCCCCGGAATGTCCTTTGAATGAGATGATGAACCGAGGTTCGGTGTATAAACACATGATAATAATATTAATAATAAATAATAATAAACAGAATTTATATAGCGCTCTATCTTGCAAAACATGGAAGAGTAGGCCAATGTGTGGTGGTAGAAACAGATGAAAAAAATGTCAAAACAAGATACGTGCACACTGTTGCCATGTTTAGACCTCATCCCTGCAGCTGGAATATGGCTAACTTGATGATGGGCAAACCGTCGTGTACGCTAAATCTTGCCATTTGTGAATTGCGCAGCTGTAACGGAGGAATGGGGGAAAAATCCCATTGACAGTGAACGCTTAACTCCTTGGAGTCGCGATAAAATAGGCCATTCGGCCATATTCTAAGAATTCAACCTATTTACACAAAACGACAAGATCATACAAATCTTACAGGATTAGAGAAAGTTTAACATGCCTGC
>CM054145.1:20799731-20805123 GCA_028751875.1 Rapana venosa
TCAAGAGACCTGTTCCACAGACATCACGACTTCAAGAAGGCTTTTTGACAGAGTAAAGGGCACAAGCTGTGGCAAGTCCTCACATGTTTGCATTGAAAAAGACTAGTGCAAACCATTCAAGCACTATACAACACTGCAAGCAGTGCAGTCCTTCTAACAATCTGTCGAGACTACTTCAAAACCAAAGTGGGTCCGAACAAGGATACCTTTACCTCCATCCTGTTCAATCTGTTCTGGAAAACTCATGAAGAGACCTCCATGACTTCCACCCTACCATCTCCATTGGCGGCAGACCCCTTCAACAACTACGTTAGCCAAGGACTTTGACCTCATGGGCTGAAGTAACACCATAATGCAAGATCTTACGACCAGACTTGAAGAACAGACTGGAGCATATGGATGGAGGTAAGCTCGGAGAAAATAAAGTACTTGTGAAGCAGCAAAGCAATGCACCGCTTAAAATTTACAGGAAGCGCCGAACAACTGGAGAGGTAGAACGCCTTTTAATAACCATCGGCGCTACACTCACAAAAAAGACGGGGCGATCGACGACAAAATCAAAGTCAGCTAGCCATGCAACATCTTCCATGAAAAACTCACCAACCATGAGGAAAAGTTAAGAGATCAGTTTTCCCATCAAACTACAGCTCTACAAAGCCACTAATTCAGTCGAACCCTGCGTACGGAAGTGAAACCTGGACATTGACTGCTGAAACAGCAAAGCGAATCCATTCACATTCGAAACAAAATCCATAGAAAACTACTGGGCATATCCTGAAGAAACGAAAGACCAACGAATTTTCAAGAGTCAAATAACACGGCTTGGCAGGTCCACAGGAACCCCATCTCCACCATCGTCAAGAAGATAAAGCTGACATGGTGTGCCACGTCACCCGCCACAACACACCTGCCCAAAACAGTACTGCAGGGAACACTTCGAAGGTGGCAGAAGGAGGGGAAGACAGAAACAAGTCATGGATGGACACATCTGAAATGGACCAGGATGAATTGACTCGCACTACTGCGCAGAAGCCGAGGGTCCGAGAAGGATGGAGGAGGCTTTCCACGCATCGTCTTTCAATGTCTCCCCTACGACCGCCAAGTCACGGTCTGATGATGATGATATGATGATGATGTACATACACTACGATTAATTCTCAGCCTTTTTTCCCCTGACTGATTCTTTCATTCATTTGTAATATATTGTCTATATTCTTAATGAAAAGAAAGGCTGCAGCCCCAGGCAGGCAACAGACCAGCATTGTCAGACTTCAATTGGCCCTCTGCCATAGCACTGTCCTGTCATTCCCGTGTGGACTGGCCAGCCACACCAACCGTACCAGAATGAAGAACACCTAGAGTCGAAGCAACTCCATAGTCTTCCGAACTGAAGCTCTTATCATTCTTTCTTTTTCTTTTATTTCGAGGATGATGGAATAAAACATCACTGCTTTTTTAAAAAGAATCTATCCCCGTGTGTATGCAGTTTGTAAATTTTGTCAATCCGTTCCCACTGGCACAAACAGTGGGCTACCTTCCAAAAACGAAACGGGTTGTAAACGGTTGCAAGAAGTTCAATACCTACTGTATTCATTTATAATATATTTTAGCTATAGTTTGTTGTTGTATGTTGTTGTTAGTTTGTTTTTTTCAAAATCATTTAATGGATTAGCCAGCTTCAGTTTATTCTATTGTAAGTGCTTGTTTTGCTCATCTTTTCTTTCTTATTTTTTTTTAAATTTTTAATTTCAGGAATTCCCTTTTCTCATTTCATTGGTGTGGTTGTTTCGTGTGTGTGTGGGGTGTTTGTGTTTGGTTGGTGTGTGTGTGTGTGGTGTTTATTTTTTTTATTTTAAAATCTTTTTTTCGGGGATTTCGGGAAAACCTCATGCCCCCCCCCCCCCCCCCCCCTTCCAATCCAACCCCGTATTGTATTGTGGTGGACTACTTAAGCTGTTGGGTTTTTAATTTTATCAACTTTTTTTTACTGCTTCTTTTTTTTTTTCTTTTTACATTCCTCAGCTAAACTCCGAGGGTTTACCAAAGGTGAGATTTTTCGAGCGACCCCCCCCCCCCCCCCCCCCCCCACCCCCCACCCCCCCCCCCTCCCAATCCCCCTTTAACCCACCCGGGTTAGGTAGCCGCATTTTCCCATTTCAGGGGTATTTTTTTTTTTGACCTTTTTTAAAACACACGCTTAAAAAACAAAAACAAAGAAAGAAAACCCCTCCCCTTTTCCCAAAAAGATAGGCATGTGGGGGCATGGGTTGTGGGATGGAAACCAACATACCGTAATGCACCACGACCTGCGAGGACTGGGCCGGGCAGCCCATTTAACTTTCCCTCCTCCCCCCCCCCCCCCCCACCCTCCCCCCACTCCCCCCCTCCCCCAAAAAACACCAACCACCAGAGAAAACACATACACAACACACACACACAAAACCTCGCGCACATACAAACACAACACAAACACACATAAAACACACACATACACACAATACAGCACCCACAACCAAGCAAACCCCAACACAACACACACATACACACACAACACAACCAAACACACCGCAAAAAACGCACATCACACACAACACAACACACACATCACACACACACCACACACACACCCCACTAACAACACACAACACAAAACACACATACAACACAACACACAACACAACACAACCCATCACACACACAACACAACTCACCCAAAACACACACAACACAAAACACAACACACACACACACACAAACACATCACACACACACATACAACACAACACACAACACAACACATTCACACACACAACACAACTCACCCAAAACACACACAACAACAAAACACAACACACGCAGCACACCACAATACACAAAACACAACACACAACACCTCACATACACAACACAACACAACACACATACACAACACAACAACAACACACAAACACACACACACATACACACAACACACACACACACACACACACACACACACACACCACACACACACACACAACACACACACACACACACACACACACTGCCTCGCATCCTTATTCAGTGCAGTGTTCCTCCCCTCCCACGACTGAGTCATGTCATGTCATGTCATGTCATGTCAGGGCAACCCCAGACTGCGCACATGCTGAGCAAAGAATGACTTGGTTTGGTCTGTAGACAATGACGATGTACACCTCTTTTTTTCTTTCTTTTTTTTAGCTCGTTTCTCGGGACATGGTTCCGAGGTTCACCAACAGTAAAAAAAAAAAAAAAAATGTTTACGTATGCCACGGTTTGGGCCCACTACTATTATCATGAAGGTAGCCGCATTCTGACTTTTCCGGGAAGACAGCCAATAATGTAAAAATCATGTCAAGCATGACGTTGGAGTTTTTCGTCTTATTGATTGATTTATTTATTCTTTTATTCTTATATATCGAGGATAATGGAATAAGCACTTATGCGCTTTTTTTTTTACATCCAGTCCCCGTGTGTATGTCGTTTTTCTAAATTTTGTCATACGTTCCCCACCCGGCATACAATGGCCTACTCTTACGAAAAGCGGAACAGGATTTAGCGTGTGTGCAAGATGTTCTGCGTGCGTTCGTTTATAGTCTCATCCAAAAGAATTTTGGGGAGAGTGGAGTCTGCACTGATGTTAACTCCAGAGGGGAAATATCCCCTTGAACGGGAATCGAACCCGGGTCGTCAGATTGCGAGCGCAATGTTCTAACCACTAGGCTATCCCGTTCCCCGTATCCTGAAGTGTCTGGAGACAAGTATAATACCCCCCACAGGGAGGGAGTCCTTGTCCTGCCTAGCTGCTGACACACGCAGTCAATGATACCGCGTTTGTCGATTTTATAAAAAAAAAAAAACCCAAACAAACCCAAACGAAAACCCTCACTACCTTTACCTTCACCTCTTGCTTCCCCACTCCAACCCCCCCCCCCCCACCCCCCACCCCCCCCCCCCCACCCTACACATACACCTAATTCTTTCTTGCTGTTGAACGTTCTCCAGCTTAAATTTTTCAACTCCCTATTTAAACTCAAAAAAGAAAACAAAAACCCTCACTACCTTATACCTTCACCTCTTCCTTCCCCACTCCAACTCCCCCCCCCCCCCCCCACCCTCCCCTACACATACACCTGAATTCTTTCTAAGCCTCCCCCCCCCCCCCCCCCCCCCTCCCTCCCAACCATGACGGGAAAGAAGTCAGAGTTATTTTCGAACCAGCCTGGGAGGTCTTTCAAAATACCTGGACTCTCCCCCACACATGCAGCCGACAGTATGTATGTATGTATGTATGTATGTTAGCCCGTCGTTTTCCACGATGACCTCCAAAACAGCAGAGGAGGCAGCTGCTGTTTCGGAAATTGGGCAGAAATTTGATTATAGCGGAGATGCCTTGCTCACAGTACATCCACACTCTCGGCCAAGTGGGCATAAGGACAGTCAGCGTTGGAGATGTTCTCCAAAGGCCAACCAGCCCCCAGGGCTGCAGCACATAAGGACTGTGCAAGTCAAGCCTCCTAGTCAGAGAGTCATAGTCGATCACTAAAGACTAAGCTGTAAAGTGGAATTCCATCAGTGGAAAAGCCACTGGTCATACAGCCTCTCACTTTGCTGTTGCCCCCAGCGTCAATGGTTTAATCAAGAACTGTGATAAACCCCAGGCGCAGTAACCTAGTACTGACGTGACTGTTTATAATCAGCTGAAGGGGAAGGGACTGTTTGGTCTTTTTGTTGAACGTTCTCCAGAAAAACAAAACCGCAGTGATCCTTTTCTTTTCTTAAAGTATCACTCACTAAGCTGTATGTAAGCTGAACTGGTTCAGCCACAGGCCACTAAGCCTGGCCTGGTTACTTGTTAGTCTCGAATAATTAAAGCGATTCGTAAAAGAACGGGAATCCCCGAAATCAGATAGCAGGTATGGAACAACGAAACTGAATATGTTTCTCGACAAAAAGACAAACGACAGGGTTTCACAAACGTATCAGCAGTTTCATACTTGTGGCCTTTTTTCCCCTTCTGGCTAACTAGATTAAAAACTTTCAGTTGCACGAATCAGGCCAACACTAACTGACAATTAGTTTTAAACTGTCGGAAACGTATAGCTTCTTTATCAACCAACCACACATGAAAACACGACTCGAAATAATCCCATCAAACAGATATCTTACCAAAAAAAAAACCAACTTAGGAGAGGCTGTGAACGTAAAATTACAACCCCCCCCCCCCCCCCCCTAAAAAAAAAACAAAAAAATCCCCTAACTTTCCCCTGGGAAAATCTGTGTTTTTTCCCCTGATTCACACGCTCACAAAGACCAATAGGAGAATACAATCTGGAATGGTTTTGTCTGCGATTGCAGTCGTGCATTTTGGGGG
>CM054145.1:20808123-20818123 GCA_028751875.1 Rapana venosa
TTCAACGCTTAGTTCTCCTTCATTGCTTAGAGCATTGTTCTCCTTCAACGCTTAGTTCTCCTTCAACGCTTAGTTCTCCTTCAATGCTTAGTTCTCCTTCAACGCTTACTTCTCCTTCAACGCTTAGTTCTCCTTCAATGCTTAGTTCTCCTTCAACGCTTAGTTCTCCTTTAATGCTTAGTTCTCCTTCAACGCTTAGTTCCCCTTCAATGCTTAGTTCTCCTTCAACGCTTCTCCTTCAACGCTTAGTTCTCCTTCATTGCTTAGTTCTCCTTCAACGCTTAGTTCCCCTTCAACGCTTAGTTCTCCTTCAACGCTTAGTTCTCCTTCATTGCTTAGTTCTCCTTCAACGCTTAGTTCTCCTTCATTGCTTAGTTCTCCTTCAACGCTTAGTTCTCCTTCAATGCTTAGTTCTCCTTCAACGCTTACTTCTCCTTCAACGCTTAGTTCTCCTTCAACGCTTAGTTCTCCTTTGCTCGCGACCTACGTGAATTTCCTTGTTTCGAGACAATACAGTATTTGCATTGCTTTGTATTACTATTAAATATATTGTGTATTGCTATTGTATTGTATTGTGTTGACTGGACAGGTGACCGTTATGCTGATGATCTAGGAAAGTGTGTGTGTGTGGGGAAGGGGGGGGGGGGAGAAGACAGCCTAGTGGTTAGAGCATTACGCTCGTGATCTGACGGCCCGGGATGGAGCCACCACAGAGAAACCCGTTTCCAGTGAAATTTCCCCCTGGAGTTAACATCAGTGCAGACTCCACTCTCCCCACAAAAGTCCTTCCGATGAGACTCTAAACCGATGAGACTCTAAACCGATGAGACTATAAACCGATGAGACTCTAAACCGATGAGACTCTAAACCGATGAGACTATAAACCGAGGCCCCGTGTGCGAACGCGCGCAGAACATCTTGCGCAAACACGTTGAAAACTGGTCGGAAGATAAGCCATTTCGTGCCGGTAATCATTAAAAAAAAATAAATAAATAAAAAGGATACACACAGATGTCGGGGTTTAGACATCATCCCCGAAGTCGGAATGCGGCTACCTTAGTGGCGGGTTAAAAATCAGTGGCATAGGCAAACTCTCACCACACTGGTGAAACTAGCCGAGGAATGAGGGAGGAAAAAAAGAAGAAGAAAAGAAGAAGAAATAATACTGATGGTCTCAAACACGATTTGTTTTACCACAGAAAACATACGGCGGCCACTTGTCGGCTTGAGAGTGTTTGGGTTTTTGTGTGTGTGTGTGTGTGTGTGTGTGTTGTGTTGTTTTGTGTGTGTTTTGTGTGTGGTGTGTGTGTGTGTGTGTGAGCGTGTGTGAAGTTTGTTGTGCGTTTGTAAGTGTGTAGTGTGTGTGTGTGGTGTTGTGTGTAAGTTGTGAATGTGTGTCTATGGTGTGTTTGTAATGTGTAGGCAATTAAATGTGTGTAATCGGGTGTGTGTGTGGTGAGGTTAGTGTGAGAGTGTGTGTGAGTGTGTGTGAAGCGTGTTGTTGTACAGAACGGTGCTTTGTGGTGTGGTGTGTTTGGTGTTTTGTGAGTGTGTGTGTGTGTGTGTGTGTGTGTGTGTGTGTGTGTGTGTGTGTGTAAGTGTAGTGTGTGTGTTGTGTGTTGTGCTGTGTGTGTGTAAGCGTGTGTTGTGTGTGTGAATGTGTGTGTATGTGTGTTCTCGGCTTTAGCTCTGAAATACAATGGGATGGCGAGTTCAATTATTAGGCTGGTATGTGTGTGTGTGTAAGGTGGTGTGTGTGTGTGTGTGTGTAGTGTGTGTGTGTGTGTGTGTGTGTGTGTGCGGCACTACTGCTCTCCACCCCTCTCCCATCCCCCATCTCACGTGAATGGCTGTAAAACGTGACAACTACACCTCTCCCCCCTCCTCTCTCTCTGTGCCTAAAATATGAATAAACTTTTTGTATTCCTGCTCTCTCTCCTCTCTCTCTCTCTCTCTCTCTCTCTCTCTCCTCTCTCTCTCTCTTTCTTTGTGCCTAAAATATGAATAACTATTGGTATTCCTGCTCTCTCTCTCTCCTCTCTCTCCTCTCTTCTCTCTCTCTCTCTCTCTCTCTTCTCTCTCTCTCTCTCTGACTCTTCTCCTTTCTCTCTCTGCCTAAAATAGGAATAAACTATTTGTATTCCTACTCTCTCCCCCCTCCTACTCTCTCTCAACCCCCCCCCCCCCCCTCTCTCTCTGTATGACTCTCTCCTTTCTCTCTCTGCCTAAAATAGGAATAAACTTTTTGCATTCCTTCTCTCTCTCTACCCCCCACCCCCCACTCTCTCTCTCCTGTGACTCTATCCCTTTCTCTCTCTGCCTAAAATATGAATAAACTATTTGTATTCTCTCTCCCTCCCTCCTCTCTCTCCCCCCCCCCCCCCCCCCCCCCCCCCCCCCCTCTCTCTCCCTCCCTCTCCTTGCCCCGCTCTCAATTTATTTTTTTGAAGTGCTCATCACAACAAACAAAACAAAAACAAAAAAAGCCCACCAACAACTCTGGAGTGCGTTTCCTTAAGGTGGCCTGCAGAAGTAATAATAATAATAATAATAATAATAATAATAATAATAACAATAATAATAATGTATGGAATTTATACAGCGCTGAATCTTGTAAAGGAACAAATCAAAGCGCAAGCGAAGTGAACGGCGGTATTAATTCCTCCTATCTAGCGGTTCTGGCTGTCTGTCTGTCTTGAACGTGTTTTTTTTTTCTTTGAAGGCTTTATCCAGCTTGCTAAGCCTGCCATAAAAATAAATACGCTGGGTATATAGGCCTGTATATATATATATATATATATATATATATTATTTTTATTATCATCATATACCTCCTGGGCGTGCTTAGAGCAGCGAAATTTGAAGAGAGAGGGAGGGAGGGAGGGGGGGGAGGGAGAGAGAGAGAGAAGGGGGGAGAGGGAGAGAGAGGGGGGGAGAGAGAGAGAAGGGGAGGAGGAGAGAGAGGAAGGGAGAGAGAGAGAAGGAGGGAGAGAGAGAGAAGGAGGGAGAGAGGAAGGGAGAGGAGAGAGGAGAAAGGGAGAGAGAGAGAAGGGGAGAGAGAGAGAGGAGGAGAGAGAGGGGGGAGAGAAGGGAGAGAGAGAGAAGAGGAAGGGAGAGAGAGAGAGAAGGAGGAGAGAGAGAGAGGAGAGAGAGAGAGAGAGGAGAGAGAGAGAGAGAGAGGGGGAGAGAGAGAGAACGGAGGAGGAAGGGAGGGAGAGAGAGAAGGAGAGAGAGAGAGAGAGAGAGAGAGAGGAGGGAGAGGGAGAGAGAAAAGGAGAGAGAGAGAAGAGAAGAGGATGGAGAGAGAGAGAGAGAACAGAGAGGAAGGGAGGGAGAGAGAGAAGAGAGAGAGAGAGAGAGGGAAGAGAGAGAGAGAGAGAGAGAGAGAGAGAGAGAGGGGAGAGAGAGAACAATTTGAACTTCTTTTTTTTGAACAATTTTTATTTTTCAGATGGTCATAGAAAGATGAGAGAGAGAGACACAGAGAGAGAGACACAGAGAGAGAGAGAGAGAGCTGTGGCTGTTGGCGCAAGTCTGAGAGCTCTGTAAAGAGACTGTATTAAGGCGAGTGGGCGTAGGATACGGTTTCCTCTTATTCATAATTATACGGAAAGCAGAGGAGGAAACGAGCTCTGGCTTTTCTACGTCTGCTTCTCTCTGTTTGTCTGTGTGTCTCTCTTCTCCCCCCCCCCCCCCACCCCCCCGCTCTCTCTCTCTCTCTTTCTCGCAGGCAGAACACGTTAAAACCCGTTCCGCTTTTCGGAAGAGTAAGCCATTGTGTGCCGGTGGGAACGGATGACAACATTGACAAAACTGCGCATATGCAAGGGGACTGGATGAAAAAAAAAAGCACATGAGTGCTTATTCCATTATCCTCGTAATGAAAGAATAAATAAATAAATCTCTCCCTCCCCCCCTCTCTCTCCCTCCCCCCTCTCTCCCTCTGTCTAGTCTTTTCCTCTCGCCTCTCTCTCTCTCTCTCTCACTCTTTTTATTTCAAAGTATTTAATTTGGTTTTTCTTTATTTTCTAATCATTCATTTGGCTTTTCCCCTTAGCGTTAAAAATTCTTAAGGATGAGTGAAGAATGGTATTATGTTTCTAAGTTTCAACGATTCCATAATTCATGTACACAAGCAGCTTTCCAAACTTGATTTCTCGGTCACGTTGTTACATAATAACTGTAACGCAAGTTCTGATGTGAAACGATAGTAACGTGGTGGTAAAAAAAGGCAACTTTTTACGCTGTCACGTTGTTACATAATAAATGTAACGCAAGTTCCGATGTGAAACGGTAATAGCATTGTGGTTTAAAAAAAAAAAAACTTTAACAAAAAAAATCGCTGCTAACCTTGTTACACAATCACCTTAACTTCATTTCTGACTAAAAAGGATATTGATATAGTGGTAACAACTTTTTTTGCTACCATTATCATTTATTATCATTATTATTATTATTATCATCATTATTATTCCTTAATTAGTCTTTTATTTCGAGGATAGTAGAATAAGCAGTCATGTGCTTTTCTTTTACATCCAATCCCCGTATGTATGCAGTTTTGTCAATTTTGTCATCCGTTCCCACCGGCACACAATGGCCTGCTCTTCCGAAAAGCGGAACGTTTGCGCAAGATGTTCTGCGTGCGTTCGCAAACGGGGTCTCGCCCGAAGGACATTTTTCTTTTTTAATACGGGGAGTAGCCTATTTTGTGACAGACCAACATGAAATGACGTGCATCTTCAATACATGGTCACACTGTTTACAGAGTGGATCTTCATATTATTGTCACATTATTTACAGAGTGGATCTTAACACATTGTCACACTATTTACACAGTGGATCTTTTCGTTTGTTTGGTGGTGGTGGTGGGGGTAGGGGGTGGGTAGAGGTGGGAATCATATTATCAGAGTGGGTCTTCGGTTTAAACAGTCTCTGCTGGCAAACTTTGCTTATCATTATCAGTCCTTCATTAGTCAGAAGGGCACACAGAACAACAGCCAGCTTGGAGGCTTTGTTAACCTGTTCCCCCCCGTCAATGAAAACGTACAGTCAGCATAATCCAACGACAAAGAGGGGGTGGGGGTGGGGGGGGGGGGGGAAGATTTCCCCACTCTGAATTATTTATTCATTATCATGCACATAATAATTATCATTTTGATAGCAAAATATTTGTGATCAGCGAAATTGAGAGAAAGGGATAGGGGGGGGGGGGGGGGAGAGACAGAGAGATTTCTGATCAGCAAGAGAGAGAGAGAGAGAGAGAGACAGAGAGAGAGAGAGAGAGAGAGAGAGAGAGAGAGAGACAGACAGACAGACAGACAGAGACAGACAGAGAGAGAGAGAGAGAGAGAGGAGAGAGAGAGAAAAGAGAGAGAGAGAGAGAGAGAGAGAGAGACAGACAGACAGACAGACAGACAGACAGACAGACAGAAAGAGACAAGTTCTTTCAATTGGTTGGCGTGGGTGAACGAAGCTACTCAAAGAGGCACTTCAATTATGTGCCCAGCATGCGCGTATAGACTGACTGACCTGTATCTTTGAACGCCGCCTCTGCTCCGCGTTGATGTGTGACACTCTCCTGTGACGCGGGATGGGGTTTCGAGGTCGGCCACATTTCCGTTTGACCTTGACCTCTGGCTCCGTCACCTCCCCGGAGTTTCTCATGGTAGGGGCTGGACCCTGTTTTAAAAAAAGAAATCATCACATTTTTATTTATATCATTTATTCATTTGTTAATTTTATTTCGAGGATAATTAAATAAGCACTTGCGTGCTTTGCTTTTTTAAAAACATATTCAGTCCCCGTGTGTATGCAGTTTTGTCGATTTTGTCTTCCGTTCCCACCGGCACACAATGGCCTGCTCTTACGAAAAGCGGAGCGGGTTTTAACGTGTGTGCAAGATGTTCGGCGTGCGTTCGCACACGGGATCTCGGTTTATAGTCTCATCCGAAGGACTTTTAGGGGGAGTGGAGTCTGCACTGATGTTAACTCCAGAGGAAAATCCTCTTGAAGGAGATTCGAACCCGGGTCATCAGTCAATAAGCAACACATTCAGTCAACTGAGGTATCTGTCTGTCTGTCTGTCTATCTATCTATCTATCTATCTATCTATCTATCTATCTATCTATCTATCTATCTATCTATCTATCTATCTATCTATCTATCTATCTATCTATCAATCAATCAATCAATCAATCAACCAACCAATGAACCATACTGATTAGTCATTGATGAGCCACTCACTTCGAGTCAACTAGTCCAGACAATGATCAACCAATCAACAGCGAAATCAAATCGATACCGAAATGCCAGAAACAATAAAACATTCAAATGATGATGATACCACTACTGCTGCTGCTGCTGCTGTTGGCGTGTTGCTGCTGTTGCTGCTTCTGTTACTACTACTAATATGACTAATGATGATGATGATGACTATAATAACATACAGCAGACAATAATAATTGTTGTTTGAGCGTTCGACGAATAATAAAAACAACAACCAGAATAATAATAATGATAAACAACCCGTCAATGATAATTAAAATCAACACCCAACGCATTAAAAAAAACCCAAAACCAACCCCCCCCCCCCCCCCCCCCCCCCCCCCAATATTCAACCAGTCAATAAGGAATAGTCAACAGCGTTCTTTTGGCCCCCCCCCCCCCCCACAAAAAAATCAAATCAACCAGTTAGAAAGTCAAGCCACTGACTAATCAACATGTCACCATGAGAGTCAATCACTCACTCAATCAATCAATCCATCCATCTACTCACACGCGTAGACAGACAATCAATCGTTTAAACCAGCTAGAGGGGGACGGGATAGCCTAGTGGTTAGAACACTGCGCTCGCAAACTGACGACCCGGGTTCGATTCCCGCTCAAGGGGATATTTTCCTCTGGAGTTAACATCAGTGCAGACTCCATTCTCCCCCAAAAAGTCCTTCGGATGAGACTATAAACCGAGGCCCCGTGTGCGAACGCACGCAGAACATCTTGCGCACACGTTAAATTCTGTTCCGCTTTTCGTAAGAGTAGGCCATTGTGTGCCGGTGTGAACAGATGACAGCATTAATTTTACAAAACCGCATACACACGGGGACTGGGTATAAAAAAGCACTAAGTTCTCATTCCATTATCCTTGATATATAAGAATAAAATAAGACACACACACACACACACACACACTCTCTCTCTCTCTCCCTCTCACACACACACAAAAACACCGCACGCGAACACATATACACACACTCACACACACTCCACACACTTGCCATCCAGCGCACGCCCAGATGAGCGAGAACGAGAACATATTCTGGGTTAACTGACAAGGTGTTAAGCTGAGAAACGCAAAACAACGACAACAACAACAACAACAACAACGACAAGGATAATTCCAGCAAGAGCTGTTTCACTAAACTAATTTGGTTGCAAAGTGCCAGCAATTAACCCCCAAGGGGCTGAGTAATGAATTGCTTCGTTTCTTTCTTCGCCGAACGCTCAGACAGCAACTATTGTTGTCTGTCATATGAGCGATAGTGTGCTGGCGCTGCCCTTAAGCGCCTGACAAGTTGGGCCCGGCACGTCCGATTTCGGGCGTGGGAGAGAATGGTTATAAGTCTTTCTGGAAAGAAAAAAAAAGGCAGGGGAATGGACCAAGAAGGTAGAAAATTGATAAGAAAAATAGCTTTTCAACTCCCCCCTCCAAAAAAAATATGATCAGTTAATGTCTGTTTTTTACAGCCCAAAGTGGCCAGTTAAAAAATCAAGGGAAATAAATACGATTTTAAAAGCTTGTTTTTACAGTCTTAAGCAGTAACATAATACACAACAACAAAAGAACGCTCATGATGACACAGATAGCTGCAACAACAGTGACAAAAAACAAACTACTAACAACAACAAAATGAATAAGGATAACAACAACATGGACAAAGCTAATAACAACAAAGACAACTTCAACAACAAACAACTACAACAACAGCGGCAACGACAAACCCCGCCCAAAAAAACCTCTCCAAGTAATAATAATAATAATAAATGGAATTTATATAGCAACGTTATATATATATATATATATATATATATATATATATATATATATATATATATATATATATATATATATATGGTAGTGAGAGTGCCTGTGGGGACTGTACGGTACTGTACTGTGCTCATTCCTTGAGCTTTCCCAGTCAATGCCACATCACGGTTAGTTCTTTGCCAACGCTTCGCAATGGATTGTATACACACGCACGCACACACACACACGCGCGCACGCGCACGCACGCACGCACGCACGTGAGAGAGAGAGAGAACTACAACAATGTTGTACATATATATTATGTTGTATATATATATATATATATATATATATATATATATATATATATATATATATATATTGTCTCAACACACACAAGTTGCAATCAGGTGTACAAATGTATAGAGAGAGAGAGGGAGGGGGAGGCAGAAAGAAAGAGAGAGACAGGCAGGCAGGCAGACAAACAGGCAGGCAAAAAACGAGAGACAGAGAAGGAGAAGACACAATTAGAGAAACAGACAGACGGAGACAGACAGACAGAATCAGAGAGACAGACAGACAGAATCACAGACAGACAGACAGACAGACAGAGAAGACACACTCAGAGAGACAGAGAAGACACAATCAGAGAGACAGAGAGAGAAGACCAAATCAGAGAGACAGACAGAGAGAGAAGACACAATCAGAGAGACAGACAGAGAGAGAAGACACAATCAGAGATACAGACAGAGAGAGAGAAGACACAATCAGAGGATACAGAGAGAAGACACAATCAGAATACAGACAGACAGAGAGAAGACACAATCAGAGATACAGACAGACAGAGAGAAGACACAATCAGAGATACAGACAGACGAGAGAAGACACAATCAGAGATACAGACAGACAGAGAGAAACAGACAGACAGAGAGAAGACACAATCAGAGATGCAGACAGAACAAGAGAAGACAGACAGAGAGAAGACACAATCAGAGATACAGACAGACAGAGAAGAAACAGACAGACAGAGAGAAGACACAATCAGAGATGCAGACAGACAAGAGAGAGACACAATCAGAGAACAGACAGACAGAGAGAAGACACAATCAGAGATACAGACAGGACACGAGAGAAGACACAATCAGAGATACAGACAGAGAGAGAGAAGACACAATCAGAGATACAGACAGAAGAAGACACAATCAGAATACAGACAGACAGAGAGAAGACACAATCAGAGATACAGACAGAAAGAGAGAAGACACAATCAGAGATACAGACAGACAGAGAGAAGACACAATCAGAGATACAGACAGACAGAGAGAAACAACAGACAGAAGAGAGAAGACACAATCAGAGATGCAGACAGACAGAGAGAAGACACAATCAGAGATACAGACAGACAGAGAGAGACACATCAGAGATAAGACAAGAGAGAGACACAAAGCAAGAGATACGAGACAGACAGAGAGAAAGACACAATCAGAGAACAGACAGACAGAGAAGAACAAAAGACAGACAGAAACACAGAGACAGACAGAAACACAGACAGAAACACAGACAGAGACCGAGAGAGACAGAGAGACAGAGACAGACAGCGAGAGGGCTAGCTGCTGAAAGTTGGGTTAATTATCAAGGGACGCTCTGTCACATCCATTAGTGACTTTCGGTACAGATGTTGTCCGCAGCTGGTGTTAAAAGGATTTGACATGATTCAGCAGAACAAAAATGATAATCCTGCTGATACTACCCCGTTCAAAGTACAGGGTGGTGTGTGTGTGTGTGTGTGTGTGTGTGCGTGTGTGTGTGTGTGTGTGTGTGTGTGTGTGTGTGCGTGCGTGCGTGCGTGCGTGCGTGTGTGTGTGTTTTCCATTTCATTTCATTTTATTCTGTTATATCGGGGATAATGGAATAAGCATCTATGTGCTTTTTTACATCCAGTCCCCGTGTGTATGCGGTTTTGTAAATTCTGTCATC
>CM054145.1:20830623-20833123 GCA_028751875.1 Rapana venosa
CCGAGTCACTCTCCTATAATTAGTATTAGCCTTCTGTCCTCAGGATTCTTCAACCTCTTTTCCTCCTCCGCCCCCCCCCCGCAAAAAAAAAATTCTTCTTTAATCTCCCGACAAAAAAGGATCCCTCCCCCCCTCCACCCACCCCGAATCTGAAAGCCCTGGTATCAGAATAGTTGTAGTTTGACTGAACTCAGAACAAAATCAGAACTGGTGGTTGCGATGTCGGGCGAAAGTGGACTTAAGAGACTTCCTTCACGCTTTGATTTGTTGCTTACAAAAATTCCCACTCTAAATAAAGATTCCCATACTTATTATTATCTATTATTATATTATTATTTTATTAATTATTAAAAACAGTACAAGGAGGAGACAAAAGAAGGCGGGACAACAGGAAAAACGATGGGAAGAAGACAAAGAAGTCAGGGATTGTTGGCCTCAGTGGAAACGATTTCTAAAAGCAAGATGGGAGTGGAGAACTGGTTATACATTTTCAATCGTCCCTTCACGGCTAAGGGAAGAGTATAGGTAGGATAGGTGGTCACAGAAGATCATCGGGTGGTGTATGGTAGGCCATATACAGATCCTTGTATTGTCGGGGCCTTTGAGACTGTTCAACATGTCTTTGTCCTGCAAGCTTGCGCTAGGTACTGCGGACTATTGGGTTTCACTGTAACGGTCGTCGTACGATGTGACAAGAGACAGAGACAGAGAGAGAGAGCGGGGCTTTCAGTAGAGAGAGCTTAGAGGAAGTGTGTGAAGAGAGGGAGAAGGAGGTGCAGTAGAGCCAGACAGAAGAGAAGAGATGAGGTCATCAGAGAAGGAAAGAGAGAGTCACACCCCGAGGCGTGTACCGAGGCGACCTAGTTCGTCCTCCCAGAAAACGACTAGAGAGAGAGTGGTCACAATCAAGATGACATGACTGACGATGCGACTGTGTGGCGATGGACTGACTGTCACGTGACTGACGATGACATGTCCGAAGAGAGAAGAAATAAGAGGAAGTAGGTTCATTCAGAACCAAACGTTTACTGAAAGTGCAACAGACCAAACAAGAAATGATGAACGGTGCTGTGTTCTCTAATTCACGCGCATCACGAATGAACATTCCCATAGGATATGATAAAAAAGAGAAGAGGCAAGGAAACAAGAGTAGAGAAAGAACAGAGAGAAAGAAAAAAAAGAAGAGAGTAAAAGAAAGAAGAGAGAAGAGTAGAGAGAGAGAAGAGAGAGAGAGAGAGAGAGAGAGAGAGAGAGAGAGAGAGAAGAGAGAACTCGAACTCTAACTGAAGATTTGATTAAATGAGGATATTGGATTAAGCCAGGGCTTCTTTACACCAGGTCCTAAAAAAAAAAAAAGACAAAAAGCAAAAGGCAAACAAACATGACGAAATGCATAGCGTATATACAATGAAGCTGACAATAAACTTAATCACTTAGTTATACATGCAATCAACTACTCACATTAACATTCGATTATATATTAAACCAGCCAATCAATACAAATTGACTAATTTCATGTCTATACACATCAAAATTTCGAAAAGAGAGAGAGAGAGAGAAAGAGAGAGAGAGAGACAGAAAGAGAGAGAGACAGAGAAAGAGAGAGAGCAGAGAGAGAAAGAGAGAGACAGAGAGGGCCAGAGAAAGAGAGAGACAAAGAGAGGGACAGAGAAAGAGAAGACGAGGAGAAAGACAGCGACAGAGAAAGAGAGAGAAGAGAGAGAAAGAGAGAGAGAGAGAGAGAGAGAGAGAGAAGAAGAGAGGAGAGAAAGACGAGAGAAAGACAGAGAGGAGAAAGACAGAGAGAGAGAAAGAGAGAGAAAGACAGAGAGAGAGAAAGACAGAGAGAAGAGAGAAGAGAGAAAGAAAAAGAGACAGAGAAAGAGACAGAGACAGAGAGTTCGAGATCGAGATCGGAATGAATAAATGAATGGATTGATGAATGTATGAATGAATGATCTGTAATTCTGTGAATGCTCTTATTTCAGTCGATCGTTCTTCCCTCCGTCTTGGTCTGTGGTGGCTACAGGGATCATTAATTCAGCCACCACACCAATGTTGATGCTGTGCCTGAAAGCACAATGTCAGCTAATAAGCTTCTTGTCGAAAACGGTGATCATGTTCTTCGCGTTTCGTTTGCTTTCGTACTTTAACGAATGACTAGACCCTATCTGAACCAGTGTGCGAGGACGAAGGTTTAAAGCCAAGCCTAATCTTATAATCCATCTTTGTAAACATGTGAGAGAGAGAGAGAGAGAGAGAGAGAGAGAGAGAGAGAGAAGAGAGAGAGAGAGAGAGAGAGAGAGAGAGAGAGAGAGAGAGAGAGAGAGAGAGTAGAGAGAGAGAGAGAGAGAGAGAGAGAGAGAGAGAGATGAATCTCCCATTTTGCTCAAACACACACACACACACGCGCGCGCACACACACATTAAAACCCTCCACCTATCATGTTATAGAGCAACGACAACTTAGACTTATCACAGTGCAATTGTTGATGACACA
>CM054145.1:20838123-20840623 GCA_028751875.1 Rapana venosa
ACAGGGATGCTGTGTCAACTATGAATGTCAATGACACGTCACGACGTACTGAGACACACACACACACACACACACACACACACACCACAAACACACAGCACAACACACACACACACACACAAGACGAAAACCCCCACGCACGCACACACACACCAAACCCAAACACCCACATACACAAAACAACACACAACACACACCCTCTCTCTCACACACACTCTCTCTTTCTCCCTCGCTCTGTCTCTCTCTCTCTCTCTCTCACACACACACACAGTCAGTCAGTCAGGCCAAAACGGCTTTCTTGTCTTGACTGGCTGAGCGTGTGTGTTGAAGTTAGTTAAGCAGGTAGGCTATGTGTGTGAGAGAACTCCAAACTTCTTGTACAGGATGAGCAAAGGTCTTAAGACCACAGGGCCATTGTCTGTTTGGTTTTGGGCTTTTTTTTTCTATTTTTGTTTGTGTTTTGTTTTGTTTTTAAGTAGTATTTCGAGCACTGTAAAAAGACCCCCCTCCCCCAAAACCCCACAACAAACCCACCCCCCAAACAAAGCCCCCCCCCCCCCCCTTCTCTCTCCCCAAACAAACAAAACCCCTTGCCGCTGATGTTGCTATTAGACACATGTACAAGCACACGCTGACACTATTATGTCTGCATATGTGTGTGTGTGTGTGTGTGTGTGAATGAATACAGTGCGTGGCGCGGTCCATACACACGCCACCGCGTGTTGTTTGTTTGTTTGTTTTGCTTGTTGGATGTGTGTGTGTTTTTCTTTGATTTAACGCGTCTCTTTAGTCAAAGTGATATCGGACGAAAGAAGGAAGTTGTGAATTTGTGTGTGTGTGTGTGTGTTGTTGTGTGGTGTGTGTGTGTTTTTCTTTAATTTAACGTCTGTTCATTCCAGGTGATATTAGACCAAAGTTATATCGAACAAATTTATATTTAAAATTGATATAATATATATATATATTAATTATATTTAGTGTGTGTGTGTGTGTGTGTGTGTGTGTGTGTGTGTGGTGTGTGTGTGTTTGGGCGCGTGGTGCTTTTTTAATGATAGAGAGGTATGTGTGTGCACATCACCTGCTGCCTTCGCGCCCACGCTATCGCATTATATTTTTTTTTTTTTCTTTTTATTTTTTTATTTAAAACGCGGCTCGGTGTATGTTTTTCCGTCTTTTCTTTTCTTTTTTAAAAAAAAACCTTCTGTCATGTTTTCTGTCATTACTCCTCCGCGATGACATTCATGTATGTTTTTTTTTTTTTTTTTTTTTTTTTGGTGAATAAACAGGATGGCAGACTGGCTTGTCATTGGCCGTGACAATATTCACAGCTCAGGCCATCTCGCTCCCGGACACCCACACACGCACAGGAGAGAGAGAGAGAGAAGAGAGAGAGAGAGAGAGAGAGAGAGGAGAGAGAGGAGAGAGAGAGAGCAAGAGAGAGAGAGAGAGAGAGTAGAGAGGAGAGCAGAGGAGAGAGAGAGCGAGAGAGGAGACGAAGAGAGAGCAGAAGAGAGAAGAGAGGAAGAGAGCGGAGAGAAGGGTTGTCACATGTCTCAGGTTGGAGTTTTGGTGTTATGGTCCGGCGGCAAAGCCAAGCCTACCTTAAGCCTGCATTAACAAACCGCGAGATTGTGAGTGTCCACTTTTTTCAGGAAAAAACCGGTACAATATCTCCTGTAAGGTGATGGGGAAGGGGGGAACAGAAAAAAACGGGAACTTCCGTTTGAGTCAACATGACTTGGACTTTAAAGGCGGATCTTTTTTTTAATGGTTGGCCGTGAAGTGATTTGTGTGTGTGTGTGTGTGTGTGTGTGTGTGTGTTCTTTGTTGTCCGGGTTTTTTCCTTTTATTGTTCTGGTCGTTCTTTTTTTTTCTGTTTTTTTTTTCTTTTCTGTTTTTTTTACGTCGTTGTCTTCTTCTTCCTCCTCATTTTGTTGTTCTTAGGGTTTTTCCCCCCCTGTTTCTGTTTCTTCTTCCTCTCCTCCTCCTCTTCCTTCTCCTTCTTCATCTTCTTCTTCTCCTCCTCTTCCTTCTCCTTCTTCATCTCCTTCTTCATCTTCTTCTTCTTCTTCTTCCTCCTCCTTTTTTTTTGCGCTCTCCGTGTTGATATCGTTATTGTTATTGTTGTTCTTCTTATTTGTGGTCTTCTTCTTTGCTTCTTCTTCCTCTTCTTCTTCTTTCTTCTTCTTCTTCCTCTCTCTTCTTCTTCTTCTTCTTCTTCTTGCTTCTTCTTTCTTCCTTTTTATTCTGTTTCTTCTCCTTCTTCTCCTTCTTTTCTTTTTCTTCTTCTTCTTCTTCTTCTTCTTCTTCTTCTTCTTCTTCTTTTGTCTTCTTCTTCTTCTTCTTCTTCTTCTTCTTCTTCTTCTTCTTCTTCTTCTTCTTCTTCTTCCTCCTCCTCCTCCTCTCTTCTTCTTCTTTGTTGTCTTCTTCTTGCTCTTCTTCTTCTTATCTTCTTTTCATTTCATCATCTTCTTCTTCCTCTTCTATCCCACACACACAC
>CM054145.1:20863123-20868123 GCA_028751875.1 Rapana venosa
GATGGAGATAGAGAGAGAGACAGGCAGACGAAACATATAAGAAGAAGAAGGACAGAGAAAACAGAGATAGAAAGAAGAGAGAGAAAAGAGAGAAGGAATAGAGAAGAGAGAGAGAGAGACAGAGACAAAGAAAGAGAGAGAAAAAGAGAGACAGGGAAGAAGAGAGAGAGATGGAAAGAAATACACAGAGAAGAGGAGAAGAAAGAGAGAGAGAGAGAGAGAAGAGAACAGACGACAGACAGAGAGACAGACAAAGAAAGAGAGAGAAATAGAGAGACAGGGATAGAAGAGAGAGAGAGTGGAAAAAAATACACAGAGAGAGAGAGAGAGAGAGAGAGAGAAGAGAGAGAGAGAGAGAGAGAGAGAGAGAGAGAGAGAAGAGACAGACAGGGCAGACAGACAGACAAAGAAAGAGAGAGAAATAGAGAGACAGGGATAGAAAGAGAGAGATGACAGAAATACCAAGAGAGAGGAGAGAGAGGAGGAGAGGAGAGAGAGAGAGAGAGAGAGAGAGAGAGAGAGAGAGACAAGAAGAAGAGACAGGAAGAAGAGAAGACAAAGAAAGAGAGAGAAATAGAGAGACAGGGATAGAAAGAGAGAGATGGACAGAAATACACAGAGAGAGCGAGAGAGAGCGAGTGAGAGTGAGAGAGAGAGAGAGAGAGAGACAGACAGACAGACAGACAGACAAAGAAAGAGAGAAAAATAGACAGGGATAGAAAGAGAGAGATGGACAGAAATACACAAGAGAGAGAGAGAGAGAGAGAGAGAGAGAGAGAGAGAAGAGAGAGAGAGAGAAGAGAGAGAGAGAGAGAGAGGAGAAAGAAGAGAGAAAAATAGAGAGAGAGAGAGAGAGAGAGAAAGAAAGAGAGAAATAGAGAGAGAGAGAGAGAGAGAGACAAAGAAAGAGAGAAAAAATAGAGAGACAGGGATAGAAAGAGAGAGATGGACAGAAATACAGAGAGACAGAGAGACAGACAGACAGACGGACGGACAGACGGACAGATAGAGAACAATGATAACAGTATTTATTCAAGTAGTCCACAGCCCCATTTGAAGAGTTTACAGAGAGAGACCCCCCCCCCCCCCCCCACCGATTTCACACTTAGGAAGGAGTGATAAACACAGGCACTCAAACTCATATTCATGTTAAGTACAATGCAATGCAATACAATACAATACGCTTTTACATAGTGTGTACTTTTCAATGTTGCGAAATAAGAATGCTTCTGGGTGTTGTTGTTGTTTTTAAAAAAAAAAGTTATATTATAGACATATTGCAGAATATTTCTTATAAAATTACACAATACTCTATAACGTGAAATTATTAAGAGAGAAAGAGAGAGAGAGAGAGGGAGAGAGAGAGAGAGAGAGACAGAGAGACAGAGAGACAGAGAGAGACAGAGACAGACAGAGAGAGACACAGAGAGAGAGAATGCTCCCAGTTCAGTTCAGCCCCACCTTCTCCCCCATCCAGTAGACCTTGAGTGGTAGCCTGGGTACTAGTCTTTCGGATGAGACCATACACTGAGGTGCAACTCGCAATCGTCCCACGTAAAAGAACCCACGACAGCATGACCGTTGTCCATGGTAAGATTCTGCAGCAAAAAAAAAGAGAAAAAAGCCACTGTGATAAGGAAACAACTACACATGCACACAAGGAAGAGGGGGGGGGGGGGAGAGGAGGAGGAGGAGACAACAGGTGGCAATGAACTTGTGGCGACACGCTTTCACCCCAGGAAAACAACCCGAATTTGACGCAGAGAAATCTACAGCAGGACTTGAATGGGGTATACAATATAATGCGCGACACGTCGCAATACAATACAGTAGTACAATACAATATGGCACAATACGATACAATGCAATACAATACAACACGATACAACACAATGAATGTTTATAACCTTTTAATGGGAACATTTTGACCTTTAAAAAAAAAAAGCTCAACTTATGTACATGAGAGAGAGATGAATAGACAGATGAGAGACGAGAGAGAGAGAGAGAGAGAGAGAGAGAGAGAGAGAGAGAGAGAGAGGAGAGAGAGAGGAGAGAGGAAGACGAGAGAGAGAGAGAGAGAGAGAGAGAGAGGACTAGACAGAGAGAGAGAGAGAGAGGAGAGAGAGAGAGAGAAGAGAGAGAGAGAGACTAGAGAGAGAGAAGATAGACAAGAGAGAGGAGAGAGAGAGACAGAGAGAGAGGGAGAGAGAGAGAAAACTAGACAGAGACAGAAAGGGGGAGAAAGAAAGAGGGAGAGAGAGACAGAGACACAGAGAGAGACAGAGAGACTAGACAGAGAGAGACAGATTGACTACACAGAGACACAGACAGACAAAACAGAGACAGAGAGACAGACAGAGACAGAGAGACAAGACAAACAGACAGATGAGGGAGCTTACAAGTTAGAAACTCAAAGTCAGATTTTTGTGTAGTAAGTAAGATAGCGTCAGTGTGATGAGGAGGAGGAGGAGGAGAAGGGGGTGGAGGGGGAGGGGGAGACTTATCTGAGGGTGGGTAAGTGGGTGGAGAGGAGGATGGGGGAGGATGGGGGGGGGGGGTGAAGGCTTATCTGAGGTGCCCTCCCCCTTAAAAACAGTGCCGTGGGGGGTGGGGGTGGTTATGGGAAGTGGAATGCCTGACACCTTGGCAATGATGGTATGACAGTCTGTTTTCATATCTCTCTATCTCTCTCTCTCCCACCAATCACATCCACCCGTCTCCCTCTCTCTCTCTCTCTCTCTCTCTCTCTCTCGCTCTCTCTCTCGCTCTCTCTCTCTCTCTCGCTCTCTCTCTCTCTCTCTCTCTCTCTCTCTCTCTCTCTCTCTCTCTCTCTCTCTCTCTCTTCTTCTCTTTGGGACATGGAAAAAAGACAACATTGAGTGCATGCTTATTTATTATCATTAAAATAAAAGATGTTTGCTTTACCTTGCCTTGCCTTGCTTTTGACTTGCTCCCCCCCCCCCTCTCTCTCTCTCTCTCTCTCTCCCTCCCTTCATCCCCCCCCCCCCCCCCCGACCTCCTCTCTCTCCCTCCCCTCTCCCCACTCTCACTCCCTCCCCTTTTTTTTTTTTTATCTATTTCTGTATTTCTGTTGAATGTATACTTTCTTTTTATCTGGTGACCGGCTTTTTGCTGCCTCTCTCTCTCTCTCTCTCTCTCTCCTCTCTCTCTCTCTCTCTCTCTTTCTCTCCACCCTTTATCTTTTATCTATCTTATGATAATATATATTAAAAGCGGCTCCTACCCCTCCCCCACCTTCCCCTTCTCGCCTTTCGGGTCGAATGGCATCATCACTTGAGGTTCAACAATGTGCTTGTCCTTTCGTCTGTTGTGATTGTTGATGTATTGTTCAATACGCGCAAGTTCACACATGCACGTATTAGCGCGCGCACGCGCACACCACCTCCCTCCCCCTTCCTTCCAATCCACGCAGACACATTTGTTCATAGCATTTTGGTTTCCTAAAGAGGTTCGTGCAATAAAGTCTCTGTTTCTCTGTCTGTCTCATTGTCTGTCCCTCTTAAAGTTAGAATGTGTATTTGTGTGTATGTGTGCGCGTGTGTAGTATGTGTGTGCGCGTGTAGTGTGTGTGTGCACATGTAGTGTGTGTGTGTGCGTGCGCACGCTTGTGTATGTGTGTGTGTGTGTTTTCACAATCCATGAGGGGTTTTCACATCAAGTTCTCCAAACCTTCAGTCACTAATGAAGGATCTTTTACCATAATATATATGTACTTGATCTTTATTACTGCGTTTATTTAATCTTTACTTCCCCTCCATTCGACCTTCAACCACGGGTCAATTTATTACTCCGCGGGTAAAATTACCTCCCTTGTTGTTCTCTAATGCAGTGGAAACGCGTTAAGTGACCTTGAAAAAAAGAGTTCACCGGAAGTGACCTAAGACACTGACCTCTTGCTACGGGTTTTAGGGGTTGGTTCAGTTGGTCAGCTGTGATCGAGCCAGCGTGGGGTGTGCATGGTCAGTTAAGTTGTTTAGCCGGTCACAAGCATTGTGGTCAACACAATGGGGACCCGTCCACCAACTGTCTTTCACGAAAAACATTTTCCAGGAAGAGTAGGCCATTGTGTGCCAGTGGTAACGGATGACAACATTTACAAAACTGCATACACACGGGGACTGGATGAGGAAAAAAAAAGCACATGAGTGCTTATTCCATTATCCTCGAAATAAAAGAATTTTTAAAAAGTATTTTTAAAATCTGCTCCCTAACATAATTATACTACTGCAGTTTGCCAAACAGTTCAGTCTGCCGAGCGATTATGCTCGAGTGCCGGTTATTGTACACACACATTGAAGGAACTCTTCATTTAGGTTGTCTGGTGGGTTTAGACCTACAACTTTTGATGAACACAAGGGTAAGTCTGTTTACGTTCACAGTGACCACAACCATGTTTTCATCAAAGCAGCCTTGATCACTGTTCCTTGATTGCAGTTTGCTTGATTTTTTTTTGGGGGGGGGAGTTGTTCCTTTGCTAAATCTATGCGGTTCACCAATGATAAGATGTTGTATATGCAACCGGTTTTTTTGCCCACCACTCGGACTTTGGGGATGATATCTAAACATGACACCAGTGTGCATGCATTTTTAAATTCGTTCCCACTGGCACAGAATGAGCTATTCTACCAAAAGGCAGAAACGGGGGGTTTTGGAAGTGTGCGCAAGATGTTCTTTGTGTGTTTGCACACGGGACCTCAGTTTCCAGTCTCATTCGAAGGACTTTCAGGCAAGTGGAGTCGGCACTGACGTTACCTCCAGGAGGGAAAAAATCCCCTAGAATGGTGACAGCTCTTAACAGCTGAAACCCGGGATTGATCCCCGGCTGTCAGATTGCACGTGCAATGCTCTAACCACCAGGCTACCCCGTCCCCCCCACCCAGTTTGCTAGATGATTCAGTCAGCAGACTGGGAACAAATGCGGGGTTACAGTTAACAATAAGAATGATGACAATAACATACGGAATTTCTATAGCGCTGAA
>CM054145.1:20885623-20893123 GCA_028751875.1 Rapana venosa
ACACACAGGTTGTACACTTCGGCAGGGTGATGGGGGTTTCGGCTGTTGAGGGCAAGGGCAGAAATGAAATGAAACAAGAGGGGGAGAATCTTAGGTTTGAAATACATGTGTCTTGAGGCTGGATTTAAAAGTGACATAAGTAGGCTTTTGGCGAAGGGAGAGGGAGGGAAGTCATTCCAGACCGATGGATCAGAAATAGAGAAAGAGCGACGGCCAACAGTGGATTGGTTGAATCTGGGTATTCGTAAGCACAGGGTATTTGCAGCAGAGCGGAGGGAACGAGAAAGATAAGGGATGACAATTCAGTTGTCTTCTTGTAGAGTTACCAGCCTGCAGTGATAGAGGTTGAGTAGCTCAGCTAGGTTGCCAAAGAAGAAGAAGGAGAGAAAAGAAGAAGAGGAAAAGAGAAGAGAAGAGAAGAAGAAGAGGAAGAAGGAGAAGAGGAAGAAGAAGAAGAAGAAGAAGAAAGAAGAAGAAGAAGAAGAAGAAGAGAAGAGGAAGAAGAAGAAGAAGAAGAAGAAGAAGAGAAGAAGAAGAAGAAGAAGAAGAAAGATAGACGAAGAACGACGAGAAGAAGAAATAGACGAGACGAGAAGAAGAAGAAGAAGAAGAAGAAGAAGAAGAAGAAAGAAGAAGAAGAAGAAGAAGAAGAAGAGAGAGAGATGAGAGAGAGAGAGAGAGAGAAGAGAGGAGAGAGAGAGAGAGAGAGTGAGAGAGAGAGAGAGGGGGGGGGGATGTGCTTGCGTGCGTGCGTGCGTGTGTGTGCGCGCGTGCGTGTGCGTGCATGTGTGTTTTTTGCAGGGCCGTCGCAATCAAAGTCCCTTAAAAAAAAAGTGACCAGTTAATGAGTGAATAACAGCCTGTAACCATTCTGTCTTGTGGCTGACGTTGATGGCACTGTTTAATTTAAACGGGGCCTCAGTGGCTGTAGTATCGGGAGATGATGATGATGATGATGATGGTGAAACCAGGACAATCTAGTTTGTTCTGAACGTGGGTCCTGGGTTTTGAAAGAGTCTGTGTGTGTGTAAGTGGGGGGGGATAACTTGCAAGGTCATGAGGGTGTGTAAAAATGAAAATGAAAACATATAAAGCGGTTTATTTTGTTTCTGGATGCGTGAACGTGTGTATTAAATCATGTCGTGTTCATTTCTTGCCATGTTTAGTGTTACAAATTAATACTTGCATGTTTTCTTGAAATATTGACAAAGTAAAAGAAAGGAATTCTAAGAAGTGTTCAAGGCTGAGAAGAAAATCTGAAATACACAAGCCCTGTGTTTAAACTGCGTATTATTGATACGTGCGCGCGCGCGCGCGCGCTCCACACACCACACACACACACACACACACACAACACACACACACACACACACAACACCATATACATCCGACACGAAAACACACTTCGTGACAAAAATGACAGTTATTACGCAACCAAACGACAGCCGAGTCCGTTTTCCAAAGTCACTGTATACATTTAAAGAATCACCGAAACCTAGGAATACAACTATTCTTTCCTTATAGTTAACAACATTTATTCGTGCTTGCGTTCTCGGAAACGATATGAATAGTTGTTTTTTTGTTAAGCCAGTATACCTACTTATACCCGACTTAAAGTCCCATGTTATGTATACCCTTACTGGTTAGCTGCAAGTTGTTTTTAAAAAGCTCAATACACGCATACTTTTCTGCTTATATTGGCCAGATGGCTGAACCAACCAAACAAACAAAACTGAATAAATCAACGCACATACACACACATACACGCATGTATACACAACACAACACACACACACACACACCTCTCTCTCTCTCTCTCTCACACACAAGCACACACACATATACAGACACACACACCGAAACACATACACCACACACAACACAACAGACACACAACACTCACCACACATACACACACACACACACACACACACACACACCACACACACACACACAACACACACAACACACACACACACACACAAACACACACACACAAAAACACACCACAAAGAACACACCACAAACACACACACACAAAACACACATTTCAGAATAATCATTAGAAATTTGTTCTTAGATAGGTGGCTTGATGAAAAAAGTAAATGCATTGCTTATTCAATGTACCATCTGGAAATAAAAATTTGACTTGACTTGACGCACACATACACGCACACACAAACACATACACACTCTCTCTCTCTCTCTCTCTCTCTCTCTCCTCTCTCGCCTCTCACAAGCACACACACATATACAGCACAACACACCAAACACACACACAACAACAACGCAACACTCACACACACAACACACACACACACACACACACACAACAACACAACACCACACACACACAACACACACAACATCACAACACACCACACACAACAACATCACACCACACACACAAACAACACACACACCACAAACACAACACACAACACACACACACACACACACACCCCAAACATACACCCACAACACACACACACAAACACACGCCCCGGACACTGTAACCTTTTTAAAGCTAAGCAAATATAATTATTGTACCGGATCTCCTTCCAAAAAAACACCCCAACACAGATCTCTAATCTTCTTCAATCCCCCCCCCCCCCCCCCCCCCCCCCCCCCCCCCCCCCCCCCCCCCCCCACCCCATTTCGTTTGTGTACATTCAATAATCTTTTTATATCTACTGTTGCTGCTGAGTATGTGTGACGTGTGGAAAGTATGGACACCACAATCAGGCAGACACACACACAATATATATATATATATATTATTTTTTATACCACTTTAAGTCACTTTAAGTCACGAGATTTCTCTGCGTGAAATTCGGGCTGCTCTCCCCGGGGAGAGCGCGTCGCCACAAGAGCAGCGCCACCCTTTTTTTTTTTTTTTTTTTTTTTTTTTTTTCTTTTGGTCTGCAACTGTATTTGGTTTCCCTATCAGAGTGGCTTTTTCTAAGAATTTTCCCAGGGACAACTCCCTTGTGTGCTGGGTTCTTTTACGTGCGCTGAAAAAAATTTTGTATAACAACGGGACTTCGGTTTATCGTCTCAATCGAAAGTCTAGCGCCCAGACACACATCATGGTCTAATGGATGGGGAAAAATTTCGGGCCCAAACAGGGTACGAACCGCGCACACACCCGACCCGGACTTTTCGCATTCTAGACAGGTGCGTTACCTCTAGACCACCGATCCACCGATATATATATATATATATATATATGTAATCCCGGAAACTTACATCTGTCCAAACCATAAGGAAACAACTGTACCGGATGTTTTAAAAAAAGTGAATAGTCTGTTTTGTTTATTTTGGTGGGTTTTTTTTTCTTTCTTGCAGAACATCTTGTGCACGAGTTAAAAGCCCGTTCCGCCTCTCCAAAGAGTAGGTCATTTCGGGCCGGAAGAAAAGGATGGCGAAATTTAAAAAAAACTGCAAACATACAGGTGTCGTGTTACAGAGACCAATCCCCGTGTCGGAATGCGGTTACCTTAATGGTGGGTAAAAACCGGTCACATACTCAATAGAGTCGCTATGGGTGAACTTCTGAGCTTTGACCGAGGTATGAAAAAAACCCCACCCAACCAATCATCTCTTCTTCTTTTTCTTCTTCTGTCTTTATTTCTTCTTTTTTCCTTCTTCTTTTTTCTTCTTCTACCTTTTTTCTTCTTTTTTTCTCTTTCATATCTTTATTTCTTCTTCTTTTTCTTCTTCTTTCTATCTTTATTTCTTTTCTTCTTCTTCTTCTCTTTCTTCTTTTTCTCCTTCTATCTGTAGTTCTTCTTTCTTCTCTTTCTATCTTTATTTCTTATTTTTCTTCTTCCCTTTCTTCTTTTTCTCCTTCTATCTGTATTTCTTCTTTTTTTTCTCTTTCTTTTATCTTTATTTCGTCTTTTTCATTTTAACTTTCCTCTTCTTTTCTTTCCTAGTTTAATTTATTTTTCTTCGGTTTTTTTTCCCGCTTTTTTTTTTTATTAAATCAGGCTTTTTCTTCTTCCTCTTTTCCTTCTTAAATTAATCCCGTCTTCCTTTCCTTCTTCGTATTCTTCCTTTTTCCTCTTCTTTTCTTTCTTAGATTAATACATTCTCTTTTTCTCTCTTCTTTTGCTTATTTGAAACTCTTCTTCTTCTTCTTCTTCTACTACTACTCCTCTTTTATGATTCTTTTAAAATCAATCTTTATACTGAATGGCCCTTTATGCCTACTATCCCTAGTCACTGTCTGTGAGCGTTTATATATATGAAATTCCTTCGTGTGTGCGTGTGCGTGGGTGTGACAGACTGAGAAAAAAATGAAGAGGAAGAGAGAAGAGAGGAGAGAGAGAGAGAGAGAGGAAGAGAGAGAGAGGAGAGAGAGAGAGAGAGAGAGAGAGGGGAGAATGAGAGGAGAGAGAGAGAGAGAGAGAGAGAGAGAGAGAGAGAGAGGAGAGAGAGAGGAGAGAGAGAGAGAGAGAATATAATAATTATTATGAAGGTGCGCGCGTGTCTGCGTATACGTAAACGTTGTTTGTGTGTGTGTGTGTGTGTGTGTGTGTGTGTGTGTGTGTGTGTGTGGTGTGTGTGTGTGTGTGTGTGTGTGTGTGTATGTGCGGTTGTCTGTCTGTCTCTGTATATATGTTCGTGGATATGCAGGTGCGCACGCGAGAGAGGAGAGAGAGAGAGAGAGAGAGAGAGAGAGAGAGAGGAGAGAGAGAGAGAGAGAGAGAGAGAGAGAGAGAGAAGATGAGAGAGAGAGGGAGAAAGAGGAGAGAGAGAGAGAGAGAGAGAGTGGTGTGTGTGTGTGTGTGTGTGTGTGTGTGTGTGTGGTGTGTGTGTGTGTGTGTGTGTGTGTGTGTGTGTGTGTGTGCACGCGAGCGCATGCACGCATTATGTACATAAGTGCTGTGTACATGTGTGTGTGGTGTGCGCGTGCGTGCGTGCATGCCGCGCGGCGCGTGTGTGTGTGCACGCGTGTGAGCCTGCGACACTTAGATGTCCCTGATCATGTGTACATGCGTTTGAGACTACAGACAAATGCCCATGTTCCTGCAAAGGCACTGGGGGAACACTGTCTATGTGTGTGTGCAGTGGCAAGTGTTTCCCCCGCATCCTCCTAATATCCAGCGATTTCTTTCACGTAAAACGCTCAGTTCATTAATCATCGTCACAGGTACGGAAGAAAGAAAGGTCCGTGCTATGTAGCTAACATGCCATGTTCCTAATTCCTACTCACTTCCTCCACACCTGTCTCTCCAACACACCCACACCTGAGGGTCAATATCTGGCCCACTGACATGACCTGCCGATGAGGGACACACTTTTCGGACCCCTGGAGGGTCTTCAGCGCACGGCAGCATTTGTCAGGGCCTCAGGAGTAGCTGTCTGAGCGTTCGACGACGACGACGACAAAAGAGAAGAAGAAGAAGAAGAAGAAGAAACAACAACAACAACAAAACAACAACAAGACGAAGAACAAGAACAAAAGAGAAGAAGAAGAAGAAAGAAGAAGAAATGTGATGAAGAGAAGAGAGAAGAAGAAGAGAAGAAGAAGATAGAAGAAGAAAAGAAGAAGAGAAGAAGAAGAGAAGAAGAAGAAGAAGAAGAAGAGAAAGAAGAAGGATAAGAGAGAGAAAAGAAGAAGAAGAAAGAAGAAGAAGAAGAAGAAGAAGAAGAAGAAGAATTCTACCCTCGTCTTAAAACGACAGAAGCCTTGCTTTAATTTAAGCAGGCAGGGAAAAAAATCATACAAGTAATCATTCTATAATCCCTGCTTACAAAGCTGTTTGGAAAAGGGAAAAAACCCCCAACAGAACCACCAACCGACCCAGTAATCATATTACAATTAAGTCATTATGCAAAAGGGACTGAAGTATTTGTGGAGTACTCTTCGTTTATATTAAAAGCTGTCGAATGGTCCGTATGTGAACAAGCAACAGTAATACTGAACCGTTTTACGAGAGCTTTGCAGAAGTGCGAATTATTTATTTTTCCTACATGGATGTTGCTTGTTTGTTAGGTTTGCTACGATTCAGAGAGAGGGGAGAGAGGAGGAGAGAGAGAGAGAGAGAAGAGAGAGAGAGAGGAGAGAGAGGAGAGGAGAGAGAGAGAGACAAAGAGAGAGAGAGAGTGAGAGAGAGAGAGGGCATGGGAGAGGCTTGGGAAGAGGGGTGGAGTCGGATATTAGGATACAGTGGTAAAAGGGATAGGGGTAGGGATGGGAAGTTGGGGGGTTCGAATAAAAGTGAACCCCCCACCCCATTCCCAAAAAAAACAACAACAAACAACTAACAACAACAACAACAACCAAAAAAACCCACCCAAACCAACAACAACAACAATAAAACCATGCTGACCTGGTCCCTATACACAGCTGTCAGTTTCCCCCACTCTCAGCTGCTGTCTCTTTCATCCCATCCCAGCCCAGCTGGTGCTGATCATAGCAGGAACTGACCACACTTGGACTAGGTAAACAGAAAGGGGCGCACTGATTCTAGCACTGGGCCCTGGACCCTTGACCGAATTAGGCTGGATGTGTGTGCACCCTGTGTAAACTGCAAACAAATCAGGTAGGTAGCAGGGACGCGAGTTAACGGGTGGATCTGTGGTCTACAGGTAACCACCACCCTTCCTAGAATCCAAGAAATCGAGGGTTCAATCCCCGTTTGAACCCAGAATTTATCACACACCCCCTCCCCACCCCCATTCCTCCCTTTCCCATCACCCCTAGACCTCAAGTGGTGGTCTGGGGTGCCAATGTTTCGGATGGGACGATAAACCGAGGTCCTGTGTGTAACGCGCGTGAAGCTCACTTTAAAGAACCCACGGCGACAAGGGAGCTGTCCCTGGGCCAAATTCTGCAGAGAAGGTTTCTCTTAAAGGGAAATCGTTGGTAAACAGGATTTTTTTTAAAGTGGGTGGCGCTGTTCTTGTGGCGACGCGACTCCCCCCCCCCCCCCCCCCCCCCCCCCCCCCCCCCCCCCCTGGGAGAGAAGCCCGGATTTAGTACAGAGAAATCTGCTGACTAGAAGTGGCGTGCGATGTCGTCCACTCCGATCCAATCCAACACAACACGCTTCTTTACAACACGACACAATACAACACGACACAATACAACACGAAACGATACAACACGACACAATACAACACAACACAACAATCTCATTACCTCCCGATTCAGATTGCTACCAACATGCCAGACCAGCACTCTCTCCCTCCTCACACGCACACCACAACCCCCCCCCCCCCACACACCACACACACAACAACACCCCCCCCCCCACCACACACACACAAACTGATGACTTGCCATCATACGCCAAAATGCGCCAATCTAGCAGGCCAGACAACCACCCCCCACCCCCGCCCCCCCAAAAAAGCCCACCCCCACCCCCCAAACAACAACAAAATCACCTCCAAAACTAATAGCAACACTTCTGCTCTGACACGCAAAAGCTAACCCCACCCCCCACCCCCACCACCAACCCATCCCACCCCCCCCCACCAACCCCCATC
>CM054145.1:20900623-20903123 GCA_028751875.1 Rapana venosa
ATTGTACAGTGTTGTATTACATTGTACTCTATTTTATTGCATTGTATTGTATTGCATTGTATTGTGTTGTGTTGTATGGCATTGTATTGCATTGTATTGTATTGCATTGTATTGTATTGCATTGTATTGTATCGTGTTGTGTTGTATGGCACTGTATTGTACACCACTTTCAGCTACTGCAGATTTCTCTGCTGTGAAATTCCACACTGCCCTCGTTAAAGGGGGGGGGGGGGGGGGAGAGAGAGAGAGAACGTCGCCACAAAACCAGCGCCGACCATTAAATTTTTTTCTCTCTCCAAATTTTCCTGTCTGTGTGTGTGTATCTTTGTTTCCATGCGAGAGTGGCCCTTTTTTTCTCTACAGAATGTCGCCAGGGACAGACAAACTAACCCTCTTTTTTTTTTTCTTCTGCCGTGGGTTCTTTTACGTGCACTGAATGCAAATTCCGCTCGGGGACCCTGTGAGTCCAGTGCACTCACACACATACACAAATATATGCGTGCGTGGCCTCACACATACACCCGCACGCACGTATGCACTCACACACACATACACACACACACACAAATATGTGCGTAAGCAGACTCACACACACACACGCGCGCGCGCGCGCACGCACGCACACAGGCACCCATGCACACACACATAAAAACACACACATACACACGCACGCATAAAAACACGCGCGCGCACACATACATACACACAAACACACGCGGCAGGCAAAGAACCCACACGTGTGTATCAACACACGAAAGCAAGCAAGTGTTTTGCTTATTCAATGTACCGTCTGGAAATACAAGTTTGACTTTGACTTTGACGTCTCTCACACACACACACACACACACACACACACACACACACACCACACACACACACACACACACACACACACACACACACACACACACACACACACACACACACGTGTCACTGTTGCACAACACTTATCCCGGATACCGCAAGAAGATGATGTTATAATACATTTGAAAAACAAGCGAAACATGCAACAACAACAAAAAAAAGAAGACATACAACAACACATATATTCTCATAAACACACACAGACACACACAGACACACACGCACGCACACATACACACACACAACGCACGCACACACCACACACACACACACACACGCACATACACACACAGAGACACGCACGCGCGCACACACACAGTATACACACGCACGCACACACACATAAACACACAGTACACACACCACACACACACACACACACAGACACACACACACAGACACACACGCACACACACACACACGGTACACACACACAGACACACAGACACACACACATCTAGCTATTCCTGACGTGTACGTGTGCATACCCACAAAACAATACAGCTCTCTGCATTAAACAGCCGTGACCTGGCCATTCGTTCCTCTCCCTCTCTCTGCCTGCCTGCCTGCCTGACTGTCTCTCTGTCTGTCTGTCTGACTGTCTCTCTGTCTGTCTGTCTGACTGTCTCTCTGTCTGTCTGGCTGACTGTCTCTCTGTCTGTCTGTCTGACTGTCTCTCTGTCTGTCTGTCTGACTGTCTCTCTGTCTGTCTGTCTGACTGTCTCTCTGTCTGTCTGTCTGTCCGTCTCTCTCTCCTTTCTGGGTTACTCTGTCTGTCTGTCTGTCCGTGTCTCTCTCTTTCTGGGTTACTCTGTCTCTCTTTCTCTGTTTCTCTCTCTCTCTCTCACTCTCTCTCGCTATCTCTCTCTCTTTCTGTGTCTCTGTCTGTCTGTGTCTGTATCTCGCGCTCTCTCTGTCTCTGTTACTCTCTCTCTCCCCTTCTCCCTCCTCTCTGTCTGTCTGTCTGTCTGTCTCTCTCTCTATCTCTCTCTGTGTCTCTGTCTGTCTGTGTCTGTCTGTATCTCGCGCTCTCTCTCTCTGTTACTCTCTCTCTCCTTCTCCTTCCTGTCTCTCTCTGTCTCAGTCTGTGTGTCTGTCTCTCTCTGTTTCTCTCTCTGTCTGTCTGTGTGTCTGTCTCTCTCTGTCTCTGTCTCTGTGTGTCTGTATCTCACGCCCTCTCTCTGTTTTTCTCTGTCTCTCCCTCCATCCTCTCTGTCTCTGTCTGTCTCTCTCTGTCTCTCTCTCTGTCTGCTGTCTGTATCTCGCGCTCTCTCTGTCACTCTCTCTCTCTCCTCCCCCCCCCTCCCACCCCTCCCTCCTCTCTGTCTGTCTGTCTCTGTTTTTTGTGGGGGGGGGGGGGGGGGGGGGGGTTTAAGGATGGATGGAAAAAGTCAGTGTACTTAACCTATTCCCTTCAGTGAATGAAATTTTGTTTCCTGTCTGTCTGTCTGTCCGTCCGTCCGTCTCTCTCTCTCTCTCTCTCTCTCTCTCTCTCTCTCTCTCTCTCTCTCTCTCTCTCTCTCTCTCTCTTTAAAAAAAAAGGCGTGTCTTTGTAGGGCAGTAATCGCAGCAGGGAGACAATAATCAGCGCAGACAGTGATCCCCCTTCACCACCACAACCCGCCCCCAACCCCTT
>CM054145.1:20905623-20915623 GCA_028751875.1 Rapana venosa
CGACACTACTACAAAACCATTTTCCTTCAGCTGCTGTTTCTCCCGGGAGGGTGCATTGGACGGGCGGGGGGGAAAAAACAGAAAGGGGAACCAAAAAACACCACCAAACTACAGAGCTGTTGTCCGCCTCTCTCTTTTTTCCCTTCTCTTTCCGTCTATCTCCCTACACTTTAATTCACAAACTCAGGGTGGTTTTTTTTTTTTTTCCCCTTTTTCCCCTTTCAGTTTTTTCGTGTGGTTTTTTTTAATACTTTTTGTTGTTTTTTCTTCTTCTTCTTTCAGAATATTTGATATGACAAACTAATTCAACCTTGAAGTTTCGTGGCCCTGAATTCACTCCCCCCCTTTCACATTTTTGTTTTGTTTTTTTTTTTTGTTTGGTTTTGGTCCTTTTTTTCGTTTTGAAAATTTTCTTTTTATTCAAAAAAAGTTTTTTTCCTGAATTTTCTTCCCTTTCACCTTTGTGTGTTTTTTTTTTTTTTTTTTTTCAGTTTTTGATACTTTTTTGGGTTGGGGGTTTTTTTTTTCCACAACATTTTTCTGAACGTTTTTCTGAAAAAGTGTCCTTTTTCTAAAAAAAAATTTTGTTTTTTTTGTTGTTTTTTTCGTTTTCAAAGTTTTGTCCTGACAAAAACACAACACTTATCCTGTCTGTTTTTTTCCTCTCTTTTTCTGTTGGGGGTTTTCCCTTAAAAAGCACCTTCTTCAAAAACCAAAAAAAAAAAAACACAAACCTCGGCTTCCACACAGTGTCTTTTGAAATCAAAACACTTTAGTCTTTTTGTTGCTGTTGTTGCTGTTGATAGAAGTTGATCCCTGAAAACAAAAGAAGAAAGTCGTTCACGGCGTTTATTCGACGTTCCATGGTTGCTGTGAACCCCTCAAAATAAAGATCATAAACAGGACAAGCCACGTTATCACTCCTTTTCCTTTTTACGCTCTTTTTTTTCATTTTTCGCTTTCCCCCAACAAGGACTCGAAATTTCCGGAGGGAAAGAGGGATACCGGAAGAGACACAACGGTTGAGGTCCAACAGTAGACTGACAGATAGAGGAAAGACTGACGACCACTGACTGATGACGATTGACTCGTCAACTTCTCAACAACCTTGACTACTATTTTAAATGCAGGCAGGGTCAATGCTCCAGGCAGGAGCACAGGCAGGAATGCGGCAGGGAGGCGGGGGCGGCAGGGAGGCAGGCGAATGGATGTAGCAGGGGGGTTTCAGAGCTTATGTGGAAAAGAAACCAGGTTTCCGGGAACAAACTGCAATTCCGTGGGCACTGACTGCAAGCTCCGGGACACAAGACGCAAGTTACCGGGACCAAGCTGCAAGTTACCGTGGGGCACAAACGCAAGTTTTCCGTGGGCACTGACTCAAGACCCGAGACGTGGGAAAACGACTGCAGTTTCCGTGATGATGATGACGACGTGGAAGAAAAAAAAACCACCCCAGACTTGCAGATTTTAAAATGAAAAACAGATTCACCCCCCAAATGGAAACAAGGGGAAACACCAGGACTGATTGCTTTAGCCACAACGTCCCAGTTAGGGTAATTGTGTGTTGTTGGTTTTTTTTAGCGGGGTTTTTTTTCTTTCGTTTTTTAAATTTGTCGCGATTTTTCATCTTCTGGCAGGTTTCTGTTTTCGTCACTTTTTTTCTCATCAATATTGCTCGGACCACGAACGCCCGGAGGGTTTTTGGTTTATTGTTCTTTTTTTTTTTGTTTTTTGTTCAAGGGGTCAAAAAATAGAGGATTTGTCCCACACTGCAAAAAAGTCCTGAAGACGAAAAGAAACCAAAAGATACCTGTCACAAAGAAAAACGTTTTTCGAAGAAATGCGAAAAATTTTTTAAAAAAAAAGGGGGTTCGCCAAAAAAAAAAAAAACAATCACCACCCTCAAAATTTTTTAAAGAAAAAAACTTCAACGTTTTTTCTTTTTAGGTAAAAAAATTTTTTTAATACTAAAACACAAACGCCGGTTAAAAAAGTTTCTCCAACACAGTCTGACACACAAACGTTTAAATTCTGGCCACCACAAAAAGAAAACCCACACCCCACAAAAATTCACAATCGCTCATAAAACTTCAAAGAACAAAAGTCCTCATTCACCAAAATCGTTAAACGCAGGAGTCCACCCCTCTTAAAATATTTCTTTTCTTCTATAAAAAAAAAAAATTCCACCATAAAAAACAAACCCCAAACCAGTTAACCCTCAACGACCGACACACGCAACACGCACGAATAATAACCGACCACACTAAAAAAAACAACCCGGTCACTATGTCCGACTTCACGTCCAGTCTCCTGAACAAGTCAAGTCACACTGGCTGACATCAGTAGCTGAAGGAAGCAAGTTTAGCTCTCCTCGCTCGCTCTCGCTCTCTCTACTGTCTCCCAACTCTCTCTTTCCCTAAGTGTATTGCACACCTAGAGAAGGGGCCTTTGGCTTGAGCAGGGTGAAACCTCAAGAGGCAGTGACGATACACGACAGTGGCTGAGCCGGTAGCGACAACGTGTGTGCAGGGAGAGAGAGAGAGAGTGAGAGAGAGAGACAGCGGCAAGCTGATCAAAAGCTAGTTGTCACACACACAGAGGTAAGAGCGGCTGGTAGGCAGGCAGGTAGGTAGGTAGGCAGGTAGGTAGGGAAGGAGGTAGGTAGGTAGCTAGGTAGGTAGGCAGGGCGGCGTCAATCCTTGAGGGTATCCTGCTGGACACACACACACACACACACACCACACACACCACACACACACAACACGCACGCACGACACACAAACACACACACACACACGACCACACACACACACACGCACAACACATACACACACACAACACAACACACAACGCACACACACAACACACACACACACATACGCACACACAACACATACACACAACGCACGACATACACACACAACACACACATACATACACTCATACGCACACACAACACACACACAACACACACACAACACATACACAACACACACACACACACACAGAGTTCCGTTAAAGAGTTGAATAGTATGCAAACCAACCCCTCCCTCCCTCTCCACTCCATCTTTATCTTCCTCACAATTACCCTTCAGCAGAGAAGAGAGAGAGGTGTGGGAGATGGATGAGGGGGACGGAGAGAGGGAGAGGAGAGAGGGAGTGAGAGAGGAGAGAGAGAGAGAGAGGAGAGCGGGGAGGAGCAGAGAGATGGGAGATGACGATGGGCGAGGAGGAGGAGAGAGAGGTGGAAATATGAAATTGGTTACTGTTATGTGTGAAGGAGCCTTGTGTGTGAGTGTGAGGTGTGTGTGTGGGTGTGTAGTTGTGTGTGTGTGTAGTGTGTGTGTGCTCGCTGCGCGCGGCCGGGGGGGCCGCGCGCATGAGTGGTGTGTGCGCTCTTGGATTGTGAGGGGATGTATTTATTTGGGTGTTACTCAGTAATACCCCCCCCCCCCCCCCCCCCCTCCTGCATGTTTTAATGATTTCCATATTTCCTCTTTTTTTTGCTTGGCCTAGAAACCTGTCTATTCCTTGAGTGAGCAAGAGGAAGTAAGAGAGAGACAGACAGAGAGAGACAGGAACAGACAGAGGACAGGAGAAGTGTAAAGACAATAATATCATTACATCAACTGCACATTAAACTCCCAGACCGGCCAAGATAAGTGATAAGAAAGATACTGATAGTAGAGGAGAGAAACAGACACAGAGAGAGGACAGCCAGAGAGGCCAGAAGAAGAGACGGACAGACAAGACAGATTATGATAGTGAGGGAGGGTAGGGCCGAGAGCGAGAGAGAAAGAGAGTGTGAAAAGGGATAGAAAGGAGGGTAAAAGAATTACAATCTTATAGATCAACAAGCACATCAAACACACCACAACACACTCTCACACACACCACACCAACACACACACACAACACACGACTGAGCTAAGCACAAGGGAGTTATGACAGTAATGTTGAGCGACACCACACACTCACACACAATAATACACACACAACACACACACACCAACACACACACACACACACACAACATACACACACCACACACCACACACACACACAGAACGAGTGCGAGAGACGAGCGGAGTGCAGAGAGAGAGCGAGAGGTGAATCAGAGATGAGAGGAGAGGAGATGAGAGACGCGAGAGGAGATGGGAGAGAGAGAGGAGAGATGACGAGATAGAGAGAAGTGAGAGAGGACGAGAGAGAGTGGAGAGAGAGAGTGACACCACTATGTGGACAACAATTTTATTGCTATTTAGCAATCAAGCCATATAGCGCTGCGGGCCGGTGGTAACAACGATACGAACGCGACGCGATTACAATGGACATGGGAAAACCATGGCAGTGGTGGTTGGTTAGTCATCAAGATTCGATACATATTGTCTGGTGTCTTCAAGTGGTCTCAATGCGGTTTAAACAGCCTTTCCTTTTCCAGTCTTCAGCAGCGAAGTCAGCCCAGTAAGACCGGATCAGGTCCCGGAAGATGATGTAAACTCTCTGCCAGGCACTGCCACCACTGTCTCTGTGTGTTGTGTGTTAGTTACACTGTTTCCCTTTACGAAGTCTGGCAAGCCTGACACGTTCTTCTGGCACACATGTTTTTCTCTTTTGTCTTGTTGTACCAGAACACACACATTGGATTCCTCGGCCAGGATTCTCCATTCCAAGAGTATTCCAGGATGAGTCATCTGATTCACACATACTATGTTTTCATCAACCGAACTATTTGTACCTCACTTTCGAATCCGTTGTGTTTCTCTTGCTGTCCCTTAATCGACGCTGTACACGTTGTCAGTTAGAGTTGACACCTGATGTTTCCAATACACAGTTCAGTATCAGAGTCATATCCCTGTGCAGCCAAACTGTCGCTCTTTCCTGCACATTCAGGCGCCTCAGAAGACACACCGTTTTGCTGTTGTGCTGGCACACAGTAGATCAAGTGAAAGTGAATTGGTGTGGCTGATGGGCATTTTCAATTCACTGCTGACACATATTTCTGTGTACCACAATGGTTTGTTTTCCTTCTGTTTCCCACTTCGAGCTGGGACGTCATTTGTTACCACAAAAGACCCGGCTTCTTCCAAGACACTGTTATTGTCACGTTTGGGCGACTGCCTGTCTTTCGTGGTGTTGTTATTCTTTGAACATGCGACGTCTTTGACAAGGGGGTTTCTTCGATAGTACTGAACAACGGGGTTTACGTTCCAGCACGGGTCCGCCTTTTCTGTTTGACACTGGCTTTGTCTGCTGGCTTCATTCGCAAGACGTACACAAACTCTGCCGCTCTCCCCCGCGACTTTCCAACTCGATACGGACCGGTTTTTTTGTCGATCTGGCAGGGAACCGTCCCCTCCTATCCCTTATTCTCTAAAGACTTTTACTAAAGTTGTTTATGTTATTACAGTTGATTGGAAGGCCAGTTAACTGACCATTTTGAAGCTATTTTAATTGCATACATAAAAATAAAACAAAAAAAAAATTTTTGGCAGCAGCTTACTAACTGCACACCCGCCGTTCAGTTCTCGTCCCGTCACGTCCGTCGTCGTGAGAGAGAGTGAGAGACCGAGAGAGAGGACTGAGGGGGGGAGGAGAAGAGAGATGGATGGAGAGGAGAGTGGTGATGAATGTCGCGAGAGATAGAGGGTGAGAGAGGGGGAGAGGAGGGAAGACGAGAGAGGAGTGAGGAGAGATTGAAGTGATGAGGGGAGGGTTGGTTAGTGGGGAGTGAGTGACGACTTGAATGAGAGAGATAGAGGGTTAGACTGAGAGATGGGAGGAGACGGAGTGAGACGTGAGAGAGGAGAGAAAACCTTGAACAGGTTTAATGTACATTGGCCTTTGGCCACAATACATACAGTGGGCAGGCAACAAAAAGGCAAGTGAAGGAAAACGAAATGCAAAACATGAATCGTTCACATTGGCCATCCTTAAGGCCCTGCTCTCAGGTGGCCATCGCCACCCAGTTACATCATCACATAAAACAAAATACAGTCCAGATAATGAACCTATGGACCTCAGAGCTTGAAAGTCTGCGTACATATGACTCGATGGTATGTGACTTACCCTTTTTAATCGGGAACGATTGTTTTTCATAAGATTTGGCTCCATCACCTTGATTTTTACAAACGCCGCAACCGGTTTTTAATGGATAGAGTATTGTTATGTTTCAGCCTATCCTTTGTTGCTATGTTGAAGTCATCCGTCACACTGTATGTATGTATGTATGTATGTATGTTTGTATGTATGTTTGTATGTATGTTTGTATTGTATGTATATGTTATGTTGGTGATATGTATGCATGCATGCCATGCATGCATGAATTGTATGATTGTATGTATGTATGTATGTATGGAATGTATTGTATGTATGTATTGTATTGTATGTAGTATTGTGAACATGACAGGACTATCATAGTTTACTTTTTTGTCCTGTTGGTATGCTTGTGTGTGTGGTTTTTTGGCGTCACTTTTTGGAATAAATTCTGTTTAATTCCGTCAAGGAGGAACTTGGCGTATTATTAACTACGTACCACCGTAGATAGTCGTATTATTAACTAGCCCTACTTGTTTAACGGTAACAGGAGTAAATATGGCACGATTACAAAAAAAGGCTTTGCTTTTGCTTTCGTCTGTTGTTGGATAGCATGAAAAATAGTTTACCTGGAGGATATTGTGTCACAGGACCTGTGAGAGGAGGGGGGGTGTGGAGTGAAGGGTGAGAGAGAGGAGTGGGGGGGGCGGGGGGAAGAGGTGAGAGGAAAGAGGAGGGAGTGGGAGAGAGAGGTGAGGGGTGGGGGCGGTAGAGGAAAAGAGAGGGAGAGATGGTGAGAGAGGAGGAGTGAGGGGGGTTTAGAGGAATGAGAGGGGTGTTGGGAGTAGAGGAGAGAGGAGAGGGGGGGAGAGGGAGGAGAGAGGGAGAGAGAGGGGAAGGACGGGAGCGAGAGAGAGGGGAGAAGAGAGAGAAGGAGGAGAGAGAGAGAGAGAGAGAGATGGGAGAGGAGAGGAGAGATGGAGGATGGATGAGCCCTGAGAGAGGAGAGGATGAGGAGAGAGACACGGAGAGGACACGGAGAGACGAATGGGGAGGGAGGGACACGGAGGAGATATACACACAAACACGCAAGAGATATATACTCAACAACACACGCACGCAGCCGCACACACACACACACACACACACCACACACACACACACACACACAACACACACACACACACATACTCACAAATGAACAGGACAGGCATGAGGGAGGTACAAACAAAATCTTGACATCCCAACTCAGCATAAAACAAAGGTAAAGAAAGTTAATAAACACCCCAAAAAACCGCAACAAAAAAAACAACAAAGCAAAAAGGAGAAATGGGGAAAAAAAAAAAACCCGAGGGGGGAGGGGGAGGGGGGGGGGGATTGGGATTAGCTTTGGGGTTAGCTTTAATGAGGCCGAGGGGGGAATAAAAGAAGTCAAACATTATTTGGTTTAGTTCAACTGAGGAACGGGAAGATAGGGGAAGAGAGAGAGGAGAGGGAGAGATGATGAGAGATAGAGAGGAATTCGTTGGAGAGGTGCGAGAGGAGAGAGGATGAGAGAGGGAGAGAGAGAAAGAGAGTGAGAGAGGAAAAAAAAAGAGGAGGAGAGGAGGAGAGAGAGGAGTAGAGGAGAGAGAGAGGAGAGAGAGAGGAAAGAAGGGGAGAGAGAGGAGAGGAGTGGAGGAGGGTCTGATTGTGAGAGAGAGTTGGAGAGAGAGAGATAGGGAACGATGAGGGAGAGAGAGGAGAAGAGATTAGAGGGTAGGGAGAAGAAAGGAGAGAGAGGAGGAAGACGGAAAGAAAGAGGGGAGAGGGAGAGAGAGAGATGAGAGAGACCCAGAGAGAGAGAGATGGGAAGGTGGAGAGGCGGAGAGAGAGAGAAGATGAGAGTGAGGTGGAAGAGGAGAAAGAGAGAGAGAGAAGAGGAGGAGAGAAGAGGAGAGAGAGAGAGAGAGGATGAGAGAGAGAGTGAGTGAGAGAAGAGAAGGGGAACGAGAGAGAGGAGAGAGAGAGAAGAGAGGAAGAGGGAGAGAAGAGAAGAGAGGGAGAGGGAGAGAGAGAGAGAGAGAGAGAGAGGAGAGAGAAGAGAGGAGAGGAGAGAGAGAGGAGGAAGAGGGAGAGAGAGGGAGGAGAGAGAGAGAGAGAGAGAGAGGGAGAGAGGAGAGAGATAAGGGAGAGAGAGAGAGAGGAGAGAGGAGAGAGAGGAGGGGGAGGGGGGGGGGGGGAAGAGGAGAGAGGAGAGAGAGAGGAGAAAGAGGAGAGAGAGAGAAAAGAGAGAGAGAGAGAAGAGAGAGAGAGAGGAGAAGAGAGAGCGAGAGAGAGAGAGAAGAGGAGAGGAGGAGATGGAGAGAGGAAGGAGAGAGAGGAGAGAGAGAGAGAAAAAGGAGAGAGGAGAGAGAGAGACGAGAGAGAGAGGGAGAGAGAGAAAGGAGAGAGAGAGGGGGGGGGGGAGGACTGGAGGGGAGAGAGAGAGGGAGAGAGAGTGAGAGAGGGGGGAGAGAGAAGGGAGGGATGAGGAGAGGGGAGGGGGGAGAGAGAGAGGAGGAGGGAGGAGGGTGAGAGAGAGAGTGAGGAGATGAAGGAGAGAGACGAGAAAGAGGAGGAGAGATGAGAGGGAGGAGAGGTACGAGAGAGAGTAGGAGGAGAGAGAGTGGGGAGAAATGAGAGATGAGAGAGAGAGAGTGAGAGGAGGAGAGGGGTAGAGAGGAGAGAGAGAGGAGGAGAGAGAGAGAGAGAGGGAGAGGAGAAGAGAAGAGAGGAGGAGAGAGAGAGAAGAGGGGAGGAGAGAGATAGAGGGGAGAGAGGAGGGGGAGAGAGAGAGGAGAGGGGGAGGGTGAGAGAGGAAGACAGACAGAGAGGAAGAAGAGAGAGACAAAGGGTAGAGCAGTCAAGATTTGAGGGGGTGTGAGTGTGTGAGAGAGAATAGAGAGACAGAGACAGAGAGAGAAAGAAGAGGAAGGAAAAGAGACAGGATTCAGAGAAAGAGATCAAGAATTAATGAGCAGTTCTAAAGAATTTTCAGAAAGTTTAGAGTTCTATTGTAAGTGTGTGGGATGTGTTGAGAGAGAAGAGATGATTGGAGAGAGAGAAGATGATAGAGAGAGGAGAGAGAGAGGAGGAGAGAGAGAGGAGGGGGAGGGAGGGGGGGGAGGGAGGAGGAGGAGGGAGAGAGAGGAGAGGAGAGGAAATATGAGAAGAGACAACAGAGAAACAGAGAGACACACAGATGACAGAAGAGACGAAGATGAGAGAGAAAGAGAAGCAAGACTAGACAAAGAAAGAGGAAGAGAGAGAAATGAGTTCATTAAGTATTTCATGGAGAAAGAGAGAGGGAGAGAAGAGAAGAGGAGAGAGATGAAGAGAGAGAGAGAGAGAGAGGAGGAGGAGAGGGAGAGGAGAGAGAGGAGAGAGAGACTGGGAGAATGAGAGGAGAGAGGGAGGAGAGGAGCGAGAGTGAGAGCATGAAAGAAGAGGAGGATCGAGAAGAAAGGAGTAGTAGAAAGAGAGAGAAGAAGGAGAGGAGAAGAGGGAAGGGAGGGGAGAAAGAGGAGAGGAATGAGAGAGAAGAGAGAGAGAGAGAGGAAAGAGGGGGACGAGATGAGAGAAGAAGAGGAACGAAGAGAGAGAGCGAGAGAGCGAGAGAGAGACGAGAGGGGAGAGAGAGGAGTCTGAAAGAAGACGAGAGGAAGAGAGCGATGAGAGAGAGAGAGAGACAGAACGAGATCCGAGAAAGAGATCAGGACAGCACCACACCAAACCAACCCTCACCCGACAACCACAAACAACCAACCAAAAAAAAAATAAAATAAAACTAACACAACAACAACAACACAACACAACAAAAGAGGAGCATGTAGAAGTAAATTCTCATTTTATGCAAGAGCTTGCCAAGAGGCGCCAAAGAATTACCTCTTGGTTCCATCACGCCTTCACCGAGAGAGAGAGAGAGAGGGGGGGGGGGGGGAGG
>CM054145.1:20920623-20925623 GCA_028751875.1 Rapana venosa
CCCAGGCGCCGACGGCAAACATAGTTATGGGAGCACCGTATTCTTGGTTTCTATGTTTACATGGTTATGGCCCTGCCGTTAATCGCCTGACAAGTCAGACTCAGCGCATCCGACTTCGGCATGGGAGAGAATTGCTATCTTTTAAGTCTTTTGGGGGGAAAGGCAGGAGAATGGACCAAGAAGGCAGAAAATAGACAAGAAGGAGGGGGTGACAGGAAGAAAAGGAACAAGGCAGAAACAAAGAGAGGGGTAGAAAAGAGGAAATTCCTAGCACAGAACTTTTCAGAAGGCCGGGATGCTATTTATACTGCCAGACCCCACGGGGCATCCATCCCCACGCACGGCGCGGAGGGGGGGGGGGGGGGGGGGGGGGGAGGGGGGGGGGGGGGGGAGGAGACTTTAAGTTGACCTAAGATGTGTTAAACAAAACCAAAAAAAAATCTCGCACCTTAAGTCAGGTAAGCGGACACGTCTTGTTATAACGTATGCAACATGCTTCCAAAAAATGGCTGTGTATTTGATCATGTTTACTGCACTCACAAACCGCGTAGTTCTCTTTCTGTGGCAAGCTCGGCAGGAAAGCTTCCCATTTCTTGCCTAGAACTAACAAACAGCAGCGGGGGACAATATCGACCGACTTGCTTCCCCCTTCCCACACGGGCATGCAAAAGAAAGCATTCGGAGTGTGTTTCTCCAACATACTAGTGAAAAAGCTTACAAAGCTTACCAACACCTAGACTCAGCCAGTCCACTGTTGGCCGTCGCTCCTTTCTCTGTTTCTGGTCCATCGATTTGGAATGGCCTCCCTATCTCTCTTCGCCAGAGACCTTCTTGTGACACTTTTAAAATCTGGCCTCAAGACATGTTTGTTTCAAACCTAAGAATTTCCTCTCACGCTTCATTTCATAGCTATCCCTGCTTTTCAACAGCCAAAAATTCCATCACCCTGCCAAAGTGTATAACCTGTGTGTGTGTGTGTGTGTGTGTGTGTGTATGTGTATGTGTGTGCATTTGGACTTGTTAGAACTATTACTTGCTATTGGTTGCATGACTGTAAGAATGAGTTGAGTGCAAGCGCTTTGATTTGTCTATGCAAGATACAGCGCTATATAAATTCAATTTATTATTATTATTACTTAGTGATGCCAACGTGCTGTTTCACGGTTTCTTTTGCTTACCGTGGCAGTGCCGAATGCCTATCGTTTAGTTAGGGGGAGGACTTATCAGTTTCTTTCTATACCAGGTTTCAAGTTTAATGTTCATTTCCTTACTCTTTTTCACCTTCCAAACTCTCTTTTTAAACGAATAGGGTCGTTCTGTTGTTGTTGTTTTTCTCTTTCTCCCCTGAATAATGTACTTAAGAAACCTTGGTGATGTTAAAAGCAAGTCATGCTTTCTTACATGTTTTACACACGCGCGCGTGCGCGTGCGCGTGCATTTAATTTCATATCTTGTTTAAGTCTGATATTACTTAAGAGTTAGCAGGCTTTATATGAAACAACACACACACACTCACACTCACACACACACACACACACACACACACACAAAACACACACACACAACAACACACACTTAAATTCTTGTTTAAGTCTAATATCACCTAGCATGAAAAGACTTTAAATGAAACAACACACACACACACGGATTTTGAATCACTTCAAGGTGAAAATATAGGAGGAAATGAAAACAAACCACCTACATAAGTTCAAAAGTGTTGTGTTTTTTTAAAAGCAAAATGTCAAAATGTATGGCGCCATATGTTGGTTTAATCTACACCAGATTCTATTTGGTTGACATAGCACCAATACAGACCTTTAGGTCAACAAGCAATGACTATTTATAGAGTACTGTAGAATGTAGGGTGTCATATGCAGATTAAAAGAATGTGGACAGAAGTTTCTTCATTGAAAAACAGATATGTGCAGAAGTTCGAGATAACACACATCTCTCTCTCTCTTCTCTCTCTCTCTCTCTCTCTCTCTCTCTCTCTCTCTATATATATATATATATATATATATATATATATATATATATATTGAGGAAAAACAAGTGCAGGTAACCAGTTACAACTTTATTCTCATCATAAACATGATTTTTGTCGAAGATTCGGGGGAAAATCCACCTCAAGATTCAACTTTGATGACAGCATTTGAGGAAAAATTGAGTAAGGACCATGCCTTTGCTGCCTGACTGAGTTTCGGCTCTTGATTGAGCACTCTTCAGAGGTTCCAGCGGTGATTGAAACCTCACTTATCCTCTGTGATACCTAACAGAAAGACACTTTCCATAATTTAGAAGTGTCTATTGTGGCCCTAAGAAAAAAATAGATACTCTTGTGGCCTACCACAATATTTATGTATGTATATATATATATATATTATATATATATATATATATATATATATATATATATATATATATATATATATATGGTTACCTCCTTGTTTTCTCACACAGTCATACTCAACATGCATAAACATACATCACACAACTACAATAATCATACAAACAGCTGCAGTCTAATATTAAACACCAATTTGTAATGCGTTCAACTATTTTTGGTACGTGCCAAAGTATTCATTCTTGAATGGACGCATCATATATATATCTATATCTATATATTTCTACATTCCAAAAGTACAGTTTAAATCTATTGTCGACACAGTTGTTATTGCGCGTTCCCCAACTGAACACCCTGGGGAGATCACCCAGAATGTGGACCCCTGACTCATTCTTCCCACCTGGGAAGCACTGCGAGATTGACAATACACACTGGATGAGAAGTTTGCCTGCATGATGACTCTTTCCAAGTATTCGAAATAGAATGAAGAAAGAAAGAAAGAATAACACATTCTTCGCCATATGTGCAGCCAACTTCAGAGGATCTTTTCCCCTCTCCTTGAACGGAAGTGCAGGTTGTTATGCTATGAGCTTGTCACGGCTTGAAGACAACAACCTCAACATTTTACAACATTTCACTTGAAGACAACCTCAACGTTTTACAACATTTCACTTGAAGACAACCTCAACGTTTTACAACATTTCGAAGTAAGCATTCAGCTGACATCAGTAAATGACTCAGCCTGGGTAAAGACTGGGTTATTTTTATTTATTTATTTTATTTTATACCACTTTAAAGTCACGGCGGAATTTTCTACGTGAAATTCGGGCTGCTCTCCCCGGGGAGAGCGCGTCGCCACAAGAGCAGCACCACCCATGATATATATTTTTTTCTTTTTCCTGTCTGCAACTGTAATTATTTTCCTATCAGAGTGGCTTTTTCTTTTTTCACAGAATTTTGCCAGGGACAACTCTCTTGTTGCCGTGGGATCTTTAACGTGCGCTAAATAATTACGTGTAACACACGGGACCTCGGTTTATCGTCTCATCCGAAAGACTAGCGCCCAGACTACCACTCATGGTCTAATGGATGGGGGAAAAGTTTCGGGCCCAAACGGGATTCGAACCACCGCACACTTCCGACCCGGACTTGTCGCTTTCTGGGCAGGCGCGTTACCTCTGGACCACCCATCCACCTGGGCTATCTATGTACATGGAAGTGGGTAAAGAGAGCTTAGTCTGCTCATAAACTGAAGGGGGTTTGTCGCTCTATGGTTTAACTTTTGCTGGATGCCGGTCTTCGCTACACAGTTCGGATGGCGCGGGTTTTTCAGAACCCATACATTTCACAGAAGCTTTTCTGTGTCACTGTGTCCACTTCATCCCAATAAAGTTTTCTGATTCTGATTCTACCTCTTCTGACGATAGGGAAATTCCAGGACCTACCACACCCGCCAAAGACTTGTTTAGCCGTTTATTCTCCTTACTGGTTAAATGCCGATTTGGCAAAACCAACAAATACTTCTCAGCTTAATGTAGTTCTATATAAAATGAAAGGTTATGCGTGTAACTGCTGACGTATTTTGACTGTGACGTCAAAAGATTTTAGCTAAAGTCTCACAAACTTAACTCTCCCTTTCAGGCAGCGTTTTTGGTGGTTGTGTTTTTGTTTGGGGGTTGGTGTTGCTGTTTGTTTTTTTGGGGGGGGGCTGTGTTACGTTAGATTTTTAATCCTTGTTCAGTGGACAGGAGGTATCCAATTTAGAGACTGTAACATCAACAAACAACCACCACACAACACCCATTGTAATGACAATGGCCGCTTAGTTTAGTTTTGGATATCTTACAGTCTCCCAGGAGCCATCGAATGTTGAAAGTGCACCACCACCAAACATACTCATTGCAATGACATTGACTCTTTAAGAACAGGCCTGTTGTTTGTCTTTTTCAACTAAGAGGGGGACCGTTCAAACGTGTTCGTTCTAACCTGTCAGGTGTGAAAATGACGGATCTGTTATGCAAAAAACTGTTTGAAAGGTATAACAAAGTAAAGAGGTCGTCGAGTAGACCGAGGTGTCAATGGCTCACGGGCTTGTAGCACACACCATTGCTGTCTGGAGAACGCCAGCTGGCCGTTTGAGTCCCACCCAAATAGAACACATTGTATCTCAAACGGTCGTGTTGAAACTGAAGCTGCAAGCCGCTTGACACAGTGACAGACTATCCGTTTTGGGAGCCGTTTGGCCCTGACTATCCGGGCCTGAAAGTTTGGGAGTTTTGTATGTCTGTCTGTCTGTCGCCTGCTTTATAGTTCCTGTGTTGTGGGCTGTCGAGTAAACACCATTCTGCCGCTTTGGTAAGAATGGTCCGGAAAACCCCCCACCCTTGATGATTTACGATCTTTGAAAGTTGCACAAAGTAAGAAAGGTCGCTGAGTGAAATGAAACTCAATGGCATTCACGAGGCTCAGGCTGCACACCAGTATTAAAAAATTACTCTTTTCCTCCTGTTTTTCTATGTGACTCTTATATTCATACCGCACATACTAAGGCATCCACAGAAATAAAAACCCCTTTTTGTGAAAGACTAGCCTCTGACTCAAAACTCATGTGATTTTGAACAAATTTGGTCGATTTGAATTTTTAAAATTTTTCAGC
>CM054145.1:20930623-20940623 GCA_028751875.1 Rapana venosa
ACCTAAAGTACGTGAGTCATGGAATGAAGAAGGAAGAATAAACTAATCGACGTGGGTCTTTAACATTCACTTATAAACAAACACCAACGCCGGAGTTGCAATTAAAATACACTCCCTTCCTGCCTAAACAATAGAGCTTGCTCCTTCAGTTAAGATTTAAGCAAAACATATACACACGCACGCACGCACACACTCTCTCTCTCTCTCTCTCTCTCTCTCTCTCTCTCTCTCTCTCTCTCTCTCTCTCTCTCTCTATCATCATTATCTCTATAATATTTATATTATATATATAATATATTATATATATATATATATATATATATATATAATATTATGAAACACACACACATTCTCTCTCTCGCTCTCGCTCTCAAACACACATACACACACACACAAACACGCACTCACACACATACGTACACACACTCTCTCTCTCTCAAACACACACACACACACACACAACAACAACAACAACAACACAACAACAACAACAACAACAAAAGCAACAGCAACAGCAACAACAAAGAACAGAAAGAAAAAAAAGAAACCTTTAATGATGAAAAAGTTTTGATGTAATTAACTTGCCATTGTTAAAAATAGGCAGCAGATAGCAGTTCATTGGGAAGGTGGGGGAGGGGGGGGGGGTTATGACCTGGAAAAAAACGTATGAGAACGGTTAACAGTAAAACAGTGTAACAAAGTATGTCACTAAACAATCCCAAAACCAAAGCAAAAAATGCATCATTAACGAGCAATGAGGAAATGTGTGACTTTGCGTGGCAATATTCAAAAACGATAAGAATATAATATATAGTATATAATAATATAATAATATATAGAATATACAGTAATAAAGATATGTGACAATGGTAATAACAGATAGCAGTGAGGGTTTTAAAGTGTGATAATGTAAAACAATAAAACTGTAACATTGTTCGACAATAGGAACACGTGTGAAAACGTAGGACAATAAACAGACGTGACAGTATATAACAATGAAATATGCTGCAATAAAATTAAAAAAAGAACAACAGCAAAACAAAAACAAGAAGAAGAAGAAGAAGAAGAAGAAGAAGAAGAAGAAGAAAAAGAAGAAAAGAAGAACAAGAAGAACAAGAAGAACAAGAAGAACAAGAAAGCTTTTGATGTAGAAGCAGTTCCATCTTATTTTCAACAAATATTCTGACAAAAGTTGCTGTTGTAATCTCTTTGAAAGTTATAGAAAAAATTTGCTGAATAACTTTGATTACTTCAACTCGTCAGTTACTAACAATGATAAAATAACATTTCATTATTACTAAATTGCTACATCTTATCATGTTTTAAAAAAAAATCCTGACAAACTGCATCAGCAGCAGCAGCAGTTTCTTTGCCAGACTATTTGTGCTCTATTATAATTATTGCACTATATTGTACTGTACTATGTATTGTATGATACAGTATCGTTTCTCATTTATTGTACTGCATTGTATTACACACCACTTTCAGTTACAACACATTTGAGCGCTTTGATTTATTGCTTTACAAGATTCAGCACTATATAATTTCCATACATTATTATTATTATTATTATTTCTCTGCGTGAAATTTGGGCTTCTCTCCTGGGTGGAGAGCTTGTCACCACAAGAGCAATGCCACCCTTAAAAAAAAAAGTTGTTCTTTATTTATTTATTATTTTATATCGAGGATAGTGGAATAAGCACTCATGTGCTTTTTGTACATCCAGTCCCCGTGTGGGACTTCTTGTGGGAGTGTGGTTTTTACCCCACTGGATTTCGGCAAGGACAATATTCTCTTGATACCGTGGGTTCTTTTCCAAGATGCTAAAAACCAGTTCCACCTAAGACCTCGGTTCATTGTCTCATCCGAAAGTCTAGCACCCAGGCAACCACTCAAGGTCTAGCGGATGGGGAGAAAATTTCGGTTGAATTATATAAGGAAGCGTGCGGCATTTTTGTTGTGCGTTCCCTAGTTACAGTTTGTCCGTCGTGTTCGACGATGACTTCCAAACAGCAGAGGAGGCAGCTGCTGTTTCTGAGTTTGGGCAGAAATTTGATTATAGTGGAGGTGCCTTGACCACAGTACATCCCCACTCTCTCGGCCAAGTGGGCATATGGTCTGTCACCAATGATGTTCTCCAAAGGCCAACTAGCCCCCAGGGCTGCAGCACATATTAAGGACTGTGCAAGTCAAGCCTCCTAGTCAGAGAGTTATAGTCGATCACTAAAGACGATGTTGTAAAGTGGAATTCCATGAGTGGGAAAGCCACGATCGTACATACAGCCTCTCACTTTGCTGTTGCCCCCAGCGTCAATGGTTTAATTAATCAAGAAATGATAAAAGCCCAGACGCTGTACTCCCACCCACACATACACACACGCATACTCTCTCTCTCTCTCTCTCTCTCTCTCTCTCTCTCTCTCTCTCTCTCTCTCCTCCACTCTCTCTCTCTTCACATACACACACAAGGGTGCGTGTGTGTACACACACAAACACACACACACACAAGATTCAAGATTTAATTCCTTTCACCCCTTTTGGGGTATGGAGGATTACAAACAAATTGAACAGGAGAATAAACCTAACAGCAATATACAAAAAAATGATATGAAACTAACAGTAACTGAAAAGTACTGACGCTGTACACCCCCCCAAAAGTACTGAAAAGTACTAAGAAAAGTACTGACACTGTACACACACAGCAATATACCCAAAAATAATATGAATACTAACAGTAACTGAAAAGTACTGACGCTGTACACACACACACACACACACACACACACACACACACACACAACACCACACACACACACACGACACGACACCACACACACACACACCACAACACACACACACACACACATACACACACACACACCCTTCTGCTTTTCACCCCATCGTCCACATACATAGTAATAACCTTTGCACCAAAAACAAACGTGGTGGGAGTAGGGGGGGGGGGGGGAGAGTGGTGGTGGGGGAGGGGGTGTAGGGTGTGGTGGGGGTTGAAGACGTGGGGGGATGGGGGGGGGGGGGTAAAATAGGATATAGAGAAAGAATTTACAGACAGATGTAACATCCTGTTCTGCTTTAGAAGAAGTCAGATAGATAGACAATATAACAAAATACAAGTTGATATATATGCGCGCGCGCACACACACACACACACATAAGCGCACGCACGCACGCACGCACGCGCACACACACATACACACGCGCGCGTGTGCCATTTCTCAAGAATGGTGAGATAATCCAAATTCAGTCCAAACTTTTGTTTGATTTATTACTCGCTCTTTTAAAAAGAAATAAATCTTAAACCCATTTACATAGAAATGTGGGGAATGGACGAGTGAAGGAGTTGAGGAAGGTGACGTCATTTTTACAGGCAGGAGGGGGGGGGGGGGAGGGAGAGATTACGTCAGCTTCAAGGCCAAATTTATCCTGGTACTTTTAGCCCAGGCCAAAAGCTGTGTCAGTTATTGATGTCAACCAAGTGCCAGGGTCTACACGTTAAAGCGTTGTTACGTTGTAAAATGTCGTGTTGACATTACCGTCAGCCATGACAAGCTCTTAACACAACAACCTGCAACTCTCCATTCAGGAGAACAGTCCTCAGAAGTCGGGAGTACGGCTGCCTATATGGCTGTGAGGTATACTTGATAACAGTGATACAGGCAAACCTCTCATCCAGTGTGTTCTTTTCAATCTCACAGTGATTCCCAGGTAGGGATGAGCGAGTCAGAGTGCATTCATTCGGGGTGACCTCCCTAGGGTGTTAAGCTGGGGAACGCATAACAACGACAAGAACAACAGCAACAACAACAATATCTTGGCACCTTTCCCCAATCTTATATATTCACTCATTGTCGATTCTGGGAAAAAGGGGGGTTAAACGCCTTCTGACCTGCCCTAAACAAAGTGAACTGCACACTTAAGTCATCTGACAGCAGAGCACCGACAGCTCAAGAAAAGTCAAGGACGTGAGGGGAGCAGTTCTCTCCCCCGATCCGGTAGTAGTTCCGGTTGCATTTTCCAGCGTATCCTGTTTTTAGTCTGAACACAAAGAAATATAATCCGTGATCTTTTGTCACCCACTAGGGCCAGCCAGCCCCTTTTTAAAAAGAAAAAAAAAAGAGGGGCTAGCGTTTTATCTTTGCTTGTGCTCTTTAACTATGCATTGTTTCTGTTTAATTTAACCTCATTACTGCAGGTAATTATTTACCATGACAATGCATAAATTGCCTGACAGCGTTCGTGTTTGTTCACGGGGGCTTGATTTACCTACCTGTGGGAAACGCTATCTATTCCATCCAGGTAAAACGGAGATTCCAGTCAAAAGTCATGGGAAGAGGGGGGGGGGGAGTGTACGGGGGGGGGGGGGGGGGGGGAGGGGTAGGGGGGGATAGGCTAGTGGTTAGAGCGTTGAGTTCGCAAGCTGACGGCCCGGGTTCGAGCCATCACTGAGATATCCGTTCAAAGGGGATTTTTTTTTTCCCCATGGAGTTAACATCAATTCTGACTCCACTCCCTTGATATGGGTCGAAAGTCTTTCGGATGAGACTATAAAGTCCTTTCGGATGAGACTATAAAGTCCTTTCGGACGATACTATAAAGTCCTTTTGGATGAGACTACAAAGTTCTTTTGGATGAGACTAGAAACCAAAGTCCTTTCGGATGAGACTAGAAACCAAAGTCCTTTCGTATGAGACTAGAAACCAAAGTCCTTTCGGATGAGACTATAACCAAAGTCCTTTTGGATGAGACTATAAAGTCCTTTCGGATGAGACTAGAAACCAAAGTCCTCTCGGATGAGACTACAAACCGAAGTCCTTTCGGATGAGACTACAAACCGAAGTCCCGAGTGCGAACGCACGCAGAACATCTTGTGCACATGTTAGAAACTCGTCCTGCATTTAGGCCATTGCGTGCTGACAAGAACGGATTATAAAATGTGTTGCTTTTTCAGTGCATGCATTCTGGTGTCTGGTTTTAGACATCATCAAGACCGAAGTCGGAATCGGCTACTTTCATGTTGGGCAAAAACGGTGCATGAGGGGGGGAAAAGAAACGGAGCGTAAGGCGGGGCGGGCGGCACAGGGGACAGCACTAGTCTAACTGAGCACAACTGACGCCCGGTCGAGCCATCACGATACCGTCAACTAAGGATTTTTTTTATTCCAAAGTTAACATAGTACTGATCCACCTTGATTGGGCCGAAAGTCATTTCAATGAGTACTTATAATCTTATTCGGTGGACATTAAAGGTCCTTTCTGACGATACTATAAGTCCTTGTTGGATAGACTACAAAGTTCTTTCGGAATTGAGGACTAGAAAACCAAAAGTCTTATCGGTAGACTAGAAAACCTAAAGTCCTTTCGGATGACACTATAAAGTTCTTTCGTGTTAGATAAATTCCAAAGTCACTTGGATAGACTAGAAAACCAAAAGCCTTCGTAAGAGACTAGAAACCAAAGTCCTCGGATGAGACATATTAACCAAATCTTTGTTTGATGAACTTTAAAATGCTTTCGATGTAAAAGTTAAACAAATCCTTATCGGATGGACTAGCAATCCTTTCGGATGAGATCAAATCCCTTTTTCTCTTCTTTCGGATGCTCTTAGAAACCAGTCCTTTCGATACTCCTCCTTTCCGATAACTAGCCTATATCTTCTTTCTTCTTATGTATACGAACCACGCCACAACCAGAGAACATTTGTGAAGGGTTAAGAAACTCGTCTGACGTTAAAAAGGCCACTGCTCAAGAGACGATAAAAATGGTACACTACTAATGATGACGATAAAATGTACACTACATCAAGAGATGACGGAATCGTACTACCTTACACGTGATGGACATAAAATGTACCATACACAGTGAGACGAAAAAATGTACACACACAGTGTGCGACACTACACAGTGACGACGATAAAATACACAACATATGACTAAAACTGGTACACACACGTATGACGAATGTACACACCAGCAGACGATAAATGTACACTACACAGTGAGACGTAATGACATTTGATTAATAAAATTGCAATATGACGATTAAAATGTTACAAATGATTTTTAACAGTTATAAAAAGAAATACAAGGTGACGATAATGCACTACTTCATTAATGTCCTACACGTGATCAAATCTCACTACTCATGTACTCATAAATGTCTACCACACGTGATCGTTAAAATTCTCTACACTATGTCGAAAATTCCCATCAGTGATCGTTTAATGTCTAACTGTATACGAATACTCACCACAGAGAGTAAAATGTCTTCCATTTGTTTGGTTATGACAACACAGTGATGACGTAAAATGTACACTACACAGTGATGACGATAAAATGTACACTACACAGTGATGACGTAAATGTACACTACACAGTGATGACGATAAAATGTACACTACACAGTGATGACGATAAAATGTACACTACACAGTGATGACGAAAAAATGTACACAACACAGTGATGACGTACACTACACAGTGATGACGTAAAATGTACACTACACAGTGATAACGATAAAATGTACACTACACAATGATGACGTAAAATGTACACTATACAGTGATGACGATAAAATGTACACCACACAATGATGACGTAAAATGTACACTACACAGTGATGACGATAAAATGTACACTACACAATGATGACGATAAAATGTACACTACACAGTGATGACGATAAAATGTACACTACACAGTGATGACGGCAAAATGTACACTACACAGTGATGACGATAAAATGTACACTACACAGTGATGACGATAAAATGTACACTACACAGTGATGACGATAAAATGTACACTACACAGTGATGACGGCAAAATGTACACTACACAGCGATGACGATAAAACGTACACTACGCAGTGATGACGTAAAATGTACAATACATGCCAGTGTTATTGAAATTCTGTTCAGATACCCCCCAGACCACTCACTACTTCATCACACGTCAACCAGAAAGTTTATTGTTGTTGTTATTGCTGTCGTTGTTGCTGCTGCTGCTACTGTGTAGTTGTAGTTGTTGCACATTCCCCCAGCTTAACACCCAGGAAGTCACCCAGAATATGCACTCTGACTCACTCATACCCACCTGGAAACCACCACCCTGAGATAGTTAAGTACACGCTGGATGAGAAGCTCGCCTGTATGACTGTTATTCAAACCGCCTTGGATTTATTTTGGCAGCCATATTCCGACTTAAAGTAGACAGTAAGTTGTCGGTCATAGGATACATCACTCCCCCTTTAAAAGCGCTTTGATTTGTTTTTGCAAAGATACGCGCATGTTAAATTCCATTTATTTATGATTTGGATATATTATTTATTAAAGTGGACAGTAAGTTGTCGACTAAGAGCATGCCACAGATGGAAACAGGCACGTCTAACTGACATTTACAAAGACTAAAACATTTCAAAGTAAACCTGGGCCTTTTACTGACATCATTAAACGGGAACACAGCTTTCGAATCAATAAGGACACAGAGTTTCGGACATCAATAAGGACAACAGCTTCGACATCAATAAGGGACACAGAGCTTTCGACATCAATAAGGAACACACAGTTAGAAATCATAACGGGACACAAAAACAGCTTTCGATAAAGCAAGGACAGAACCAAACAACTCGTGATGATAGACAGGCGAGCTTGGGAAACGCGCCATCTTGTACACAACCTTTCGGAATCGAACCCTGCCCTCTAGAACTGCAGAGCTGTGATGGACCCTCGAGGCAAACAGGACGGTCTACTATGTTACACAGGAGTAGCAGTTTGTGGTGGCGGATAGCAAAGCAGCGAGGCTTTATATCCTGCAAGATGCATGTTTAGAGTGGGCAAAGATGGTTGTGTTTTTCCCCCTAATGTTTCATTCTACAGAGGAGAAGAGGGGACGAGAGACTCGAGAAGAGATGAGAGAGAGAGTAGGGAGAGAGAGAGAGAGAGAGCGAGAGACAGAGACAGAGCAGAGACAGATCGAGACAGGAGGGGGGTAATGGAAAGGAGGGAGGTAGGAGGATGACGAGTGGGGGTGACTCCAACTGTATGTTGTGTTCATAGTAGATAGTAATGAATGGTTGGGGTTGTTGTTGTTGTGTGTATGTGTGTTGTTTGTGTGTGTGTGTGTGTGTATGTGTGTGTGTTGTTGTGTGTGTTGTGGATAACAGGTTGTGTGATGTATGTTGTATGTTGTTGTATGTCTGTGTGTGTATGTCTGTGTGTATGTATTTGTGTGTGTATGCATGTGTGTATGTATGGATGGATGGATGTATGAGTGTTGTGTTGTCGTACGAACGTACGTACGTGTGTATGTCTTTATGTGTGTGTATGTTGTGTATGTTGTATGTATGTATGTGTGTTTCTGTGTGTGTACGTTGTCCCGTTGTTTGTGTGTTGTGTGTGTGTCTGTGTATATTGTGAGTGGGATGGTATGATGAATCGTATGATATATTTCATTAATATGTATGTATTGTATGTAATGTATTATGTATGTATGTATGTCTGTGTGTATGTATGTATGTATGTATATATGTTTTGTATGTATGTATGTAGTATGTATGTATGTATGTATGTATGTATGTATGTAATGTATGTATGTATGTTTTTATGTATGTATGTATGTGTGTTATTGTGTGGTATGTATGTATGATGTCTGTATGTATGTATGTATGTATGTATGTATGTATGTATGTATGTATGTGTGTGTGTTTGTATGTATGTATGTCTGTATGTCTGTGTGTGTATGTCTGTATGTATGATAGTGTGTGTGTTTTATGTATGATGTCTGTGTGTGTGTTGTCTGTCTGTATGTCTGTCTGTCTGTATGATGTATGTATGTATGTATGTATGTATGTATGTATGTATGTATGTATGTATGTATGTATGTATGTATGTATGTATGTATGTATGTATGTATGTATATGTCTGTGTATCGTATCGTATCGTATTTGCCGGTTCCCATCAGAAGTGTTACTGTCAATTTAATCTAGCGGACTTATCAACATTCATTACATTCTTCACCCTTCCATCCTCCCACTCATCCACCTTCTCCTTTGTACATTCTTAATTAACGCGAATGTGTACATTTGTCTAAATCACCTATATATATGTAGGCTACCTCGTAGTGAATGCACATTAAACTAATGTATGTGTGTATTTATGTGTGTATGTTTGTGTGTATGTATGTGTGTATGAATGGATGAATGGATGAATGAATGAATGGATGGATGGATGGGTGGATGGATGGATGGATGTGATGAATGATGGATGATGGATGGATGTGTGTATGTATGTGGTGCGTATGTGTGGATGGATGGATAGATGAATGGATGGATGGATGGATGGATGTGTGGATGATGTGTGTATGTTGCATTTATTGTATGCATGTGTGTGTATGTATGTATGTATGTATGTATGTATGTAGTATGTATGTATGTATGTATTATGTATTATGTATGTATGTATGTATGTGTGTGTGTATGAATGTATGTATGTATGTGTTGTGTATATATGTACGATGTATGGATGTGTGTGTGGTATGAATGTATGGTGGATGATGAGATGGGGTGGATGAATGGATGATGATGGATGGCATGTGTGTATGTAATGTATGATGTATGTATGGATGGGCATGATGTGAGTGGATGGATGATGAGATGATGGATAGATGAATGATGATGGATGGATGATGGATGTGTGGAATGGATGTAGTGTATTGTTTGATTATGTATGCAATGGTGTGTAATGTATGTAGTATGTATGTATGATGTATGTATGTATGTAATGTATGTGTGTGTATGAATGTGTGTATGTATGTGTGTGAATGAATGTATGCATGCATGTATGTGTGTGTATGATGTAAAGTATGTAGGTGGATGATGGATGGATGGATGGATGGATGTGCTGTGTATGTATGTATGTATGTGTATGGCATGTTATGTATGTATGTATGTATGTATTAGTATGATGTATGTATGTATATGGA
>CM054145.1:20955623-20960623 GCA_028751875.1 Rapana venosa
ACCCTGTACAACAAAATGAGCTGCTCTGAAGTGGGTACACGTCGGCTGAGGCCAGCGGGCAAATCCCCTGGTGAGTTACTTTATTTATCTATCTTTTAAATTTTCTTTTATTTCCAGGATATTGGAATAAGCACTCGTGTACTCTTTTTTTTATACATCCAGTCCCCGTGTGTATGCGGTTTTGTAAATCATTTTGCCATCCATTCCCACCGGCACACAATGGCCTTCTCTTCCGAAAAGCGGAACGGGTTTTAACGTGTGCGCAAGATGTTCTGCGTGCGTTCGCACACGGGGCCTCGGTTTTCAGTCTCATCCGAAGGACTTTAAGGGTGAATTGAGTCGGCACTGGTGTTAACTCCTGACGAAAAAAAACCCCAAACCAACCTCTTGAACGAGATTCGAACCTGGGTCAGCAAATCACGAGCGCAATGCGCATCACCCTAACCACAGAACATCTTGCTCACACGTTAAATCCTGTTCCGCTTTTCGTAAGAGTAGGTCATTGTGTGCCGGTGGGAACAGATGACAGAATTCACAAAACCGCAAACACACGGGGAATGGATGTAAAAAAGCACATACGTGCTTATTCCATTATCCTCGATATGAAAATAAAAAAATAATAATAAACCACCAAGGCTTCCCTGTCCCTACAGGCTCGGGAGAAGACCGGGTATCAGGCACCCCACCCGGTTAAGGGAACGCAGAGAAGAGAAGCAACATTTGACGGACCGGGCTTTCACTTCACTCACTCACTCACTACACCAGTGTACAGACGCCCCAGCCGCCCACAAACGGTCTAAAGGTGTCGGATTTCTTTCCAGGTTCTGGCGCCAATCTCAAAGTGAGCGCGCTACGGGGTTAATTTGGATCCTGCAGCTGGAAGTTTACCTACAGTCGTAGGTGGGTATGAGTGTTTGGCGTGTGATGCAGAAAGCTTCCCCCACCCCCCCTTTTACCAGCACTGCAGGTATCTGTCACCTTCCAGGCCTGTTTTAGGGCAAGATATTTGGATGGGGATGGGGGGAGAGGGAGAGGGAGAGGGAGAGAGGGAGAGAGGGAGAGAGAGGAGAGAGAGAGGGAGAGATAGAGAGAGAGAGAGAGAGAGAAAAGAGATAGACAGAGACAGAGCTACAGACAGACAGACAGACAGAGAGAGTCAAACAGACAGACAGAAACAGACAGAGACAGACAGAGAGAGACACACACACAGACAGACACACAGAGACGGACAGAGAAACCGACAGACAGACAGACAGACGCAGACAGAGACAGAACTCGAACTCGAACTCGAAGGATGTATTCACAAAAAGGCCTTTGGCCCATACATGAAGGGGGTTGCCGAACTGCTTAGTATTTTGGTGGGGGTAAAAGCAATAGTAACGACAACATGTTACTGTATAACAAAAAGTCAGCTACAAAAATATGGACTTTGGATAACGATATCTCTCTTATTCTGCAGACAGAGACAGAAAGACAGAGAGGAGAGAGAGAGAGAGAGAGAGAGAGAGAGAGAGAGAGAGAGAGAGAGAGAGAGAGAGAGGAGAGAGAGAGAGAGAGAGAGACTCGGAGAGAGAGAGAAGAAAAAAAGGCCCCGCTGGCAGATTTCAGTACTTGTATACTCAGGATTTTAGGGTGGTTATTATTATCAAAGTCCTGAACTAGATGTTCTTGCTAGGCTTTGCTATACCCGGTTTCTGGCCCAGGTCACGAGATGTGTCAGTCAGTTATTGATGTGATACGAGCTGTGTCAGTCAGTTATTGATGTGATACGAGCTGTGTCGGTCAGTTATTGATGTGATACGAGCTGTGTCAGTCAGTTATTGATGGGATACGAGCTGTGTCGGTCAGTTATTGATGTGATACGAGCTGTGCCAGTCAGTTATTGATGGGATACGAGCTGTGTCAGTCAGTTATTGATGTGATACGAGCTGTGTCAGTCAGTTATTGATGTGATACGAGTTGTGTCAGTCAGTTATTGATGTGATACGAGCTGTGTCAGTCAGTTATTGATGTGATACGAGCTGTGTAAGTCAGTTATTGATGGGATACGAGCTGTGTCAGTCAGTTATTGATGGGATACGAGCTGTGTCAGTCAGTTATTGATGTGATACGAGCTGTGTCGGTCAGTTATTGATGTGATACGAGCTGTGCCGGTCAGTTATTGATGTGATACGAGCTGTGTCAGTCAGTTATTGATGTGATACGAGCTGTGTCAGTCAGTTATTGATGTGATACGAGTTGTGTCAGTCAGTTATTGATGTGATACGAGCTGTGTCAGTCAGTTATTGATGTGATACGAGCTGTGTCAGTCAGTTATTGATGTGATACGAGCTGTGCCAGTCAGTTATTAATGTGATACGAGCTGTGTCAGTCAGTTATTGATATGATACTAGCTGTGCCCGTCAGTTATTGATGTGATACGAGCTGTGTCCGTCAGTTATTGATGTGATATTAGCTGTGTCAGTCAGTTATTGATGTGATACCAGCTGTGTCAGTCAGTTATTGATGTGATGTCAGTCGAGTGCTGAGGCTTGCACTGCAAAGTTGTTCTGGTGTCAAAGTTAATGTCGTGTTCAGACTGTACTTCATCAGCCATGACCAAGCTCTCAGCAATAACATCCTGCGCTCTCTTTTCTAGAGGAAAGAAAAATTGGCCTTTGAAGTCGAAGTATGGCAGCATGCATGCACGGCGAGGTACTTAAAAGCAGCCACACACGCACCCAAACTTCTCATTCAGTGTCCAATTTCAATCTCACAGTGATTCCCAAGTGGGATGAGTGAATCAGAGTGCACATTCTGAGTGACCCCCTGGGGTTAAGCTGAGGAAACGCAAATAGATTGCCTTTTTTATCATTACCAAACTATTTCTACACGAAGGGCTAAGTTTACTCAGATGTAACCCACACTTCCATTATAGACATCAGTGCAATTTTATACTGCAACAGCGTGCAGTCCTGTTATGACCCGCTGATCTGAAACGAGTTTCCAGCAGGGAACTGAGAAGGCTGTTTAAGCTCTCAAAATGTTTTGCTGCGTTTGTCAAGAAAAAACGCAACCAAAAAGCGTGTCGAATGAAAAGAATTTGCAATTTGAATAGAACCCAGTGGTGGCAAGTTTCTTCGTTCAAACATAACGAACTTTACAAGCTCTTCTTTGCCTTGGTTTCAACATATTGTTCAAAATTAAACACACTTTAAAAGCTCTGCTTTGCTTTAACATATTTTTCAATTTATAAAACACTTTAAAACTCTGTTTTTAAAAAGGTAACGGTGTCCCATGACCTATAAGGTCGTAGGGGAGCCAGGCGTCAGAGACCTCACTTCTCTAGGGGCCAGCATACTGCGGATGGAGCCCATCTCTTTAGCTTTGGTTTAAACATAATTGTTCAAAGTTAAACACTTTTAAAACCCTGCTTCGCCTTGGTTTAAACCTATTGTTCAAAATTAACTCTTCAAAAGCCATGTTTCGCTTTTGTTTAAACGCATTATTCAAAATTAATCAAGTTCAACCTATGATATAAAGAAAAAAGAGATAAATGCCTATTCAACAAACACATAATCCCCAACTGACCTGAACATCAATGTCAAGCAAATACATCGATCATAATTATTTTCAGACACAAAAAATAGATATAATTATGTGTTCAATAAACACACAATTCCCAACTGGCTCGAACATTAATACAAACGAGAGACAAACAGAAAGAGATAGAGGCAAGACTGACAAGACAAGACGGATACACAGAAGCATATCTGTCAGCTGTCATAACGGAAGGTACATACGTAACAATGACACGGACAACTGGATCCCCATAGGCAACCTTTGTTTAGTCAGCCTTTGTTGATCAAAGGCTTCACCTTTCCTTTTCCTCCTACCTCTCTGACCATTGTCCAGTCAACAAGATGACGTCATTGTTGTATTGTCCACAGGGACACAGACCTACATATCTCAGATAATCTTGTGTGAGCATGGACGTCGGTGTGTACATATTAAGATAATGTGGACGTGGGGGAAGGGGGGGGGGGGAGGTAGGGGGGGAGAGGAGAAGAGTATGTATGTGAGGGGGGAGAGGGGGGTGTATGTGTATTTGGGGTGAGAAAGTGTGCATGTGTGTGTTCGGGGTGAGAAAGTGTGTGTGTGGTGGGGGGGGGGGGGGGGGGGAGAGGAGGGGGTACTTGTGATTGTGTGTGCGTGTGCTAAGAGAGAGAGAGAGTGTGTGAGAGAGTGTGTGTGCGCCTGTTTGTCTGTATGTTATGGGTCAGGTGTGTGTGTTCGCGTTTGTGTGTGTGTGTGTGTGCGCCCGTTCAAATTAATTTCACTCCCTTCACAAGTTGTTATATTACACAATACACACACAACACACACACACACACACACACCACACACACACACACACACACACAAACAAGCGAGGGCAGGGGAGATTGTAGACCATGGGAGAAAGAATCTCAAATATCAATCATTAATCACGAAATATCAAAAAGACATTTGCATTACAACACCACTACTGAACTGCAATGAAGAGGAAGGAAAACCGCATTGCTGACTATACCTGACAAAATGAGTGGTAACAGTGAGCGCCGTAAATCAGTTTTGATGAGTAAATCACAATCAAAAGGGATGGGGGGAAGGGAGCAGGTATCATACAGAGAAAGTGAGAAAATCACACATAGAGCGCGCGCGCGTGCATGCACACACACTCACATACACACACCTACGCACGCACGGACGCACGCACAAACGCGCGCGCACACACACACACACACAGACAGACAGACAGAAGAGAGCAGCAGACAGAGACAGTCAGAGACAGACAGAAAAGGGGAAAGGGGGAAGAAGCGAGTGTAAGCCTGCAATGTTGTTGGGGTTTCTTTTCATTAACAGAACTGAGAAGGAGAAAAAAAAACCACCAACAAACAAACAAAACCCACTAAGTTTCACCAAACAACCGTTTTATCAAAAATGCACATCTCCTCCAACCCACTGAAGCAAACACACAA
>CM054145.1:20965623-20968123 GCA_028751875.1 Rapana venosa
ACACACACACACCCACACACACACACACACAAAATTCGTCTAATATCACTAAGAGTGGACAACGCTAAACTAAAGACATCAACACAAAAAGAATTTACTGTAATAAATAAATCGATTAATCATACAATTGTAGGGTCCCATAAATATATTTTGACAAATGAAGCATTTTTTTCCGATTAGAACAAGACATAAGTCGATGAAAGTTATAAACGGCCTTTGAAGTACGGAAATGTTTTGACAAAGATATCTGTTCAATAAACTAACATAATTATTGATCTCGTGCGCATTCCGTAATAAACAGAAATTCATTGCCAGTTTTAAGCATACTTCATTATTACATAATCTTTCTTGCGCACGTACCACCCACAAAACACCACACACACACACACACACACAAACACACACACATCACACACACACACACAACACACACAACACCACTCACAAAGCAACATAAAAAAAGGAAATACATCACAACACACACAAATTAAACAACACACTCAAATGAATGGGTTATGACTTAAAGGATTCACTGCTTATCAACTTTGACTATTCAAAACATACTTCCGCTATAACAGATTCACTCGCTCACCACTTCACACACAAACACACGCCCTGCACACACATCACGCACGCACGCACGACACACACCACACAGACACACACAACACACACACACACACACACAGAGTCCTTCGGACGAATCTATAAACCGAGGTCCTGTACTATGCGAACGTACGCAGAACACATTCCTTTGGTAGAGTAGGCTGATGTGTGCTGGTGGGAACGGGTACCTTTTTTTTTTTTTAAATAACGCATGTGCATTCGAGGACTGGATGTAAAAAAAAAAAAAAGTCCCACATGAATGCTGATTCCATTATCCACGAAATAAAAGAATAAATGAACAAATAAAATACCCACTGCAAACAAACATTGGACTTTGAAAAATTGACTTTGACTTAAACATACACACACCACACACACTCGCTTCCACTCACACACACACACACACACACACTTACACACACACACACACCCTTGCACACACACACGCACGCACACATACATTCACATCTAACACTCACATACATATCACGAGAGAGAGCGGGGGGAGAGAGAGGGTGGGAGGGGAAGGGAGAGAGAGAGAGAGAGAGAGAGAGAGAGGAGAGAGAGAGAGAGAGAGAGAGAGAGAGAGAGAGAGAGTAGAGAGAGAGAGAGAGAGAGAGAGAGAGAGAGAGAGAGAGAGAGAGCGCAGTCACGCGCACTTTGTCACACCTATCATGTTCTTATTTCTTCCGGTTTGTTCCAATAACTATAAGGAAGCTAGGGTGCCCATCCTAGAAAGCTAAAGGTGCACAAGTATCGCACAGTCGTTCTTGATAGTGCGCAAGTACCGAAATAGGTGCAATCAAAGTGCGTATAGATGACGCTACACTGCACCGAAACTTCACAACATCAAAGTCTGTCATACCGTTTTGACACGTGAAACAATACCTGTGGTCTTTAAAGGTACCGAGAAAAGGTCGATCAAAACTGTATGTTGTTAGTGTCAGGCGTTCCCCAGCTTAACACCTAGGGGAGGGGGGGGGGGGGGGGTCACCCAGAATATTCACTCTGACTCGCTGGGAATCACTGCGAGAGTGAAAGCTTACACTGGATGAGAAGTTTGTATGCGTGACTCTTTTCAAGTACCTTGCCATAATTATGATAAAGGCAACCATACTTCGACTTCAGAAGGTTGGGTTTTTTTTTCTTCTTTAAAGGACCAGTGTAGGGTTGTTATTGCTTGAGAGCTTGGTCATGGCTCAGAACAAGAATATCGACAATAACGTTTTACAACATAAACAGCATTTTCACGTATAGGCTTTTTAGTACTTAGCTGACATCGATAACTGACAAAAAGCTTTTTGACAGAAAAATGTAACTGTAAATACAACAACAACCAAACAAACTAATACAACATTTTTAAAACTTTTTTCTCCACATTTGTCAAAAAAACCAAAAACCAATGGAATAACCCACGCGCGTCAACGTCTAAAAGATCAGGACTTTGGAAATAAAAGGCGTTACACAGTTTATGTCACGATCACCACAAAGAAAAGGGCTGAGGTAGGCAGGTAGGCCAGATTTTGCGTGGAAGGTGGGGGGTGCATAAGGGCGCAGAGGTTGCGAAATATTGCTGCAGATACAGCCACTAACAGGATTCTTCTGGAACACCCCGCTGATCAGCACAAATTTGGTGTGAATAGAAAATCACATTACCACAGCCTATAATACAGCTGCGGGCACGCTCTCGAGGGTACGAGCGTGAGTGCGTGCGTGCGTGCGTCAAAGTCAAACTTTTATTTTCAGATGGTACATTGAATAAGCAGTGCATTTGCTTTTTTTTCATCAAGCCATCTATCTAAAGAAAAAAAAGCGAGAAAAAAAGATAATGTATATGCAGACATAGAATTAAAAAAAACCTAATCTATGGTAAACTATACAAATCAAACCAGAA
>CM054145.1:20978123-21010623 GCA_028751875.1 Rapana venosa
GCTCCCCTACGACCATATAGGCTATAGGACTCCTTTACCTTTATACATTATTTGAAAGTCTTGTCCTCAATAGTTTATCAGAAAAAAAAAGTAGACTTAAGTGAGATATATCGCAAAATTCAAGGTGCCCAGCGCATTCGACTTTTGGCTTAAGAGAGATTTATTTTTTAAGTCTTTCTGGGGGAAAAAAGGCAGGAAATGGACCAAGAAGGCAAAAAACTAGACAAGGAAGAGGTGACGGGACGAAAAGTAACAAGGCAAAAACAAAGAGTGGGACAGAAAAGAGGGAATTCCTAGCACAGAACTTCACAAGGTGGGGATGCTCTTTACGCTGACAGGCGCCCGGCATCCCTACAGGGGGGAAGTATTCTGTATGATTCCCAGCAATGTCTTTAGGTATCAGTTGCGGAAATACATTTTGGGGGGTCAGCGGTAAGAAAGCTACAATATAATCTATCTTTTGGATAATATTTTACCCTTACCTTTCTGAAATGTATCTACCATATAACTGTAATTGTCTAAATCACCCCCTTACGATGAATGGACATTAAACCAATGAGGAAGGGAGGGAGGGGGGGGGGGGGGGGGGGGGTGGATAGCCAAGTGGCTGGAAGGTCGGGCTCGTGACCTGACGGCCCGGGATCGAACCACTACTGAGACCCCCGTTGGCAGGGATTTTCCCCCTTGGAGTTTACATAAGTACTTAAGTACTGACTCCAACCCCTCCCCCCTGAAATTCCTTCGGATGAGACTATATTAAATAGGTCCTGTGTGTGAAACACACGCAGAACATCTAGCGCACACGTTATAACTCGTTCCGGCTTTTGGAATAGTAAGTCATTGTGTGCCGGTAGGACCAGATGACTGCTGGTTGTTTTTCGGTTAGAAACGCATGCACGCTGGTGTGTTTAGATATCAACCCCGCAGTCGAAATGTGGCTACCTTTACTGTGGGCAAAAAAATGATCGCATAGGTAAATATCTCACCATTCGGTGAACCTCGGAGCTCTAGCCGAGGAACGAAAACAACATCAACAGCAACAACAACAATAACAAAAGCAACGAGAAGAACGAAGAAAAGAAGAAGAAAGGCGTGCAGTTCCCACATAACTTATCAGAAAATACTTAAAATATTGTATTGTATAACCCCCCTAAGACCACAGAGGTTATGGGACACCTTATACCACTCTAAGTCATGGCAGACTCCTTTTGCCTAGAAATTTAGGCTGCTCTACCCCTAACCCCCCTCCCCTCCCCCCCCCCCCCCCCCCCCCCCCCCCCCCCTCCCCCAGCCGCGCTGCCCATCCATAGCGAAATAGATCCTACCCCAATCGACCCCTCACTCCCCCTCCCGCGAGTCACAACTCATGAGCGAATAATTTAAATCCGAAAAGTAAAGTATAGCTCCAACGCCCACGCAGCATGCAGTCTTTACTTGCCGTAGGAGGGCAGGGTAGGCAAGGAAGGTCGTGGCTGTGTAGAAGAGGGGGGGACAAACACTTCACGTTGTATTTCGGCCAGGTCTGGAGAGGCTTTGCTTGCATACAAGTCAGTTTGCTTACCAAGCCCCTGTATACCCCCACCCCTCCCCATTTCCTTGGCTTCTTGGCTTAAAGCTCCTCCGCCTTTCACTTATGGGTGAGATTTTGCGTATGCCACCGTTTGCCTACCATTAAATGTAGCCGAATTAAGGACTTCAGGGGTGATGTCGAAAAAGGTCACCAGCGTGCAGGTGGTTTTTGTTTGTTTGTTGTTTTTTGGGAGGGAGGAGGGTGTTGTTACAGGCACTTAGTGGCCTACTCTTCCGAAAGGCTGAACGGGTTTGAACGTGTGCGCAAGATGTTCCCGCACACGGGGCCTCGGATTATAGTCTTATCTGAAGGACTTTTTGGGGGGAATAGAGTCAGAGTTAGCACTGTTGTTAACTCCAGGAAAGCATATCCCCTTGAACTGGCGTCTGAGCGGTGGCTCCAAGCCGAACCATCAAATCGCGAGCGCAACTAGCTCTCTCTCTAACCACGAGGCTGTCCCTCTGCCCCCAACAACACTTGAAATCTTGTTGGTACACACACACACACACACACACACACACACACACACACACACACACACACACACACACACACAAACGTGCTTATTCCATTTTCCTCGATAAAAAGGTTTTTTTAAACACACACACACCATGGACGCACTCGACGGGATAGTGTGTATGAACTAGTTTTAGCGGGTTTCTTTAATCTTATTTTTTATTCTTTTATTTTGAGGATAATGGAATAAGCACTCACGTGCTTTTTTTTCATCTAGTCCCCATGTGTATGCACTTTTGGTACGCATAGAATGATGCGCTCGTGATCTGCTGACCCGGGTTCGATTCTCGTTCAAGAGGATTTTTCCTCTGAAGTTGACATCAGTGCCGACTCTACTCCCCCCAAAAGTCCTTCGGATGAGACTATAAACCCATGTGCGAAACGCACCCAGAACATCTTACGCACATGTTAAACCCCGTTCCGCTTTTCGGAAGAGTAAGCCATTGTGTGCCGGTGGGAACGGATGACAAAAATTTACAAAAAGTGCATACACACGGGGACTGCATGAAAAAAGCACGTGAGTGCTTATTCCATTATCCTCGAAATAAAAGAATGAAAATACAATTTTAAAAAAACCCACTAAAACTAGCTCACACACCGGGTGTGACTGCTGGGAAAGAGGGATGGGGGGGGGGGGGGGGGGGGAAGAGGGGAGGGGTAAAAGGTAAAAGTGGAATGAGCAGAAACGGTGAGAGGAGGGGGGGGGGGGGGGGGCTGACAAGGAAGTCCTTCAATGAACCTCTCTCTGACAGTTCTTTAAAAGTAGCGTTATGTCGATCCACTTTTTTACTGAGTGGACACTTTGCCAGTGCCTTGTCCTGTCCTGTCCTACTTTGCATAATGACCCCCCTCTCAAGCTACTACGCCTAAAACAAACAAGGCGACAGAACCACAAGGCAGTACCCCCCACCCCCCAAACCTCACCCACCTTTCCTCCTCCCTCTCTCCTTCCTCCCCTTCTACCAACAACCTACAAAGTAGGCATTACCAACTTTGAAGGATCAAGTTTTGATCCTTATCACAGCATATCATTATGACCCCCTCCCACCACCCGAAAAAAAATGCCCTGTTCACCTCTCGCGTTAGGGGTTAATTGACTGTGCTTTAGTTTCAATGCTGGAGTGATTGGATTTAGGATTAAAGTGCTGTCCCAAGACAGGGCGGGTTGAGGTGCCATGCATCTATAGATCTGCAGGTGGACAGACCTGTCTGGGGCCGGTAGTCCCCTGTAGTAGTGCACTCACTGACTCCGCCAGCCTGCTGACTGACTGACTGTCTGTCTCCAGTCTCTGACATCCATCCTCTGTCCGCTGACGTCTGCAGTCTTCCTCTGTCTCCCTCTCTTTCCTTCCTTCCTCACTGTCCATGTCAGCATTGGGGTTTTTTTGGGGGGGAGATAGACAATGATGTTTCCTTATCATTAGGACTAAGGCATGACAGTTGAAAACAGTTGGTTGTTGATTAGTTGTTCTTTTTAGTTTCAATGATAAACAGTAAAATACAGTTTTAAAACAAACCCGTCCCATTCACTTTACATAAGACAACTTTTAGAAAGATACTAAAATAGTCATGTCCAGTATCGCAAGTGCTTGTATTTCTCAGGCGCGGCTGACGCTAAAAAGGTGTTCCAATAACCTATGCGGTTGTTGGGGGAGCTAGGTGTCAAACACCTCAGCTTCTCCAGGGGGCCAGCATATTGAGGGCAGCGCCCATCTCCTCTCCCTCGCTGCTTTACCTTCCCTGACCCTAAAGAGGGCAGGTACCCATTTACAGCTGGGTAAACTAGAAGAGCACTCGCTTTCCCCCAGCCAAGGTTAAGCAGCGATCTAGCGTGGTTACCATTTGGATGGGTGACCGTTTGCGCGCCTTGGCTTCTGTACAGTACCCCAGTTCACCCAGCTTTAAAACGGTACCTGCCCTCTTTAGGGTCAGGGAAGGTAAAGCAGCGAGGGAGAGGAGATGGGCGCCGCTCCCAACATGCTGGCCCCTAGAGAAGCTGAGGTCTCTGGCACCTCGCTCCCCTACGACCACATAAGTTATAGGACACCTGTACCTTTTAACTGGAGGACACTACTTATAGCGAACGGTCACCCATCAGCGAGGCAACCTTCTATGTGTGTTCAAAAAACAAAAAACCCGATTTCGGAATGTGGCTTCCTTAAAATGGTGGGCAAAAACGGTCGCATACGAACCTCGGACCTCTAGAAGCCGAGGAACGACAAAAAAAAACGAAAGAAGAAATCACGCACCGCCGAGATTCGAACCTGCGGTTAAAAGATTGAAAGCCCGTTACCGGATAAACACCATGGAGGTACGTCGAGTCACCAAGCGGGTCCTTCTCCATGTTGTGGTCTTGTGGCGGCTTAGCAATAAGCAGCTGTGTGTGGATTGCAGACTGTTGGACTGCGGAAGACTGATAATTAATTTTGCTGTGTATAGGCCCTGGGGTGGGGGAGATATGTGTGTCTGTGTGTGTGTATGCGTGTGTGCGCGCGTGTGTGTGTGTGTGTGTGTGTGTGTGTGTGTAGGGGGATGGGGGGGGGTAAGGAACAGCACATGCAAGAGGGCAAAATATGCTCCCTTCCTCCTCCCAGGCCCTACAATTAACAATGTTTGACTATTTTGAACACAGACAGACAACGATACAGAGAGAGAGAGAGAGAGAGAGAGAGAGAGGAGAGAGAGAGAGAGAGAGAGAGAGAGAGAGAGAGAGGAGAGACGGAGAGATACAGAGATAAAGACAGGCAGACAGAGACCGAGACAGACGGAGACTGAGACAGATTCAGAGATAGACTGAGACAGATTCAGAGGCAGACTGAGACAGATTCAGAGAAAGACTGAGATAGACTGAGACAGAGACAGACAAAGGCACACAGGTACAGAGACAGATAGGCAGAGAGAGACGGAGAGACAGAGACAAATGATTCGACAGATACTGACAAGAAAATGCGTACACAAATAGAGCGTGTGTGTGTGTGTGTGTGTGTGTGTGTGTGTGTGTGTGTGTGTGTGTGTGTGTGTGTGTGTGAGAGAGAGGAGAGAGTGTGTGTGTGTGTGTGTGTACGTGTTGTCTTTACAACACAACTATTGCGCGTGTGGTTGTGTGTGTGCGCGCGCGCGCATGCGTGCGTGGATGCGTGCCTGTACGTCTGTGCGCGCGCGTATGTATGCGCGCGCGCGCCTGTGTATACTGTCTTTCTATCCAACAGAAGTATGTGACATTGAGGACAAAGTTGGTCTCCTCTAGGCTGGGCTAGTCAGCGTGCGTGGCAGGGAAGGAACGTTAATCCCTGTTGACCGTTGGGTTTGATCGCCCCTCTATCCCGTTATCAACTTCAGGAGTCAAACGTTTCCGACAACCAACCCCCCACCTCACTCTATCTATCTATCTACACATATTTACTGCAAACTGTACCTGCATCCCTATTCCAAGGCCATGTATAGAAAGTTGAAATATGTGCAATGTTAGAGCTACTGCTTTAAGGAGGGGGAAAGGGAAACGTTGGCCTTGATTTGACAACACAGTGTGACACAGGCTGTGACAAACACCGGAGTAGGAATAGTTAGTAGAGATCGATACCAACGTTCTTTTTTTTAATATCACGTGGTGCTCGTGTTACCTTTTTATGGATTCCATCCTAATGTGGTGTTTTCGGAAAATGATCTCGCATGTAGAATAGGTAGCTTAACAATCGAATGACTCGATCATGTTACACATGTTCTCTCTCTCTCTCTCTCTCTCTCTCTCTCTCTCTCTCTCTCTCTCTCTTCTCTCTCTCTCTCTCTCTCTCTCTCTCTCTCTCTCTCACACACACACACACACACACCAAACAGTCGATGTTTAGGTGGGGGGACAGGGGTAGAGAGAGGAGAGGGTAATGATCAAATACCATAATGTTATATAGTGTCATACTGTTGTTATAATGATTCTGGTGGAACTGGTGTTATATCAGTGGCGGTATGTGGCAGAGGGCTACCTCTGAGCACAAATACAAACTGCAAAATAAATCACACTCCTTAAATATCAGCGCAGTTTTATATCAGCAAATTTCATCGTAAATAAGGCGCCTTTACATTACTGTAGAACTAAATCACATCACCGTTTTACAGGGTCAAACTGGACGCTTATAAAACAAAATATAGCAGGAATGTATTGAGCCCTTGAGGTAAAAGATTTACAAATCTGCATAATATACTTTTTAAATGCCCAGGTTTTCAAGTCTTTTTACTCTCTTTTGATTAAATGCAGCCCCCCCCAAAATTACCGCTAATCCTCCTTAACACCAAGTTAATATTAGAGATAGCGTTTTGCTGATACTATTCTGGGTTCAGTAGATTCCTTTAAAGTATCTCGAGTTTGCTTGTTAATAGGCAGTTTTTGTTTGTACTTGATTTGTTCGTTCGTCATCCACGTCACATAATGAACATGGACGGCAATTCAGACTAAACATACACACGCACAAACCTGCACGCACGCACGCACACCACACACACACACACACACACACACACACACACACACACACACACACACACCAGAGGAATGAAAAGTTAAGCCGAAAGATACAGAGACATACAGACAGACACAGAAACATACAGACACAGAGACATACAGACACACAGACAGACACAGCAGAGACATACAGACAGAGCACAGAGACAGACAGACACAGAGACATACAGACAGACACAGCAGGCAGACAAGAGACATACAGACAGACACAGATACATACAGACAGACAAGAGACATACAGACAGAGACATACAGACATACACAGCAGAGACAACAGACAGACACAGCAGAGACATACAGACAGACACAGACAGAGACATACAGACAGACACAGCAGAGACATCATACAGACACAGACAGAACAACAGACATACAGACAGACATAGCAGAGACATACAGCACAGAGACACAGCAGACGACACAGAGACAGACGACAAGCAGACAACAGACAGGACCACAGCAGAGACATACAGACAGACACAGCAGAGACATCAGCAGAAACAGAGGGCTACAGACAGAGACATACAGACAGCAGCAGACATACAGAACAGAGACATACAGACAGACACGAGAGACATACACAGACAAAAGACATACAGACACAGACATACACCAGACACAGCAGACATACAGGACAGACACAGAGCTAAGAAGACATACAGGACAGACACAGAGACATACAGACACACAGAGACATACAGACAGACACAGCAGAGACATACAGACAGACACAGGGGACATACAGACAAGACAAGCATAAGACAGAGACATACAGACAGACACAGAGACATACAGACAGACACAGAGACATACAGACAGGACACAGAGACATACAGACAGAACACAGAGACATACAGACAGACACAGCAGAGACATAAGAACAGATACAACAGAGACATACAGACACGCAGAGCATACAGACAGACACGCAGACATCACAGACACGAATACAGCAGAACAGGAGACATACAGACAGACACAGCAGAGACATACACACAGACACGAGCAGAGACATACAGACAGACACAGAGACATACAGACAGAGACATACAGACAAGACACAGCAGAGACATACAGACAGACAGCAGAGACATACAGACAGACACAGACACTGACAGACACCAGCGAGACATACAGACCAGACACAGCAGAGACATACAGCAGACAAGCAGACATACCACACACGACATACTAGACGACCACAGCAGTATTCTATCACCACTTACAGACAGACACAGCGCTACAGACATCGACATACTAGAGAGGAGGGGGACTGCGACGAGAGACAGAGCCACAGAAGAATACAGAGCAGACGCAGACAGACAAGCAGGCAGCAGACAGACACGAGCAGCATAAAGACACAGCAGACAGAGACACTACAGACACAGAGAGCAACAGACAGGACTGACAGAGAGGAGAGGAGGCAGGCACACACACAGACAGAGAGCACAACAGCCAGCCAGCAGCATAACAAGAGCAGGCCAGAGACAGAGACAGGCGTACTACTAGCAGCATAAACAACACATACGAGGCAGCATGACAGACAGCAGCAGACGAGAGGCAGGGACGGAGGGAAGAGAGAGCAGGCAGATGACAGAGAGAGCAGACAACAGAGAGAGTGAGACAGCCAGGCAGGAGCAGATAGAAGAGAGGCAGGGCAGACAGACAGAGAGGCAGCAAGCAAGACAAGACAGACAGAGGCAGGCAGATAGCAAGAGCAGGCAGACAGACAGACAGAAGAGGCAGGACAGAGAGGCAGCAGACAGACAGACAGACAGAGGCAGGCAGGAAGATAGAGAGGCAGGCAAGACAACAGACAAGACAGACAGAAGAGAGGCAGGCAAGAAGAAAAGACAGAAGGCAGGCAGAAGAAGAGACAGGCAGAGACAGAGCAGGCAGATAGACAGAGAGGCAGGCAGCAGCAGACAGACAGAGAGGCAGGCAGAAGACAGACAGACAGAGAGGCAGAGACAGCAGCAGAAGAAGAGAGGCAGGCAGAAGACAGAGAGCAGGCAGACAGACAGAGAGGCAGGCAAGACAGACAGAGAGGCAGGCAGATAGATAGAGAGGCAGGCAAGACAGACGAGTAGGCAGTGCAGACAGACAGGAGATAGACAGAGAGGCAGGCAAGACAGACAGGCAGAGAGAGGCAGGCAGATAGACAGAGAGGCAGGCAAGACAGACAGACAGACAGACAGACAGACAGATAGATAGATAGATAGATAGATAGATAGATAGGCAGAGAGAGAGGGAGAGAGATAGGTATACAGATAGATATATAGATAGAGAGAGAGGGGAGGGGGAGAGAGAGGAGAGAGACTGTGTGTGCGTGAGAGAGAGAGAGAGAGAGAGAGAGAGAGAGAGAGAGAAGAGAGAGAGAGAGAGATTGTGTGTGTGTTATTATTATTATTTATTCTTTTATATCGAGGATAACGGAATAAGCACTGTGTGCTTGTTTTTACATCCAGTCCCAGTGTGTATGCGGTTTTGTTAATTTTTCTGTTCCCACCGGCACACAATGGCCTACTTTTACTAAAGCGGAACAGGATTTAACGTGTGCGCAAGATGTTCTGCTGCGTTCGCACATGGGGCCTCGGTTTATAGTCTCATCCGAAGGACTTTTGGAGATAGTGGAGTCGGCACTGATGTTAACCCCAGAGGAAAAATCGCATGTATATGCAATTTTGTAAATTTTGTCATCCATTTGTAAATTTGTCATCAGCTTTGTAAATTTTGTCATTTTGTATTGTGTTGTATTGTGGTGTGGTGTGTGTGCGTGTGTGTGTGTGTGTGTGTGTGTGTGACAGAGGGAGAGAGAGAGAGAGAGAGAGAGAGAGAGAGAGAGAGGTAGATAGGGATTGGGGAGGGAGAGAGAGAGAGAGAGAGACAGATTGACAGACAGAGAGATAGAGACAGACAGACAGGTCACAGACAGACACACAGACACACACATACGCATAATACAGAGATGGGGGAGAGAGACAGGCAGACAGACAGACACAGACAGGCAAACAGACAGACAGACCAACAGACAGACAGGCAACAACAACCACAGAGAAAGACTAAACATAACAGTACAAATCCTAATTTTAAAAAATTTAAATATTAAAAACCTCAACCTTACCTGCATGACCATCACTCCCCAGAGCCAACAAAGCACCACCACAGTTCCGTGGTTTTCCTCTCACCACAATTCCATAATCAGCAGAAAACCCCGACCTGCCAACACACACACACACACACACAGACACAGCTCACACTACCGTAACTCACGTACACATGTATACATTCACATACACTGCTGTACTATACTGTGTGTAGCAAGTCTCTCTCCCCACCCCGAAAAACCGCCACACACACACACACACACACACACAGAGGCACGCACACGTACCGTTCGTCCTCAACAACTGATGAATATTAACGGCTTTAAAACAGACACAGGTGCAGATTAATTATATCTCTACGCCATCCGCGTAGATGATGCGCTCGTTAATTACTAAGCGGTGTTCAAACAAAACCCTCCCTCTAAGAAAGATTGCTACCCCCGGGGCAAAAAAACAACAAAAAAACTGAAGAGGAGTTTTATAATCTTATTGCTGGATTAGGCAAGAACTGTGACGGAGAGTTGTTATTTTTTGTTGTTGTTAGCAGTCACAGTGGTTGCTGTTGGGCGTTTCCCAGCTTAATAGCCTTGGGGAGAGTCACCCAGAAGGTGTACTCTGACTCACTCATCCTATCTTGGAATTAAGGTACACACTGGATGAGAAGTTTGCGTATCATTAAAATTTTATTGAAAGTACCTTGTCGTATAGGTAGCCATACTCCAACTTCGGAGGATTTTCTTTTTTTTTTCTCTCTCCGTGAAAGGGAGAGTGTAGGGTGTTACGGGTGCTAAGAGCTTGTCATTGCTGAAGACAATCTCAACGTGAAATTTTTTTGGAATACAGCATGTTAATGTAGACTCCGGCACTTCCTTTACATTAAGAACTGCTTTGGGCCACTTTGAGCAATTAGCGGTGTTTGTTTCCACACCACACTACACCGCAACACACCATATCTCAACACACACACACACACACCTCAACACCACATCACACAACGCGCACCACACCACGTCACACCATGGCACACCACAAAACAACCCCACCCTATTACACCAATCCATGTTTATACCACGCCAACACCCCTCGCCACATCACATTACCACATCACGTCACATCACACTTTACCACATCACATTACACTTTACCACATCACGTCACATCACACTTTACCACGTGACACTACACCACATCACGTAACATACCTTACCACATCACACTACACCACATCACACTTTACCACATTACGTCACGTCACACTTTACCGCATCACGTCGCATCACACTATACCACGCCACGTCACACTTTACTTCATCACGTCACACTACATCACACCTGACCACATCACACTACATCACGTCACATCACACTTTACCACATCACGGCACACCACACAATACCACATCACGTCACACCACACTACACTATACGTCACACCACGCTACACCACAAGTCACACCACAATAAGCAGCGCGGGAGAGGAGATGGGCACCGCCCTCAATATGCTGGCCCCTAGAGAAGCTGAGGTCTCTGATGCCTCGCTTCTCTACAACCACATAGGTTTTGGGACACCTTTACTTTTTTACAGCCCTACTGATCACGAAAGCCATATCTGGGCTGTCACCTTATTCAGTTTTAGTGGGTCCAGTACCTTTCACTTTCAAGTTCAAAACCAACACATCCTAATACCTTCAACTACCCATCACCGTTAATATGAAAAACACATCAACGTAAAATGATACAGTACAGTACCTAAATCATTTCATGTCTTTGGGATAACAAACGTTACCTATATCATTTCATTCCTTCAAGGATAACTTTCTTTTTAATCGCTTTTCTGTATTCGGAAGCAAAGTTGTCATTCGTGATTGCGTCATAAAGAGCTTAATGACGATGATCAAGATAATGGAAGCAGTAGATAATTACGACTTGAGAATACCTGATAGAAAACCTGATAGAACCTGATAGAACCCCTGTGCTGGGCTAGACGGGGATTAAAACGCTATGAATGGATTGGAGATTAGATCTTATCATGTAGAGAGATCCGACACTACAAGGTCTGAACAGTTAAGACCCGACTTTTTATTTTTATTATTCGTTCTTCGATAATAAAACCTCCGAGGTTGAGATTTGAATTCTGGGATCGGGTTGTTTTTTCTTGGTTGTGTGTGTGTGTATGTGAGTGTGTCCCCACCATTAAGGTAGCGGGTATTTCGACTTCGGGGACATGCCGGATTACGACAAAAATGAGCGTTTTGCTCCGACATCAAAGAGGCCACAGAGGAGGAAAGCAGCTGCAGCCAAAGAAAATGAAATCCTGACATTCTTTTGTTCCTGAGGAGTGTCTCGAGTGCTGATCGGTTCTACTGAGCAGTGTCAGTACTGACTGATCTCTTGTGCTTGAGTTACGTACGGTCTTTCGGCTAAGGAGGGTCGGGTCCTTGGGTTTGAAGTTGTGTGTGTGTGTGCTTTCGTTTAGGTCTTTTATAGCAGATTTCCTCTAACCTTTTTCTTTTCTTTCCTCTTTTCCTGTGTGTTTATTTATTTATTCATTCTTCTATTTCGAGGATAACGGAATAAGCACTCATGTGCTTTTTTCCATCCGGTCCCCGTGTGTATGCGTTTTTGTAAATTCTGTCATCTGTTCCCACCGGCGCACAATGGCTTACTCTTCCGAAAAGCGGAACGGGTATTTAAGGTTGCGCAAGATGTTCTGCGTGCGTGTGTGATGTTTGTGTGTGTGTGATAGCAGATGATGGTGGTGGTGGTGGTGGTGGTGATGATGACGATGATACCGCATTCACACAATTTTCTTATCATGACCACGACGATGATGACGACAACGACGATGATAACAACAACGATAATGAAAACGACGACGATGATGACGACGAAGATGATGATGACAGCGACGAGGATGACGACGACAACGCTAATGATGCTGACGAGGATGATGGTGAGTATACAGTAACTGCATTATTTTCTTCTTATCTTCTTCTTCGTCGAACGCTCAGACAGCAACTATTGTCTGTTATAAGAGCGAAAATGCGTCGCGCTGCCGTTAAGCGCCTGACAAGTCAGGCCCAGCGCATTCGACTTCGGCACAAGAGAGAATTGTTATCTTCTAAGTATTTCGGGGGGGGGGGGGGGGGGGGGGGGGGGGGGGGAGGAGACAGGAGAATGGACCAAGATGGCATAAAACAGACAAGAAGGAGGTGGTGACAGGAAGAAAAGGAACGAGGCAGAAACAAAGGGATGGATAGAAAAGAGGAAATTTCTAGCACAGAACTTCCAGAAGGTGGGGATGCTGTTTATACTGAGAGGCCCCAGGCATCCCCACGGGGACAATTTTCTTCTTACGACGACGACAACGAAATCGATGATGATGATGACGACGACGATGGTGATAAGTACGATGTTATCTCTGATGAATGAGGAGGAGGAGGAGATCGAAGACGATGCTATAGATAATATTATTCCAAAGTTACCTCCGGGGGGGTCAAAAAAGAAGTGGGAGGTGCCGGGCGGTGCTGGGCAACAAACTGCTGTATGGAGGCGTTGATCAATGATCACACTTTTCACTGTCACCACCACCCCCTTCCCTCGCCCCTCCCCACTCCTCCCCTACACCCACATCCACCCGCAGACACCATCTGTACTACCCACCTCTTCTCTCTGTTGTGTATGTGTGTGTGTGTGTGGGGGGGGGGGGGGGTGTGATATGTGTGTGTGGGTTGGAGTGGATGCTGTGGTGTGTGAGACTGTGGGTAGGGGGTGTGGTAAGTGTGTGTGTGTGTGTAAGAGTGTGTATGTAAGTGGTGTATGTGTGTGTATAATATGCTTGGGGAAGGGGGGTTCTGGTATGTGTGTGTGTGAGAGAGAGGAGTGGGAGTGTGTGGTGTGGGGGGGGGGGGGGGGAGATGATATGATGTGCATGTGTGTTGGTCTGTGTTCTTGTCTGTCTGTGTATCTGCCTCGCTCTCCGTTGATACGATTGCTTCTTTTTGTTGTGTTGTGTTGTTGTGTGTGTGTGTGGGGTGTGTGTGTGTGTGCGCGCGCGCGCGCGTGCGTGTCTGTCTGTCTCTGTCTCCGTCCCTCTCCTTCCCACAATCCTCACACCTTCTCAAGTATGCCATACTAGCCCACACATCTGTCGGTGTGTATGAATGTAGACATTGAGTTCAGTTCATAAAATAAAATAAAAACATGTGGGGACCGTCAGATGTCTGAAGCACCATAACGGAGGCCTACAATTTGGCAATCAGGTCTGTGGCGCGTGTTGTGTGTGTGTGTGTGTGAGTGGGGGGGGGGGTGTGGGTAGGGTGAGAGAGCGAGAGAGCGAGAGAATGTGTGTTGTGGCGCGGGTGTGTGTGTGGTGTGTGTGTGTGGTAGGGTGAGAGAGCGAGAGAGAGTGTGTATGTATATGTGTGTGTAAGTGTGTGTGCGCGCGCGCGTATGACTGCGTGCCTGAGTGTGTGTTTTTGCGTGCGCGCGTGCATATGTGTGCGTGCGTTCATGTTTGTTAGTGTGCGCGTGCCTTTGAGGGGGGTAAGCGGTTGTATCCCCTCCTCCTCTCCAGTCCATCTCCTGACAACTTCCTGTCATTTTTTTATTTTATTCGTTTGGCTCGCTTCACTCTCTCTTAATCTTCTACGGGATAGCCTAGTGGTTAGAACATTGCGCTCGCAATCTGACGACCCGGGTTCGATTCCCGTTCAAGGGGATATTTTCCCCTGGAGTTAACATCAGTGCAGAATCCACTCTCCCCAATAGTCCTTCGGAGGAGACTATAAACCGAGGTCTCGTGTACGAACGCACGCTGAACATCTTGCGCGCACGTTAAACCCTGTTGCGCTCTTCGTAAGAGTTAGGCCATTGTGTGCCGGTGGGAACAGATGACAAAATTTACAAAAACCACATACACACGGGGACTGGATGTAAAAAAAGCACATAAGTGCTTATTCCAATATCCTCGATATAAAAGAATAACTAATAATAACAAAAGAACTGAATGCCTCCTTCTCACCCTCCCTCCCCCACCCCCTGCCCCCCACCATCCCCACCCCACCTTCACACCACCTTGCAGTGCCGGTCCACCCCTCCCCCCCCCCCCCCCTCCCCCGTCCCCCACCCCCCTTCCTCCCTTTTCCATTTCCAGCCCGAAAGTGTTGTTTTTTTTAGGAGGACGGGAGACAGAGCCACAGCTGCTGCCCCTAAGTGGAAGGGTGTATATTATCACAATACACGACAGATGGTTTCACACTGCCACCCATCTGTTTCTCTCTTCCGTCGGTTTTGGATGAGTGTGTGTGTGGTGTGTGTGTGTGTGTGTGTGTGTGTGTGTGTGTGTGTGTGTGTGTGTGTGTGTGTGGTGGTGTGCAGGGGGTGGGTTGGGGGGGGGGGGGCGATCGTATGTTTTGTCTGTGTGGTGTCTGTGGTGTGTCTTTCTCTGTATGTGTGTTTATTTGTTTGTTTGTTTGCGTGTGCGTGTTTTTATTTATTTTTTATTTTATTCTTTTATATCGAGGATAGTGGAATAAGCACTAATGTGCTTTTTTACATCCAGTCCCCGCGTGTATGCGTGTGTGTTTGTATGCGTGTGCATGAGGAAGAGCGGAATAGCCGTAGGAAAATAAAAATGATCGGCCCACACACGAAACCTTTCTAAAAAAACAAATTGTCCCCGGTACATTAACTATTTGGATTGGGGTTTTTTTTCTTTTTTTCTTTGAGGGGGGGGGGGGGGGGGGGGTAAAGTTCCTGGGCTGGAGCTCCAAGGTTCACAAGTGGTGAGATTTTTTCCCCCATTAAGGTAGCCGCGCTCCGGCTGCGGGAGTGACTAGCTAAATGAATAGTGCAGTCTTTGAATTATTTATATATATGTATTATAATATATATAAAATATATATATATTATTATATATATATATATAATATATATATTTTATGTGTGTGTGTGTAATATATATATAAAATATATATATATATATTATATTTATATATATATATATATATATATATTGGTGGTGTGTGTGTGTGTTGTGTATTTTGCGTTGATCAAAGCAGTGTTAATGGCATTAAAGTATGGCATGGTAAAATAGGATATATATTGTAATGATTTGATAAAAAATTCCTGATACATTTATTGCAAAGCAGAGGCATCAGATAACTTTTTGACTGGATCCCCACTCATGTGGAATTTATTCGAATGAGTGGTTGATTCTCTGCCAAACCAAGGTGCCCTGACACTACAGACTGAAGTGTTTGATTCTAATCTTGCATTGTCCGTCTTAGAAATCACTCTCAGCTTAATGCAATGCTACATTCAACGATTATACGTTAACATTTACAGCAAGTTTCTTTTTGCAGGAAATTAGAAAATCCTAAACATACTGAGATTAAATGAAGGGGAATATAAATATTCAAAATGTAACATGTTGTTGTTCTATCCACTTTCAGTCCTCCTTTGTTCGTTTGATTGCCAATTCTTTTGCATGTTTAAAAGGAGATGGTTTAGATTATTCTAAGAAATATGCATAGTCAAGAAGTTTAATGGGGTGCTGGCAATGTTATGTGTCATTGCTGAATCATTATTTTCACTGTGTTAACCTTTACTGTATGTACATATTATTTATATAATTTTTGTTTTTATATTTTTATTTATTGTCTATACATATATAGTGATAATATATTACTTTTACTCCAGTACTATTTTTACCTATGTGTGTGTGGTTGGGTGCGTGTAGGGAGAGAAAGAGCGAGAATTAGAGAGAAAGAGAGGAAAAGATGAGAGCAGAGAACCTTTTAAAAAGAGATCCCGAGAGATATGCGGTGTGTAATTATAGTTTCTTTTTTTTTTTTTTTGGGTTAATCTGGTGGTCGAATGCGGAGTGGTGTTTATCACCATTAGGAATAGACTTCAAACTGGAAAACAAACAAAAGCAGTCTTTGAATAGAAATGGATCTAGTTAGCAGTTGGCAGACCATTTCTGTAGTAAATTTTCTTTTTCGAATGTCAAGAGGTTGTAGTATTTACTATGCTGTCGTAGCATATTCTATCTTGTTCTCTTTATTTTAATGAATAGTGCCGTCTTTGAATAAAAATGGATCTAGATAGCAGTTGGCAGACCATTTCTTTAATAATTTTTTTTCCAGCAGGTCATATTTCTTACTGTGCTGTTGCAGCATATCCTTTCTCTTTATATTATTTTCAATCTCTACCTTACTTCCCTTTCATCTTTCTTTCCCCTTTCCTTGCAACTATTTTTTTTCGGTTTCTTGTTACTACTGATCATGCTCGCTATTGTCACTTCAGTCCTAACAGTCAACTACACTGTCTTCCTCATCAGTGTCACAGTTTTCCTCAGTGACAGTCTTCCTCAGTGACAGTCTTCCTCAGGGACACAATCCTCCTAAGTGTGACAGTCTTCCTCAGTGTGACAGTCTTCCTCAGTGTGACAGTCTTCCTCAGTGTCACAGTCTTCCTCAGTGTCACAGTCTTCCTCAGTGACACAGTCTTCTTCAGTGACACAGTCTTCCTCAGTAACAGTCTTCCTCAGGGACACAATTCTCCTTAGTGTGACAGTCTTTCTAAGTGTCACAGTCTTCCTCAGTGTCACAATCTTCCTCAGGGACACAGTCTTCTTCGATGACACAGTGTCACAGTCTTCCTCAGTGACACATTCTTCTTCGGTGTCACAGTCTTCCTCAGTGTCACAGTCTTCCTCAGTGTCACAGTCTTCCTCAGTGTCACAATCTTCCTCAAGGACACAGTCTTCCTCTGGGACACAGTCTTCCTCTGGGACACTGTCTTCCTCAGTGTCACAGTCTTCCTCAGTGTCACAATCTTCCTCAGGGACACAGTCTTCCTCAGTGACACAGTCTTCCTCTGGGACACTGTCTTCCTCAGTGTCACAGTCTTCCTCAGTGTCAGGCATTCTCAGAAGAAGAGGGAGGATGACGAGAGGAAAGTAGCAGTAGAAGAAGTGGCAGAAATAGCAGCAGCAGCCAGCAGCAGTAGTAGTAGTAGTAGTAGAAGTATAGTAGTAAAGGATGAAGGGGGAGAGGAACCGGAAGAAGACGAAGAAGAAAAAGTAGCAGCAGCAGCAGAAGAAGGAGGAGGAGAAGAAATTTCCTGTCAAATTTGGCTGTTCCCATTGTAATACTGTCGTAACACAATTTGATTTCAAAGCAATCCCAGAATGCTGGGTTTTCAATCCAACTTTGAACAACCCTGTTTTGTTTTTAGCAATCCCCGTTTCGTTTTGATTCCGTCTCTATTTAACTAATCCTGTTTCCATCGCAATCCCTTTTCTGGCAAATTTCTGTTCCAGTAACAATTCCGTTTCCAATTCAAATCTACTGTTTCCAGTATATCCAAGTGGTCACAACCGTTTGACTCCAACCTCTGGATCCATGAAGTCGTGCGTTTGAGTATCGGCATCGGTGCCTCTTGAATGAATGGTGGGGAGTTTTGCCACCTGCCAGCTCAACTGAAAATGCAGACTTGCCATTTCCTTAATTCCGTTTGTGTTTATGCACGTGCAGAGGATCAAAATATGCACGTTAAAGATCCCATATTACGAAACAGGAACATACCCAGCATGCAGCCTGTACAACAAAAATGAGCTGCTCTGAAGTCCGTGTGTGTCAGCTGAGGCCAGCTGGAAGACCTCCTGCAGAGTTACAAGCACAGGAGAAGACCAGGCACTACACATCCCAACCCAGTAAAGGAAATGCCGAGAGGAGAAGTAAATAGCTCTGTGGCACTTCTCCCATGACAGTGGAACACTTCCTCCAGACCTGTCTGTCCAACACACCAAAACCTGAGGGCCAATATCTGGCCTACTGACCTGCCGATGAGGGACAAACTCTTCGGACCCCCGGAGGGCCTTCAGCGCAGGGCAGCATTTGTCAGGGCCTCAGGAGTTGCTGTCTGAGCGTTCGAAGAAGAAGAAGAATAGCTCTTTTTTAACATTCGTGTATCATCGACAAGTCTGACTTTCGCAATTCCTGGGGGGTCTTTTTTTTCTTTTCTTTTCTTTTTCTTCGTTTCACTGTCGTGACGCTTCTGCTCTCTCTTCTTTTACGTCACTTTATACGTCATCGAACGTGAGCAATTCCTTACGTACAGCTGTACCTGTTAAAATTACAAAGTTGTAAATCAAGACTACGCTGTTTATATCATGAAGTGAGAGCTATGACCGCACTGATTTCCAAGTTTTTGTCACGAGCCTCTTCAGTCCGCACACATGAAAATGTCATCTCTGTCTCTGACATTACCTTTCCTATCTTCGTGGGGTGCGTAATCATGGCGTAAAGGTGGTTGAATTATGGGGTGGTATGGTAGGACATGAGTCAAAGAGTGGGTAGGTATATGCGGTGGGCATGCGGTGTGTGTGTGTGTGTTGTGTGTGTGTGTGTGTGTGTGTGTGTGTGTGTGTGTGTTGTGTGTGTGTGTGTGTGGTGTGTGTGTGTGTGACAGAGAGAGAGGACACACACAACACACACACACACACACACAGAAGGAAAGAGAGAGAGAGAGTGTGTGTGTGCGTGCGAGCGCGCGCTTGCGCTCGTACGTGTGTCTGTCTGTGTGCTTTTGTGTCTGTATGAGTTTGTGTGTGTGCGCGCGCGCGCTCGTGTGTATGTGTGAAATCAAAAGAGAGAGCGAGGGTGGAAACGGAAAAACAGACAGATAGGTAGGCAGAGAGATACGGTCTGTATAGATTTTTGGGGGTGTGCTTTTGGGTGTATCTACATCATCAAGCAGTGAACAGGCATCCATTCAACAAGCCCCTACCCCCCCCCCCCCCCCCCCCCATCTTCTTCTTTTGCTCATTAAATTAAAATTCTTACTGGAAAACATGTAACTTCAGTAACTGATATCATGAACTGCTTACAATCATAGAAAAATCTCTTGAACATTTGGTAGTTCATTTGTTATGAATATCTATAGTAAGTGGTTTTCCTTCATTACAGTGTATTATTTACAGTGTCACAGATGGGACATCAACCCCCCCCCCCCCCCACCCCACACACACACACCACCCGCGCGCGCGCACACACACACATACATACACACATACACACACACACACACACACACACACACATACACACACACACACAATGACATAGTAGTATTACATCCAACAGATGTGTTCATTGCCTATGAAATATCCGTGTTTTATACATATGTGTGCGTGTGTGTATGCGTGCGTGTATGTGTGTGTGTGCGTGCACGCCTGTGTGTGTATGTGTGTGAGAGGGAGTGAGAGAGAGAAAGTGTGTGTGTATGCAATCGTTGCTGATGTGTGTGTGTGTGTGTTGCGTGTGTGTATGCAAATCGTGTTGATGGTGCGTGGTGCGTGCGTGCGTGCGTGCGTGCGTGCGTGCGTGCGTGCGTGCGTGCGATGGTGTGTGTGTGTGTTGTGTGTGTGAGTGAGTGAGTGAGTTAATGTGAGTGTGTGTGTGTGTGTGTATGCATGTATGTGTATGCGTGCGTATGCATGTATGCGCGTGAGCGCGGGCGCGTGCACGACAGAAAAAAGAGAAGTATAACAAAAGTTGACAGTAAAGAGACCTCTGAACCCGACTGAACAGATGTGTCATCTACACATAAAATGACATGACCCGATTCCTCTACACATATAAATTACGACACGTTTCATCGACACATAGACCATGACATGACATACTTCATGTACACACAAACTAGGCTGACGTGGCAGACGTCATCTACGTGTAAACCACGGCGTGACGCAATACCTCTACACGCGCATCATGGCATATTTCGTGACGTGCATATTTACATGTATCATGACAGGATATTTCTGTATACAATAATTCATGACATGCCTTGTTTATATCGACATAAAATCTTAAATGGTGGTCTGGGTGCTAGTCTTTCCAATGAAGCCCAAAAAACCTGAGTTCCCGTGTGCAAGACGCGTTTAAACCGCACGTAAAAGAACCTACGGCAACAAAATTCTGCAGAGAAGCAGCCACTTTTATAGAGGAAGGAATACGCTTGCAGGGAGGATTGAAAAGAATACCAATGGGTGGCGATGTTCTTGAGGTGATGCACTCTTCCCAGGGAGAACAGCCCGAATTTCCACGCAGAGAAATCTGCCGTGGTACTTACAGTGGTATACAAGACAATACAATACAATACAATACAATACAGTACAGTACAATGCAATAGAATACTATACAAAACTATGCGACGCTATACAATGCAATGCCAAGAATTACAATACAATGCAATAAAATAAAACACAATATAGTACAATGTAGTGCATAGCAACACAATGCAATCCAATACAACACTGTTCAGTACACAAAGCAGTGCATTGCAATATAATGCTGTGCAATACAATGCAATACAGTACAATACAATGCAGCGCATAGTAATACAATGCATCACAATACCATAATAGTAATAATAATGATATATGGAATTGATATAGCGCTGAATCTTGTAAAACAAACAAATCGAAGCGCTGGCACTCAAATCATTTACACGCATGCAACTTTCCTCAAATATAATCAATAACGATTTAAAATAATTAATGCATGTGTGGGGCGGGGCGGCACAACCACAACCACACACCACACACACACACACCCCCACACACACAAAACCTGCGCGCGCGCGCGCGAACACATTGGAGTAAAGGGTTTTTTGAAAAGTAGGGAGGATAGGGGGGGGGAAAAGTCTCGGGTGGGAAATAAGTGTTTTTTGAGGCGGATTTGAAGGTATAAAGGAAGGTTTTGGGCAAAAAAAAGAGGGAGGCTTTCCCGGTGGATGGCCAGAAACCAAAAAGAGTGAGGGCCAACAGGGGTTTGTTTGAATTGGGTGTTCGAAGAAAAAAGTATTGCGGGTGAACGAAGGGGAACAATAAAACCCAACAGGGGGGGATGGGAAGAACAGAAGCTAATCCTCGGGGACACCAACCCCACCCCCCCCCAGCCCCCCCTGCCCGGAAAAAGAAACCCCCTTTTGTACCCAGACGGCCACTGAAAACCACCAAAATGACCCCGCAGAGTGCGGGCCCCCCTGATGGTGGCCCCGCGGTGGCCTGACATTAACAGCATCCTGTCAACGTCTGACCCCATGGGTGCCACTAACAAACCTGGGTATGGTTGGGGGGAAAGATCGAATGACGGCGTGGGGAAAAGCATGATGAAGTTTGTGGTGTCTAAAAGTTTTTTTGTCGCTAAGTGGGTTGATGGTCAACTGCGCGAAAACCCCGGGCAAAACGTAACGGAAATTACTTTAAAAGTTAGCACCGTTTTAATCGAAGCATAGAAAAAAAACCCTAATGGTTTGCAGTAAAAAAAGGGTTAAATAAACTCCAAAATCATCAGTGAGAATGCGAACGTCAACGAGACTCGCTAAATTTTCCCGGGAAAATTGGTTTGTTTTACCGATTCGCTGCTCACAGAGACAAGGGAAAAAAATTTTTGATACATTTATTGAAGCGAGGCATACAAATAACATTTTTCTGCGTTCCTTTTCCCCTGTGGGAAATTTTTGGAATGTGTTGGTTTTTTTAGCAAAACAAGGTCCTGATTGCAAAATTTAAACGTTTTGATTCCAGCTCGCATTGTCCTCCCCTGAAATTAATGCTAAAAATTTAGAATTTTATCATTCCAAAATGAAGAAAAACACTTTTTAAAACATTTTTTGCTCCGAAAGTAGCATTTTAATGTATAAAATGAGGCTAAAAGATGGAACACCCAAAAACTCTAAAAATAGAATGTTTGTTCCAATTCTTTTAATCCACCCTTTATTGTTTGATTGCCCCAAATTTAAATACCTGTTTTTAAAAGGAAAGGAAAAGATATTTATAAAAAAAATGCCACTGTTCAAGAAATTTTATATGACTCTCAGCAGTTCATAACATCAGTTGCTGAGATTATATTTTTCTTCACCAGTAAGACCTCTACTGTAGATAGTTGTGATAATATAAATATACGTACATTAAAGAGAGAGAGAGAGAGAGAGAGAGAGAGAGAGAAAAGAGAGAGAGAGAGGGGAGAGAGAGAGAGAGAGAGAGAGAGACAGATGTTGGTTTAAATGCGGGTGTGTCCTTATCACCAAATAGTGATGGACATTAAACAAAACAAAACAAAACAAAGAGGCAAGAGGAATGGTCAGATTCGGAAGCGTCTTGTCTTGCTGATTTGCAGGCTGGTATTGGCAGAGCCCCCCCCCACCCCCCCCCCCCCCCCCCCCCCCCCCCAAACCCCCCCCCCCCCCCCCTCCCCCCCCCCCCCCCCCCCCCCCCCCCCTGGTAAAAGGATGAAGGAAAAGGGCGAATTTTCCCACGGGGAAATTTTCCAAAACCCTTTGGAGGGGGAAAGTTCTTGTCTCGCCCGGAATACCTATTCAGAACATTGCGCCGCAATCTGCCCCCGGGTTCCTTCCCGTTCAAGGGGATATTTTCCTCTGGATTTAACTTCCAGTCCCAACTCCATTTTCCCCCCAAAAATCCTTGGGAAATAACTGAAAACCCCGGGGGCCCCCGTGTGCGAACGCACGCAAACATTTTGCGAAACACTTTTAAAATCCGTCCCGCTTTTCGAAAGGGTAGCCTTTGGGTGTGCCGGGGGAACTGATGAAAAAAATTTCCCACAAATTTCCGCTTACATAGGGGGACTGGAATTTTTAAAAGCACATAAGTGCTTTTTCCCCTTTAATCCTCGAAAATAAAAGAATTTAATTAATTTTTAAAAAAATAAAAAAAAATTAAAAAACCTTGTCAGCGTTTACCAATAAAAACCTCACGCCCCAAAACGTCAAAAGAAGATAGCAGAAACCACCTAAAAACACCACACAACACAACACTGTCTCTGTCTCTCTCTCACCCACACATACCACAATCTCTCTCTTTTTTATTTTTGCCCCCCCTTCCCCCCTTTGTTGTTTCTTTTTTTTTCCCCGTTGGTTTTTTTGCGGTTTTGGGTTTTGGGAAGGGAGGGGGGGGTTGTGTTTTTTGTTTTATTTTATTTTTGGTTTTGTTTTTTTCCCCCTCTCTTTTTTCGGGTTTCTTTTGTTTTTTTGTGTGTGGGTTTTTCCCCCCCCTTTTCCCTGTGTATGTACGGGTTTTGGGGGTTTTATTTAAATTTATTTTTCACATAATGGTATCCCAAGGGGGGGGACTGGATGAAAAAAAAAAAAGACGGGGTACTTATTCTTTATCCTCGAAAAAAAAAGGAATCTGCCCATTGTCATCTCTTTTCCCCTCTCCACCTTCTCTCTCTCTCCCCTCTCTCTCTCTCTTTTTCTTTCCTCTCTCCCCTCTCTCTCTCTTTCCATCTCTCTCTCTCTCCCTCTCTCCACTCACAACCAAAACACACACAAAACACACACAACACACACACACCACACACACACACACACACAACAAAAACAAAAACAACAACAAAAACCAACCCCAACACACAAAATACAACACACAACACAAACAAAAACAACACAACACACAAAAACCAAACAACAAACCACACAAAAAAACCACACAACATCACAACACCAACACAAAAAACACCCCACACACACAAAACACACAAAAGGGGGCCCCTTATTTTGGGTGTCAACATCATGGGAAATTTTTAGCGGGGTGGGGGGGTGGTTGGTTACCGGGAAATCAAAAAGGGGGACAAAATTTTTAAATTTCCCCAAAAGAAAACCGGGCAGCAGTTTTTGGTCCCCTTCTGCTATAAAAATAAATAAAAAAAAATACAATAAATGGAATAGAATTGGTTCGGGGGTTTTTGTTGGTATGTAAGAATTACCCATGAAACCCACACTTTCCTGTCTGTCGGGCCTGTCTTTTCTTCTGTCTGTCGGGTCTCTCCCCTCTCTCTCTTCTCTTTTTCCCCCTCTTTTCCTCTCTCTCTCCTCTTCTCTCCATCTCTCTCTCTCTTTTCTGAGAGTCAAGTAATCTCTGAGAGAGAGAGAAAAGAGGAGAGAGAGAGAGAGAAGAGAGAGAGAGAGTGTGTGTGTGTGTGTGTGTTGTTTGTGTGTGTGTGTGGGTGTTTTTGTGTGTGGGTGTGGTTTTGTGCGTGCTGCTTTGCGTGAGCGCGCTTGTGTGTGTTTTTAAAAATAAAAATATGGAAAATTTTATATACCCCGAATCTTGTAAAAAAAAAAACCCAAATTTCGAAGCGCTTTAGAGAGACAGGGGGAGGGAGAGCGTGGGGAAATCTTTGGGAAATGTGTGTGTTTGTTCGCGCGGTGCGCACGGGGTGAAAGGGCCTGTTTCCTTGGGGCCCGTGCATACGCGCAGACTTGTTTGGGCGGTGTGAATGCGGGGCACACACGCGCGCGGGGCCCCACGTGAAATGAAAAACACAATTTGGACGGTAAAAAAAAAACAACTACACCCCGGGGGGAAAACCCCCCCCGAATTTACATCTGAATCACTCCACAAAAACTAAAACCCCCAAACCCCCCGGGCCCCTTTCCTTTTTGCCCCCTTTTTTTAATTTGTTTAACAAGTTAAAAAAACCAAAAAAAATCGGGAAACTCGGGGAAGGCTTTTTTGTTTTAAACCCCCAGAAAAGAAGAAAGACAGGACCTATAAAAATGTTACTGACAAGGAGAAAGCACCGAATTTAGCTGGGGGGTTTTTTTTTTTATTAGGGGTGAAAGGGGGACCCAAAAAAACCCCCAAAAAAACCTACACTTTCCCCTTGTTCCTTTCCCCCCAAAAAAGGGAAGTGCAATTAAGTGTTTAAAGGGGGAAAATCAAACCCAGTGATTTTGGGGGGTCTGGGATAAACTAGTTTTAAAGCAAGGTAAAAGAAAAAGGGTTCCCGTAACCTATGCCCTCTGGGGGAAAGGGTTTCCCAGAGACCTCAGCTTCTCGGGGGGCTGCAAAATGGGGGCGGCCCCTATCTTTCTCCTCGCTGCTTTGCCTTCCCTGTTCCTAAAAAAGGGAAAGGTACCCTTTTAAACAGTTTGGTAAAACTGGGGAACGACAAAACGGGTTTTAGCCAGCCCCACTCCCCGGGAAAAGGCTAGGCTATAGTGGTTGATCATCTCCAGACCCCAGATCTTTAAAGGGTGGGGGGGGGGTTTGGTGGTGGGTTTTGGCTGGGGTGGGGGGGGAACCTTACTTACAGCCTTTTTCCAAAATTTTTGGGGGCAGTGGATGGGTTTCCCCCCGGGGGGGGGGGGGGGGGGGGGGGGAGGGGGAAAGGGACCTCAAACGGGGCGATTGCTAAAACCCCGGGTTTTTACAATCGTCATCAGATCTTTTCCAAACCCTCCACCCCGTCAGATCGCAAACTAAAACCCCCTAAACCACGGGGCCCTGCCCCACCCCCCCCCCTCCCCCCCCCCCTCCCCCCAACCTTCCCCCCCCACCCCAAAAAACAATTTTGATCTCCCTACAAAAGAACAGCCCCCAAACAGAAACAGAATAATTAGGTCGTACAACATTTTGTTGTGTTTTTGGTGTGTGTTGTGTTGTGTGGTTTTGGTGTTTTTGTGGGGTTGTGGGTTTTGTGTGTGTCTTTTTATTGGGGGTTGTTTTGGGTGAAATGGTTTAAACAGTTTTTGAAGGTTTTGGGGTTGGAGTATGTCATTTTTGCCTTGTTGACAATGCCCAGGGGTTTTAAAGGGGCGCCAATTTTCGTTTTAAACGGCTTAGCCTCCTGATAGATGAATTTTTTCCTGGGGTTTCCCCAAATTCCCCTGTAAGAACACCCCGAATCAAAGTAACCCCCGGGTCCGAGGTCGCCCCGTACCCCTAGCCGGGGGAACAAAAGTAAGAAAATCTTCTTCACAGCGGCTTTTTCCCCTTCAAGATACCTGTCCCTTTAAATTTAACAGGAGAAACATTAGAGAGAAAACGTGTTTTTACAAGAATGAAAGCCTTCCCCCAGCCACCCCCCCCCCCTTCCGTGTCCCGGTTTTAAACCCGTGAGGAAGTTTACAACAGAACCGACAAAATTTTATTTATGATTTAATTTTCCCTTGGTGAACAGAGGAAAGTCCCTAACCAGCAGGGAGTTCTGATGACGTCAGTGTTCTTGAAAACCTGACGACGTCATGACACAGCAGGGATTTCTTGAGGGCGTCCCGTTTTTGAAACCCGAGTGGGTGACGTCCCCCAAATTCTGCTGATGAAGCCTGAGCGACCCTCCCTGACACAGCAGGGATTTCTGATGACGTCAGTGTTCTTGAACAAGTGGGTGACTCACCAGTGCTGCGAGTAATAACAAAAGATCCTTCCCATACCCTTTTTAAAAAAAATTTTTATTATTTTGAGGGTAAAGGGAAAACCAGAAAATCAATGGCACAAAACCCTTGGGCCCCGCGAAGTCAGGGGGGAAAAAAAAAGGGAGGGAAAAAACAACCCAGGGAAGGGCCCAACCCCAAATTTTAAAATACATTGGGAAAAAAGGATAACCCTGAACAAAAACGTGGGGTTTTCTCGTTTTTCAAAGACAAACCCTGAACACCGTCATGAACGTCACCTGTGTCCCCGCAACCCTTTTACCATCCGCCGAGAGCAACCCCCTTTAACCCTAACTTTTAGTACAGGCAAAACGCCCCCACACAGGGGTGCACAATAAGCCGTAGAAAAAATTTTATGACCCCTAAAAAGAGGGTTTTTTTAATCAAAAAAAAACCCAAAAAAGACACCCAAATTTTGCAAGGCGACGGAACGCCAAAGGGAGGAGAAGATGCATGGAAAACTGGGGGGGCGTTTTGAGCCACATTGTAATTTAAACCAAAAACAAATGAAAGGGGGCCCTTTAGACTCCTGAGGTTTTTCCCCGTAAAAACCACCTCCAACTAGTGAAAACACTTGGCCCCACACAAAAAATCCCGAAAAAGGACATGGGATTTGCCCAAATGGAGAACACCACAACCAAAAAATTTTCATCATGGGGAAAAGACGTTTTTAGTCTAGCGTTTTTAAAAACGCACGACACAAGTTTTTTCCCGACAGGGCAAAGGGATGACATATCTTGGATGATTACTTTCCCCACTTTCGTCTAAAGAAAATCCACAACGGAACAAACAGGGTCAAATTTTACCCTCAGAAAACTGAAAGGGCCCAGAGGAAAATTTGAAATTTTTCAAGCAAGGGAAAAGGGGGAAAATTTGCAGCACTCACTGGAAACTCAACATGATACACGAAAGAATAGCTTCAATAAAAGCGGTGACTGAAACAGCAAACGACTTTTTTTGGCAAAAGCCGACCATCAAAAAACCAGGGGCACAAACCCAAAACCTTCCCCCAAAATATGCACAAACGTAGAGAGTGAAGGGAAAAAAAAAAATGAAACAAAAGGAAAAAAGAAACAATAAGGGGATTTAAAAAAAAGAATCAGGAAAAATCCAAAGACGGGGGCAAAAAGAATTGGATCGGTGAACAGGCCCCGACCTTTGGGGAAAACCAAAAAAACGATAGCAAGAAAAACAATCACTGGTGAAAGACCTACCACACAAAACAAAAAAAGGATTTTTTAATCCAAAACAAAAAAGGGAAGTGTCCACTGACGAACCCGAATTCTAAAAAGATGGGCAGAAAAAACTGCCCGCCTGTATAAAATAGAACCGCAGGAGATCCAAAGTCCTTTAAGTACCCGAAAGCCCAAAAACAAAAGACCCGTCACCCTATCCCCGAGAAAATGGAAAAACAGTCAATCGCTGAAAAAAAAGGGAAATCAGCAGGGGCGACAACATTCCCGCTGAGTTGGTCCAACTGGAGGGGGAAACCATGATCCGCGCCCTACTAAGAATCTGCAACAAGAAACTGGGAGACAGGAAAATGGCCCCAAAACCAGGGGGCCCGTCACTCATCACCCCCCTCCCCAAGAAAGGGAAAACACAACAAAAAGCCATAAATTTCCCCCCACAAAACAGCCTCATATGCACCCAAAAACAAGGTCCCTGCTGCAGATAAAATTTAATAGACGAAGCCACAAGCAGAGAAACCCTCATTTTTCTGGGGGAAAAACAGGTTTTTAGAGCAGGGGGGCAGCACAACAAACAGATTTCAACCCCAGAAAATACTATGTGAGCGGGACCCTTTAAAAATCAACAAGACCTTTACCACGTATTTTTCGATTTTAAGAAACATTTTTACGGGTGGGGCCCTCAGCTTTGTGGGGGAACCTTTAATTTTTACAGCAAACAAAGCAAACCCCATTTAGAGCCCTCAAAACCGCGTACACGAGGCCCCCATGCGTGGGACTACAACCAAAAACAAATTAAATGGTTTCGAACAACATTGGGGTAAGGCAGGGGGTCTACTCTCACCCACTCTTTCAACATCTTCCCCTTTAGAGAAACATGGGTATCACTGGAAAAATCATGAAGGAAACAGTCAACATTGGTGCAAGAAAAACCAACCCCCCCCCAAACCTCCGCTTCGCAGATGACATTGGGTGGAATACCAGGATCAGAAAAAGAGCTTTCCACCTAACAGAAAAACTTGGGTAAGGCCCCAAAACATACGGCATGGAAATCAATTTCAGAGAAAAACCCCCAAAATGAAAAAAATAAAAACACCAACGGGATTAGCCCTTTATATCAGGGGTTAAAAGACCCAGAAGCGGAAAAAAATTTAAAGCTTCAAGTACCTGGGAAACCATTGTTTTCAGACCCGGGGCCAAGGGCCCGAATAGTATGCAGGAAATGCACAGACATAAACTTTGTCAAAACAAAAAACCATCTGGGGAGACAAAAATATCTCACTTATCTCCAAAATCAGACTAATGCGCTCCCCTTGGGCATATCCATATTTCCTTTTTGCCTGTGAATCATGGGCCCTACTGCAGATTTGGGGAGAAAGGACAGGGATGGAATGAGATGCTTTTTGGAGACTCCTTGGCAACTTTCCCACAAAGAAACCCCATAAGGCCAAAAAAAAAGCGTGCATAACAGAAACCCGCAAACCCTTTGGACCCTATGAGAAACCCTAACGATCGTGAAAAAAACGTAAACTTTAAATGGTTTTGGGCATGTCCAACAAAAACCCAAAGGGAAATTTCAAAGACGTTTTCAAGGGACTGTCCAAGGAGGGGAAAAAAAAAGGCAAACCCAAAAAAGAGCTGGGGGGATTTCCCTCAGTGAATGGACAGGGCCCAGAACTCAACAAAACCCTGAGAAAAAGGGAGAACAAGAGAGGGTTTGGGGGGAACGTTGCGATCCTTTTAGGGGGCCCCCACGGGCGTCAAACTACGGACAAAAATAAGATATGCTTTTTTTTAAAATTTTGTCCCCGTGTGTAGCAGTGTGGGGGGGGGTGGGGGTGTGAGAGAGAAGAGAGATATGTTTTGGTGTGTTGTGGGTGTGTGTTTTGTGTGTGGTGTGTGTTTTGTGGGGGGTGTGTAACAGCATGCACGCTAGCAAGCACGAAAAGCCACACATCATCAAACATAAAATTTAACAACAAAAATGTTCCCCAAAAAAAGAAGAAAAATGTGGAGAGAGAGGGGAGAGAAGGGAAAAGAGAAGAGAGAGAGAGATAGAGAGAGAGAGAGAGAAGAAAGAGAGAAAAACTCAGGAACCCAGGGAAATCAGGGTTTTAAGTGTAAGGCAACCCGGCCTGAACAAGGGGGAAATTTGTTTTTGACAAAAAAAAAAAAACCAAAATTTTAAAAAAACAGTAAGGGAAAAAAACCCCTAATAATGTTGGCATAATAAAGAGTGATTTCCAAAAAAAAAAAATGAACTAGTTTTTCCCCTTTTTTTTTCACCATTAAACCTACAATTCCCCGGGGTTTCAGGCAAGAAAAATATCATCCCCAAATGTCCCCTTTTAAAAGAGAGAGAGAGAGAGAAGAGAGAAAAGGGGAAGAAGAAGGAAAAGAGAGAGAGAGAGAGAGAGAAAAGAAGAGAGAAAAGAGAGACATTAAAAGGGAAATTTAAAACCCTGCCTTAGCCAAATACAATGTAAAAAAAGAGGAAAATTTTTTGCTATAACAGCACCTATCCCAATTTTCCAATCTCTTGTTTTGTTTTTGGGGAGACAGACAACAGAGAGATAAACAGAGAGAACAGAGAGTGGGGGTTTTTGGGTTTTTAAAAGTTTAAATTTTTACTACCCAGCTCTGCCTTTTTACAAAGGGAAAAAAACACAAACACCCCGTTTAAAAGAAAACTATAACAGGGGGATGCAAATGTTTTTTGCAAAAAAAAGATCCACTCATCCACCAAAAAACTTGCTTAAAAAAATTGGGGGTCAATCCAGTTGCAAAAAATGCAAAAAAGAAAAATAAAAAAAAAATTTAAAAAAAAAAAAAAGAAAAAAAAAAAAGACCCAACCCCTTTCAAATTTCATGTCAAAAAATATATTTTTAAAAGTTTTTTTAAACTTCTGAAACGAAAATTAAAACCTGTGGGTTTTTGATGCCATTTTCATAAACTCCAGTGAAAATTTCTACAAGGGTGCTAATTTTGGGTTGGGCTTTTTGTTTGTTTGTTGTGTTGGGTTTTTGCAACATATTTAGCTAAAAATTTGGTAACACGGTCACTTTCAGATGACAGGGAGGAGAGAAAAGGGGAGAGAGAGAAAAGGGGAGAGAGAAGAGAAGAGAGAGAGAGACAACAGAAAGACAGACAGACAGACAGACAGACAGACAGACAGACAGACAGAGAAATTGCCAGAAAGACCAGTTCACCCGATAATGTAAGCGAGTGCAAAACTTATTTTTGACATTCAGAAAAAAATGCAAATTGTTCACGCTCCTTTAAGAAAATATAAAATCGTTGTCGCTTTTGTCTGATAAAGAAGATGCAAATCGCCCAACGCTATTTTACAAAATGCAAAACATAATTTTATTCAACAAGGTTGTATTTTTTTTGTCTTTTTTTTTTCAACCCTCGTCGAATTGCACACAGGGTTTAGCGTGCACCCAATGATCCAGTTTACGCCACATTGACTTTGTACGCGTCCCCCCTCCTCCACCCCAACCCCCCCCCCCCCTCTCCCTCACCCACCAACCCCCTAAACACATTCCTCTCTCTCTTTCTCTCTCTCTCTCTATGTATATATATATATATAATATATATATATTAATATATATATATTATATATAAATAACATATAGATAGATATGTGCGTGTGTTGTGCTCTCTCTCTTCTGTCTGTCTGTCTGTCTGTCTGTCTGTCTGTCTGTCTCTCTCTCTCTCTCTCTCTCTCTCTCTCCTCTCGAAATAAAAGAATTTGTCATTACCATTCTCTCTCTCTCTCTCTCTTCTCTCTCTCTCTCTCTCTCTCTCTCTCCTCTCTCCTCTCTCTCCCTCTCTCTCCTCTCTTCTCTCTCTCTCTCTCTCCTCATCTCCCCCCCCCCCTCTCCTCTCTCTCTCTCTCTCTCCTCTCTCTCCCTCTCTCTCCCTCTCTCTCTCTCTCTCTCTCTCCCCCCTCTCTCTCTCCCCCCTCTCTCCCCCCCCCTCTCTCTCTCTCTCTCTCTCACTCCCGGGCTCAATTCCCGTTCAAGGGGATTTTTCCTCTGGAGTTAACATCAGTGCCGACTCCGCTCCCCCAATAGTCCTTCGGATGATACTATAAACCGAGGCCCCGTGTGCAAACGCATGCAGAACATCTTGCGCACACGTTAAAACCCGTTCCGCTTTTCGGAAGAGTAGGCCATTGTGTGCCGGTGGGAACGGATGACAAAATTTACATGCACACAAACTGCATACACACAGGGACTAGATGTAAAAAAAAAGCACATGAGTGCTTATTCCATTATCCTCGAAATAAAAGAATAAATAAAAGAATCTCTCTCTCTCTCTCTCTCTCTCTCTCTCTCTCTCCCT
>CM054145.1:21015623-21061699 GCA_028751875.1 Rapana venosa
CATCATCACTGACCATCATGCAATCCAAAAAAATTGTGATTAATGGCTCCAAATGCTTCGGTCTCATGGTGACCTCAGTGTCGGTTTCTTGGCACATCTGTGTATGTGGTGAGTCTGTGTCAAAGCCTTCGGAGTTTGAGGTTCACGGGAGATCGTTGGAGAGATTTCGTCGTGGTCGACACCCCGAGTGGGTGTCTCACTCGGTCTGGCTCTGCGACTGATCTACTACTGTCGTTAGTAGGGGACTTAGTAGATGGCATCCTACGAATGTCATCTCAGAACAGGCCACCCTAAACACCACCAAAGTGACCCAGCAGCAGTGCAGGGCCTCTCTGGATGGTGGCCCGATGGATGCCTGACATTGACAGGCTAGGCTCCCTGTGGACTTCTGACCCTGATGATGCGACAAAACCAACCTGGGAATAGCTGGGGCGTTTATGGCTGAGAAAAAGAGGATCTGACTGCATGAGCCCTGTGTATGAATGGCGTGTGTCTGAAGTGTGAAAACACGGTTCGAAACATCAACCAGACCATTCTAAAGCATAACAAGATTTCAACGTAGGCCTTGACACTAAGCTTACATCCGTAACTGACTAAGCTTTTGGCCTGGGGGATGTGGAGGAAGTGGTTGAACTCTCCATGAGCCCAGTGTAAGGAATAGGTGTGGTCTGAAGTGTGACGTTGAAACACAGGTTAGAAACATAATTCAATCCATCAAAGCGTTGGCAACAAGACGTCTTCAACATAAGGCCTATGAACATGGCTTACATCTGTGACTAGTGCGTAAAGTTTGGCACTGGGCGTTGGGATTGGACTGTGAAAGAGGATGGGTTGCGGAGAGATTCTGTCGTGTGGTGCCCTCAGCGGTGTCAGTGATGTACGGTGTGGGTGATGGTGGGTGTGTGATGCAGTGGTTAGAAAAGTGTTATGTCATAGCGTGTTGTGGTGACGGTACGTCCTAAATAACCTGTGGTGTTCGCTGTGACGTGTGTCGTGTATGTGTGTGAATGTTAGATGTGGACGTGTGATGAGTGAGTGTGGATGTGTGGGAGTTTGGATGGCTTGTTGTGTGTGTGTGTGTGTGTGTGTGTGGTTGTGTGTGGTGTGTGTGTGTGTGTGTGTGTGTGTTGTGTGTTGTGTGTGTGTTACGTGGTGTGGGTGCGTGTGTGTGTGAGAGATAGAGAGAGGTGTGTGTTTGGTGTGTGTGTGTGTGGTTGGATGGGAGAGAGAGAGAAAGAGAGAGGGAGTGTGGGGGGGGGGGGGGGGATGAGTGGGGTCGGTGTGTGTGTGACTGGGGGGGGGGGGGGGGGGAGACGGGTGGGAAAGCTGGTACTGGGGATGAGGTCCAGGACATAACTGCACATTTAATGGCCACAACCCAGCAGGTGTCTGCTACCAAACCCCCCTTATCTGCAGTTGGTGCGTGCGTGCGTGCGTGGTATGTGTGGTTGGTGTGGGTATGTGTGTGTGTGTGTGTGTGTGTGTGTGTGTGTGTGTGGCGTGTTGTGTGTGTGTTGGTGTGCGCGTGTGTGTCTCGTGTGTGTGTGTATGTGTTGTGTGTCTCGTTGTGTGTGTGTGTATGTGTTTGTGTTGCGCGCGCGCGTGCGTGTCTCCTGTGCGTGTGTGTTGTGTGTGTGTGTTTGTGTGTGTGTGTGTGTGTGTGTGTGTGTGTGTGTGTGTGTCTCGTGTGCGTGCGTGCGTGTGTCTGTGTCCTTCTGTGTCTGTGTGTTCGTGCGTATGTGTACGTGCGTGTGTCTGTGTCTATGTCTGTGTCTCTGCTCGTGCGCGCACGCGCCTGCGGGTGCGGCATGCAGACTGCACCGTTTTGTGGGTTGCTGCAATGCTTGTTGACAATGATTTTCAGATCCTGCCCATAAGCCCGATACAAGGAAAGTCCTCTGTTGGGAGAACCAAACTGTGACTGTATCTGATTAACCCTTTTATCCATACAACCTGAAAGGAAACAGGAGGACATGCGCACTCACCATCAGTGCCTGCCCGGATGTGCACTAACCGAAATTCGAACAGTTAAAAAGAATTCGAATCTGTTTGCACCTTGCCTGATACTGGAGTGAGTTCGTTCTCTCTCTCTCTCTCTCTCTCTCTCTCTCTCTCTCTCTCTCTCTCTCTCTCTCTCTCTCTCTCCCAATCTCTCTCTCTCTCTCTCTCTCTCTCTTCTCTCTCTCTCTCCCCAATCTCTCTCTCTCTCTCTCTCTCCTCTCTCTCCCATTCTCTCTCTCTCTCTCTCTCTCTCTCTCTCTCTCTCTCTCTCTCTCTCCTCTCTCTCTCTTCTCTCTGCTATGTGGAGCACACGTGAATCAGAGCTTCATTAGGGAAAGTACAGTGAAGAGGCGATACATTGACCAAAAGGTTGTATGTCTACCAAAAGCGTTATACATTCAGCCAAAAGGGAAATATTCACCAGAAGGCCATACATTTAAACCAGAAGGGTAACTTGTTCACCAAATGGTCAGTATCTTTGCCAAAAGGCCAAAATAAGGACGATGTATTCATCAAAAGGTCAATATAAGGGCAATATATTCACCAAAACAGTAATGTAGTCACCAAACGGATAATAATAATAATAAATATATAAGGTGCAATATATTCAACAAATGCGGAAAATATTCACGAAAAGGACGATACATTCACTAAAAGAACAATAATTATAATATATTAATTAAAAGAACAATATTTTTGCCGAAAGGATAAAATATTCACCAAAATGGCAAAATATTCACCGCACGGGCAAAATATTCACCAAAAGAGCCAAAAAATTCACCAAAAGGGCAAAACCTTCACCATAAGGGCGAAATATTCACCAAAAGGGCAAAATGTTCACCAAAAGGTCAAAGTTCACCAAAAGCCAAAATGTTCACCAAAAGGGCAAAATATTCCTCAAATGAGCAATATACTCATCAAAAGGGCTATATAATCAACGAAAAGAAAATGCAGTTTACCATTAAAAGGATCACATATCCACTAAAGGGCAATACTTTCTCCAAAAGGGCAAAACATTCCTTGAAAGGACAATAATATATTTACCAAACGGGCCGATAATAATATTCACCAAAAGTATGTCGATTTCACCATGAGGGCAATAGGCTATATTCACCAGAAGAGCCAACTATTTACCCAAGAGTGAGACTTAGCCATCAACTCATGAGTTTTGCATCATTCCAAAAGACATCACAAAATGACGTCAAAGTCTAAAAATCTGTTCTTTTTGTTCTCTCCACAGTTTACGCGCTTATTAATTTTAGGCTGGTGACTATCTACACATCAGGAATCTAACGGCATAGTCATGTTCTTTCTACAATGACAACCTACACTTTGGTTAAAAACAGGGAATATTATATTCCAAGAACATTTTTGTCCCAATACGAAATCTTACGCGATATTAGAACACATTTAACCCCCTCTTTTGTTTTGTGTAATGTCCATTCTCTACTTAGTGATATAAACACACTCGAAGTCACACCAATATACGAATACACACCCCATCTCTCTCTCTCTCTCTCTCTCTCTCTCTCTCTCTCTCTCTTTATATATATATATATATATATATATAGAGAAGAGATGAAGAGAGGAGATAAGATGAGAGTAGAGATGAGATAGAGAGAGAGAGAGAGAGAGATCTCACGACTAATTACATAAGATTCCTTACATGAGAAGAATATATAACTTCAGCGACTGATATTATGAATTGCTAAGAACCTTATAAAACTTTTTGAACAGTGCTACTGTGCTGTTTGTTTTGGGGTTTTGTTTGTTGTTGTTGTTGGGTTTTTTAATGAATATCTCCTTTTATACAATGTCAGCAAGAATTGGGCGATCAAACATTAAATGATGGATTGAAAGGAGTTTAGAGGCAAGAGCACATGTTTATTTCTGTAATATTGAGTATCCCATGCATTTAGTCTCAGTTTCTGTATAAAGAGTAAAGCCAACTCAACCCAGCTCCCTCCCCCCCCTTCCCCCCCCCTCCCCCCACCACTCCCCCCCCCCCCCCCCCCCCCCCCCCCCCCCCCCCCCCCCCCCCCCCCCCCCCCCTCCCGAAAGCTACGACATGTGCCATATTTTGGGTTTTCTGTCTTCCCTCTGCTTCTGTTAAAGTCAGCCTTCGGTTTATGACAAATAAGCCGTAAAAGTACACACACACACACACACACACACACACACACACACACACACACACACACACACACACACACACTTTCAAATCTCTCGTTGCCGAGGGTGGTCGGTTCTTTTCAACTGCTGAACGCAGTTGTCTCTCATGAAGGTCTGCAAGCAAGCCAGTACTAGCTAGATTCAGAAAACTGCCAAGTCATAGGGCGGTGAAACATTTCATAGGTATAACACGGCTATGAAACGATATACACCTGTAAACAGTATCCCGGGGAGGTGCAAACAATTACCTGCTTACAACTGCGATCAAGGCTGATGGATCGGAGGCTGGCCCGGAAAGTCCACACATCAAGACGGATGTCACGCGTTCGGGGTGCAGCATTTAAAGGGAAGGATACCCGCTGGTTTTTGAATGCGGGTATTTCACAAGCGACGTTCAAAAACAATATGCAACTGCCCCGCACCTTGATCATGACGAACAAACAATACCCGGTTGTTGTTGTTGTTGTTGTTTTCTACAACTTCACAACATTAACAATGTTCAAGGAACGATGTTTGGTGTCTTACAACTTAACAGCAATTTTCAACAAACAGTATTCAGTACCCCTCTTTCTTTTTTTTACAACAAAGGATAACTCATTTTCCTACAACTTCATAACATCCAATACTGTTCAACAAACAATAATCAGTGTCCATAACAACACACAATGTTCAACTAACAATATTCAATGTCCCACACGTTGATAACAACAATGTTCAAATAACAATATTCAATGTCCTACACCTTGAAAACAACAATGTTTAACAAATTTCAATGTCCCACACCTTGACAACAACAAACAATGTTCAACTAATAATATCCAACGTCCAACACCTTGACAACAACAAACGATATTCAACTAACAATATTCAATGTCCAACACCTTGACAAAAACAAACAATGTTCAACAAACAAATTTCAATGTCACACAACCTTGACAACAACAACAAACAATGTTCAACAAACAAATTTGAATGTCACACACCTTGACAACAACAAACAATGTTCAACAAACGATATGCAGTGTCCAACATCTTAACACAAAAACCCCAATGTTTAACAAACAAGAATTCTGCAGTGTCCTACAATCCATCAGCGGTCTAGAGGTAATGCACTTGCCTAGAAAGCGAAAAGCCCGGGTGTCAAGTGTGCGGTGGTTTGATCCCCGTTTGTGCCCGAAACTTTTCTCCCCATCCCCTAGACCATGAAGTGGTGGTCTGTGTGCTAGTCTTTCGGATGAGACGATAAACCGAGGTCCCATGTGCATTACATATTTCGTGCACGTAAAAGAATCCACGGTGACCACGGAATTGTCCCTGGCAAAATTCGATGCCTTAGAGCAGCAACGGTTTATATTTTAAAAAATTAGCAATTTTCCATTTTTTCATATTTTGGTAAAGTTGATAAAAGTTCTATTAATTTCAAAGATATTTGAAGAAAACCTTTAATGCACAAAAATACCCTAGCAAATTTCACGGGGTACATTAGATTACTGCACAACATCCCGCTTTTCCTCTAAAGCCTTTAATGCCAGTTTAATGCCAATTATCTGGGACAGGGGTCTGCAACAGCGAACATCCAGCTGTGCAAACCCTTCTTGCCTAGAAGTAGATACACTTGGACTGCGGGGCAGGGTTTATGTAACACTGGCGGGCCTGGAGGTTGTGTGGTTCTTCCTGCTGAAAACTGATGGCTGGAAACTGATCTTATCTGGGAAAAAGGGTCAAGCTTTGTGCCATGCCTGCTGTATTTTCTCTTCAAGCAAGGTGGTCTACCTTCACTGCCAGTGTTTTTGCTATCCTGGCCTTTTCAGGAAATTCCACTTTCTGCACTAGCCTAGCCTAGCATCGATTTGAGAGGATCAGAATAAGTGGACATCTAAGTTTCACATGCAGACTGCGAGAAAATTCCACGCAAAAACAGGCTACCAGTTGTAAATATGCATTAATGCGCTTTCTTCTACATGTATTACAACATAAAGATGCTATGATAAAGATCGCATCAATACCCATTCTCTTTCCAAAAACTGAATACTTCCGTTCAATCCTCGATTGTTTCTGACCTTTCAAACTTTTCAAATGAGTGTATCTCAAAACTTTCGAAAATGGCGGCTCTGTCGATAGACCGTTGTTGCTCTAGGCATCCAATTATGTAGAAAAAAAATCCCACTCCTATAGGAAACCAAATACACATGCAGACAGGAAAAGGATAAAAATGGGTGGCGCTGTTCCTGTGGAGACGCGCTCTCCCCGGGGAGAGCAGCTGGAATTTCACGCAGAGAAATCTGCCGTAACTTAAAGTGGTATACAATACAACACAATACAATGTTCATCAAAACAATATTCAGTGTCCCACAACCTAACAACAATAATGGCTGATAAGAAACACTTGAAGATTCACGTTCCATGTACACGGAATTGAATATCACCAAAAGGGCTTAGGTGAGGGCAAGGGTTGCAGGTGGGCGTATGCGCACTTTTGTGTTCATAATTATTAGCTCACATTTTGCTGGCCGATGTTTATATCCGAATACTTTATTATCACAAGCCAGAGATATTTATGCAGGTTATGAACAAAGCATTAAACGTCAAAAAATAAAAGAATTTAATCACTAGCACGTCATCACAGAGATAACAGCTCCATACAAAATCAACGCATTTTGTCCTCTGTGCAAACAACACAGACATAATTGTTTAAGATTCACGTTCGTGCGCGCGCGCGCACACACACACACACACACACACACACACACACACAGTGATAAAGTTTTTTTTTAAAATGTTTATGAGTAGACGTGACTAGAGCATCAATTGTGTGAAAGGAAAGGTTAATATTCAAATTGTATAATCATTTCAACCTAAAAATAACATTTCATATGAATGATATTTTGTATGTATGCATGTATGTATGTATGTATGGATGGATGGATGATGGATGGATGGATGGATTGATGAATTGATGGATATATGTATGTATGTATGTATGGATGGATGGATGGATGGATGGATGGATGAATGGATGAATGCATGTATGAATGTATGTATGTATGTACGCATGTATGAATGTATGTATGAATGTACGATGTATGAATGTATGTATGAATGTATGTATGAAAGTATGTATGTATGTATGTATGTATGTATGTATGTATGTATGTATGTATGTATGATATGTATATATTATATATATATAATATATATATTATATATATATATTATATATTATTATGTATGTATGTATGTATGTATGTATACATACATGATGTTATCCAAAAAAAGCCCTCGGCTGATCTGAGTAAGCTCCAGCAAATGAACGGAACCTAACTAGCCATGACTGGACTGGCCTGGCCATGTGCATCACAAGGAACTGACCACCCAAAAAAAGTCACTGTTATTGGAATTGCTTTGTCATCAACGGAGCTGTGATAATCAAGTGACAAAACTGTGGGCAAGCGCAAAAGGTGTCAAGGTGTCCCATAACCTCTGCTGTCGTAGGGAGCGAGGTGTCTGAGATTTCAAACCTAAGAGCCAGCATCTTGAGGGCGGCGCCCATCTCCTCTCCATCGCTGCTTTACCTTCCCTGACCCTAAAGAGGGCAGGTACCCTATTTACAGCTGGGTGAACTAGGGGAACTGTGCTGAAGTCAAGGCGCACGAACGGTCACCCATCCGCGAGGCAACCGCGCTCAGCTTTGCTTAACCCTAGCTTGGGGAGAACCGGAGCTCTGACCACTGAGCTACCCCCAACCCCTTCCTCCCCAAAGTATCGGCTACCTTCAGTGACAGCCTAACTCAGGCAGACTCACCTGCCTGAGGATTCGTTTTGTGTGGAAGTCATACAAACAGAATGAATATTCTGATGACCCAATAACTGATTTGATGGGGATGGAGGGGGTGGAGGTCGGTGTGTGGGGGTTTTTTCCCGTTCGTTCCTCGCTATAGCTCCGAGGTACACCAATGGTGAGATTTTCCGCATGCGACCGTTTTTTACACATTATTAAGTTAGCCGCAATCCGACTTTGGATATATGGGTATGTTTGAAACAAGCCATCACGCATTGCCTATAGAGAGAAACAAGCTTTACCACCACCTTATCCTACAAACCACAGTTTACTCTGAGGCAGTCACCGTTCCTTCTTTGGGCGTCAAATGTATTCAGCTGGTTTGTTTATTCGTCGATCTCATCACAACTTACCATAAAAACAACAACTGAACAATTTCTTATCAATACTCCACACAAAAAAAGCAGCCCCCCAAAAAAAAATCAAAACTGAGAGAGATGGAAAGACACGATTACGCAGATGGCCCAAAAATGGACGCCGCAGGGCAGACAACTCTGCTGGCGCGTTGAGCAACTCGAGCACTGTGTGTGCATGCATGCAGCGCGAGCTGCGTCCGTTCCACAAGGCGTCGGACAAGGCTGAAGAACAATGCAGCAGCACACTTCACAAGGCCGGATAATGGTGCAACACTTCACCCCCCCCCCCCCCCCCCCCCCCCCACCCTCCACGCAGACCCGGGGTGCAGAACGTGGCGTGTATAATGAAGGGTGTGGGCCCAGGGAAGCTCTGAATCGGCTGACAGCACCACCTACCCTGTAATCTCTCTCACCTGCCTGCAATCTGCTGGCTGGCTGCCTGGCTGGCTGGCTGGCTGGCGTGACGAGCAGATAGCATCAGATTTGAAAGAAACAGCGCTGACGATAACATCACCATTTAGAGAGAATCGCGAAACTGACAACAACAACAAAAATAATAAAGAAAAGAAAACAAACACCGTAGTAAAGAAAAGGCAAAAACCAGAATAAAACAAACAAAGGAAACTACAGTAGTAAAAAGAAAGGTAAAGCCATGTATTGTTGTTGTTGCGCATTTTCCCAGTTGAACACCCTCGTAGAACCACCCAGTCTATACACTCTTGAATAACTCCTCGAACAAACCAAAGCGTTTCTGGAAGAACTGAACAAACAACATGAACTATCATCAGGCCTGGTTAGGAAAAGCAACATGAAATATTTTGGACATAGCTATGAGACATCAGAGGTGCCATGGAATGAAGACTGGGACCCAGTCCTACCCAGTGGAGGGCAAGAGAAGACCAGGAAGACCACTGACTTCCTATGTAGAGAACACAGCCAAGTGGACGAAGGTGTCGAAAGACAAAACCTACAGAAGGACTAAAGACAGAAGGGGGGAGGGAGACAGCTGACAGGGCATGCATTAACAGGCTACCATCCAAAGTGATGACAGCTGACTCACTCCTAACAGGCGGAAACCGCCGCTATGAGACCGTACAAGTTACTGATGAGGAATTTGCGCGTATGCTTCTTTTCCAGCACCTCACCCTATAGGAGCCATACTCCGACTTCGGATGATTTTTTATCCTTCATCCTTTTAAAGAAAAGCGCAGATTGCTAACGCTGAAAGCTTGTCATGGCTGAAGACAATTTCGTCATAAACTTTTTAAAAGCGCGTAACAGACACTTTAAAGTAGGCCTCGGTTCTGAGCTTACGTCACTAACAGACACTGCTAGCTTACGGCCTGGGCAAACAAGTGAGCTACACCCATGCTTCACACGCAGAACATCTTGCGCACACTTTAAATCCTGTTCCGCTTTTCGTAAGAGTATGCCATTGTGTGCCGGTGCGAACAGATGACAGAATTCACAAAACCGCATACACACAAGGACTGGATGTAAAAAAATTAAAAAAATAAAAAGCACGTAAGTGCTTATTCCGTTATCCTCGATATAAAAGAATAAAAAAAAATTTAAATAAATAAAAACTTCACAAGGCCTCAGTCCTGTGACCAGTTTCCCATCCAGTTCAGGGGACCCTGAAGGCCTGGGTGCTGATGCAGCGATACTGGCGAGTGTATGACCGTGCCAGACTCGACCCCCTACCCCCTGCCCCCCATACTTCAGAGGCAGAGACAAACACAGGCCCTGCAGATCCAATCCAATGCACAGACCACACATTTTTTATTCATTTGTTCTTTTATTTCGAGGATAATGGAATCTACCTACCCCCTGCCCCCTACTTCAGTGGCAGAGACAAACACAGACCCTGGGGATCCAATGCACAGACCTCACACTTTTTAAAAATTTATTAGTTCTTTTATTTCGAGGGTAATGGAATAAGCACTCGTGTGTGCTTTTTTCCCTTCCAGTCCCCGTGTGTATGCAGTTTGGTAAATTTTTGTTACGACGTAGTGAGTTGGGCAGTCAACCCTGCAGGAGTTAAAGATTCTTTCCTTGGTCTTCAAACTGAAAATCTCTCAAAGGGAGCATAGAAATTTTTGGGGTTCGTTCCTCCGAGGCTACAGCTCCGAGGCTTACCAACGGTGATTTTTTTGCGTTTGCGACCCGTTTTTGCCTTCCATGAAGGCAGCCGCATTCCATCTTCGGGGATATATATGAATGGGTATGCTTGTGTTTCCGTGATCACCGAACGCTGACATGAATCACGGGATCTTTAACGTGCATTTTTAGATCTTCTGCACGTGTGTATTTTACACGAAGAAAATGAAGGAACTGGCAGGTCTGCACTTGAAGTTCACCTGGGAGATTGTAAAAATCCCCCACCCTTAATTCGCCAGACGCCACCGCCGAGATTCGAACCCACGACTGCATGGGCCCATGGGATTGAAGTCGAGCGGTCTTAACCACTTAGCTATAGCGTCTGTCTGGGGAAGCATAGATAACGTGGGCACCTTTCATACTGACAAAACCTGTCCTGAAAAGACCAAAGAGCATGTCCTTGAAACACACAAGCCAAAACTTCTGTATGCTCTGTCTTCCAGAACGCCAATTTTATAGATAGATAGATAGATAGATAGATAGATAGATAGATAGATAGATAGATAGATAGATAGATAGATAGATAGATAGATAGATAGAAACTTATTTCGAGGATAATGGAATAAGCATTCATGTGCTTTTCTTTTAACATCCAGTACCCGTGTGTATGCAGTTTCGTACATTTTGTCATCCGTTCCCACAAGTACACAACGGCCTACTCTTCCGTAAAGCGGAACGGGTTTTAACATGTGCGCAAGACGTTCTCCGCATGCGTTTGCACACGGGACCTTCGGTTTATAGTCTCGTCCGAAAGACTTTTGGGGCCAATGGAGTCGGCACTAGGCTAATGTTAACTGCGCTCGCAATCTGACGGCCTGGGTTAATGCCCTGTTCAAGCCATTACGGAGGCACCGGTTCAAGGGGATTTTCCCCCTAGAGTTAACATCAGTGCCAACTCCACTCTCCCCGACAGTCTTTCGGTTGAAACTGTAAACCAAGATCCCGCGTGCGAATGCACGCAGAAGATCTTACGCACACGTTGAAACCCCGTTCCGCCTTTCGGAAGTGTATGCCTTTGTGTGTTGTGGGAAAGTTTGCAAAACCGCATGCACATGGGGACATGATGTAAAAAAATAAAAATAAATAAATAAGTACATGAGTGCTTATTCCCCTATCCTTGAGATAATAAAATGTTCTAAAGATACAAAAAGTAAATGATATAAAATGTCAATGGAGAAAAAAGTAAACAGGAGAGAGAAGAGAGAGAGAGAGAGAGAGAGAGAGAGAGAGAGAAACTCGAACTCGAATAATTTATTCAGAGAAAGGCCATTGGCCCATACGATAGACAGACAGGCAGAGACAGACAGACAGACAGACAGACAGAGGGGGATGCACAGAGGAGAGAGAGAGAGGGGGGGGGAGGGGGGGGGGGTGGCACATGAACATCCTTGCCTTTATGTTTCGATCTAAGACTAGTCAGTACGACTGAAAAAGCAGCAATACTTAAAAACACTCCGTGCCTTTTCCGACAACCAGCTTGCTCAAAGATCTAGGAAAGTACCATTATAAGCTGAGTGGATTCGAGCTGTTTACTTCAATCCCGCGGGTCCATGAAATCGTAGGTTCGAATCTCGGCAACGGCGACTCGTGGATTCAGGCTGGGAAATGTTACCACACCAACAAAATGCAGACTTGCCAGTGCCTTAATCCTCTTTGTGTACATATTATACGCATCACCTTCACCTGTCCTATAACGCCGGCGCTTTTCATACTGAAAACCTGCCCTGAAAAGACCAAAGAACATGTTGGGGGCACCACTGAAGATTTTGCAACCGGCTTCCTCCACTCCTCGCATACAGAAGATCAAACGTGCAAGATCCTGTCGTTCATATCAGCGTGTTGTGTACTAGGCTACGGAAACACGAACAAACCCAGCATGCATCCTGCACCGGGAGGAGGGATGGGCTCCGTCAGGTTCATCTTGCTCAAGTGACACGGACTAAAAATGTCAGTGCAGTGCAGGGAGTTAAGGGTGAAAAAAAACGTAGCCTAGATCTAAGACCATTGTGCTTGACGGGTTAGAGCGCGTGCATTAAGATCCTGACAACGCTGTTTTGAAATTTTTTTAGTGACGTCAGTATGCTGAATTTGCGTCATGTTCTGTGATGCTTGGCCAGACACGGTGAAAGACCAGGATGTGTCTGCTCTTTGTGTGTGTGTGTGTGTGTGAGACAGAGACAGAGATGCAATGAAATCATGGAATGGCAAGTCTGTGTGAGAAATCATTATCATGCAGATTTCCAGGATGTTGATTAACAAGCAGAAAAGTAACATGAAAATTTACTGGTCGTTGATTCTTCGTCACAATCGTTCTAAGGCCATTCCGTGTGTAGTGTATGTGTGTATTACTGTTTGCTTGTGTGCGTGCGTGCGTGTATGTGTGTGCACGCGCGCGCATGCACGCGTCTGTGTGTATGCGCGCGTACACACACACACACACACACACACGTGCGTTCATGCGTGCGTTTTGTGCGTGGGTGCGCGCCTGCCTGTGTGCATGCAAATGAGCCCGAATGTACTGAACAACACGGAAAGGCAACTCGGTGTAAGAAATCTTTATCTTACAGACTTTCAGGATGTTAGTTTCTCATCACAAATGCAACATGAATGTTTTCCGGGATGTTTTGTTCCATTCATTCTGTAACCTGTGTCAGTCTAACCTCTGGCCCCGCCCACCCCCTTCATCTATTTGAGAGTGACCGAACGAACATTCTCTATTCTTTTATTTCGAAGATAAATGAAATAAGCACTCGTGTAAGGGTTTTGTTTTTTGGGGGTTTTTTTACATCCAGTCACTGTGTGTGTGAGTGTGTGTGTGTGTGTGTGTGTGTGTGTGTGTGTGTGTGTGTGTGTGTGTGTGTGTGTGTGTGTGTGTGTGTGTGTGTGTGCAGTTTTGTAAACGAATGAGCGAACGAAAACGAGTTTTATTCAAATATGGTTATAGAACCAGCAATATTTGCTTTTTATACACTCAGCTCTTTGAGGGGAAATAAAACCAAACAAAAACAAAAACCAACAACAACACTAACACCAACAAATAGCAATAAAAACCACCACCACCAACAACAACAACAGCAACAACAAAACCAGATACAGTATACAGGAGAAATTACCAAGAGCACAGTAGTAAAATGCATCATGAAAAAATATTCGTCACACAAAATAAATAAGCAGTATTAATAAGTGTAAAAGAAGACAAATGGGAGAGAGAGAGAGAGAGAGAGAGAGAGAGAGAGAGAGAGAGAGAGGAGAGAGAGAGAGAGAGAGGGATGGATGAATGAATGAATGGATGAATGAATGAATGAATGGATGAATGACTTTTAATAAGCGAGAGAGAGAGAGAGAGAGAGAGAGAGAGAGAGAGAGAGAGAGAGAGAGAGAGAGATGAGAGAGAGAGAGAGAGATTTAATAAGAGAGAGAGAGTGAGAACACTGAACACTGAAAGTAATTTATTGCCATTAACAATACAGTCTTTTTGGCAAGGAGCACAGTATGAACACAATTTAAACAATATGCTTTTTGCAACAAGGAAATGATGAAAATCGAAAAAGGAAAAGGAATCTCCAATAGCTACATTCAACCGAATGCATTACTTGTTATCATACATTAATTGTTATCACAAGCTTGCATACACACACACACACACCACACACACACACACACACACACACACACACACACACACACACACACACACACACACACATAAACACACACACAAACACATAAACACACACCTGTGTCATGTTCCCTGCAAATCAGCAACAGTGTGGGACAAATCGACCACCCGACCCTCGCATTCAAATAAGGCAATTTAGCCAACGGAGTTCGTATTCCACAAATATGAAAAACAAAACAGCGTTACACTGAAAAGGTATATCAGTTAACTGCAGTTTTCTTTCTTCTGCTGTCCCAAGCAAGGGAGATAAATTTTGCAAGTGATTTTAGAAATTCTTCATCTTCGATCAAGAGAATGCTAACTATATTTCTAATTCTTGAGATTTCTTCATTTAATATGAGGCATTTCTGACGGATGTCATCGTACAAATTACAATCAAACAAAAAATACATTTCATCTTCAGTCTGCGCGCCACACATGGGGCATGGGGACTGTGCAGATTTGTCAGTGGCAAACCATGTTTTGCAGGCATTTAGGCCTAAAGTTCTTAATCTGAATCGAGCAAGATTACTCCTACGCCGTTTGTGTGTTACGACTGTAACATACTTTTCTGTTTGAAAAACATTTTTAAAGGAAGAGTACCAGTTATACTTTTTCTGGTTCTTCTAAGCAAGCATGTCAGTCTTGTTTGTAGGAAGCTATCATTCTGTCTTTAAATTCCCACAAAAATCCTTGCTCAAATCCAACTCCCTGGCACATCCACACAATACCAAATCCATGCGTTGTTAGTAATAGCTTAACAAAAAATGCCCAGTTCTGTTTCCCTGTTTCTAGTTGGATCAACAGCATCTCATACGCTTGTCTGCACAATCTTGACATAGGAAGTCGAGTTAATTTTAACCAATACTTAATACACTTCACTTGTGATCTTATGAATAGAGGGTAGAGGCCAGTTTCAGCATATAACATTTTGTTAGACGAGTGTAATGGTACTTAAAGGAATCGTTTCATTGCATAGGTGTGCACTTTTTCCATTTCATTATTAAAAAATAATTCCCAAATATATGCTCCATACATTAGATTATGGTTCGCGATTTGAGATTGAAAAGGGCTTCCGGAATTATTGAATAATCAGTGGCAGGTTAGTTTCCTTAAAGAGCCTTAGAATTTTCCTTAGTTCCCCTTTTCCACTTTTTGGCATCATTTCACTCCATGCATTTTGAGATCTTAGTTGTTGTTGTGAAGGTAATGTCCTAAATATTACAAAAGTTTGTTAGCAGTTAATTTAGTATTACAATAAAAACCAGCTTCTCTCGCCACTGAAAGATGACCTCTTTTCGAAGATAATCATTACATTTGTTTTTCTAAGTTAAATGAGGAGAGAGAGAGAGAGTTGACGAGATCTAATCTTAAGAAAATAAGGCTTTAGAGATATTTAGAAAGAGGAGAGAGCAGAATAGAGTGATGAGAGTAGAGACTTCGGTTGAATTTAGCGAGAGATTGAGAGATGAGAATAGATTTGCGATGAGAGATGATGAGTGAGAGATGAGATACTCGAATCCGATTTATTCACAAAAGCATCTGTTGGCCCTTACATGGAAGGGTTGCCGAACTGCTTTCAGCTTTTTGGTGCGGGGTAAAGACAATAAGTATAGACACTTCGTCTTACTGTTATAACAAAAGTAGTACAAAAATATGACTTACTGATACAATATTCTCTTACGTGTTCTGAAAGTCTTTACACAAATATAGAATGAGTGAGGCTGCGCACAACCTCAGGATGACTTGAAAGCCAGGAGTAAACAAAGTGTAAAATAAATTAGGCTGGTGCTACTATATTGTAACAGGGATGTAGTTGTCTGTCTCTAACATCCTGTAATTCTGGACAGCCACAACACAAAATGTACTTCATCTCCGGTGCTTTGCTTATATAAGGGGCATAGCAGCCTGAGGTCGTTCAATATCATGTTCTTAGTGTCTGAATTATAACATGTGATATATATGATACCACAAGGTCTAACTGTGTTTTAGATAGGTTTGACATCTTGCGATCGATTATAAATTGTCTGTACATTCTGAAATCTGTGTTAACTGTTTTGTATCATGATCACTCCATTGCTAGCCATCGCAAGTCAATCAATCTTTGCCTGAAGCGTATAATAACCTCTGCTACAATTTCGACTCTCCTTATATGAGCAAAACAAATCACAAACCCGAGTTTCACACAAACTAGGTACGTTTTTGTGTCGCCAGTTGTTTTCCCTTTGCACATCCTGATTCATAATAGCATCATGTAGATTAAGAAGTTAGCTACTGCTCTCATTCATATGGTCCGAAATCATTATCCAATATCTAACGCCGTCTTACAGCAGCTATATAGAAGAGAGCGATTATTCTATTAGTTTCACTATAAACAAGATCATTAGGTTGTACGCTCTATCTAAGGCCTAGAAATCTCTTTATAAATGCCAAGAAGAAGGTGCACTGATTACAATGTCGGGTTACTAGTCTTGCTTCCAAGACCAAATGTTTCTACACGCCAGAAAACATATAGTGTTGTATTCTTGTGTTATCAAAGATCTTAATGAACAAGATGTTCAAAAGAGTTATTATTCCAATTTGCGTGTTTTTTTCAAACAAATAAGCAAGCTTAGTTTACTGCGAACTTAGCCAGATTTTACATGTAGTTGTGAATAACTACAGCTTCAGTAGAAAAACAGATACCTAAATATCTATATACATTAATCACAGGCCTGATATTTCCATTGGTACTCAAGTATTTTTCATGAGCAGCTAACTAGCCATTTTCTGAATACACGTTATTACTCATACTCAGATTAACCTTAAGATCAAGTGATGTAATCTGCGCACTGTTAGTCTGTATTAAACTGATTTAGTTAACTAAACAGATGTTTCAGATAGCAGTGATACATACAGTTTCAACAGCAAGCGAAGAGATAACAACTCTGAGACTTCTGGGGGGAGAAGTGGGCACCATGTTTTTACCATAATATGACGTCTTGCTAAAAGCTCATGATTAAAGAACAGAAAACCAATAAGGGGGCTACTAGATCACCCTGTTAACACCCGTGGGGTATCTAGTAGTATTAGGTCAGTCACTTGTGTTCCACAGCTTAATTCTGCATGGACATTCTGAATACATAGCTCTTCAGAAACAAAGCGTGAATAGTTATCCCTGCACACATTTTTCAGGAGAATAGGCCACAGTTTCTGTTAACAGAATCAAAATGCTTTTTCAAAGTCATAAGTACATCGAGCTTACGGTTATGTGCAAATGTCTGTCTTGTACAACGCAAGCAGTGTTAAACAGTATGATCAACAGTGGGAGTATCCTCTCTTGAGAAACCAGCTTGCGTGCTCACCTGTAATACTCATTTTTCAGTAGAACCATTCTGTAACCTATTGTTAATTAATAGTACTATATGATCTTACTACTTGGGGTCACTGTCAGACACATTCCCGGTAGATATTAGGGTATCAACATCACCTTTGATGCAATGTTAATATTATAGATTCTGCCAGATATCTGGAAAAAGACTCATCATGCAAAAGTGTGTATGAATAGTTTTAGAAGGAAAAAGCACAATATTTTCACCTCCATATTTTAGCAATTCACCATGATTGACAGGTTCCAGCTGCACTTGCTACACTCTTTAGTTTTTGTAATGTGCCACTATGAATATTTCATCTTTAGTTATGGTGACAATCGCAAAATCTTCACTCAGTTTCCATCACTCTGTCGACATCAGTAATATGTAGTTGGCTAATGTGTCTATTCTCCAAGAGGGGTTTTGGAAATGTTTGAACCCATCTGGTCAAGCATGATGATACTAATTCTTTGGCTGACTTGTTTGTCTCCTACACTCGTTGCCAGAAAGAAGTTGAGGATGAATATAGATGACATCATATCTGCTGTAAAGGTATCTTATATTACTGTTTCTTTTTTCGTTCAGCGATGCACTTTTATATTCCCTTCTTGTGATCCAGTACAGCGTTTTTGTCCTCGTTTTCTTTAATGTTTTCGGAAAGTGCTTCAAGAAGTTTTCTTGACCTTGAATATTTCATACTTTTACATTGAGTTTATCAATCGCAAGTATCATGGATGGAGCCTTTATTATATGTACCTGTTCTTTTTCTAACAGTTCAGCTGGCTTTATTGTAACCATTAAACAAATCCTATAAGCTTTCGATTAATGTTTACTCATCAATCATCTGGAAGTCATTTTAAAGAAAACATTCACACATGTTTAACATCTTGGAAATTTTCTTTATAAACTGCTAGTTGTTATGTTCATTCCCATACAGAAAACTTTTCCATAACAGATGTCTCATCAGTTGTTTCCTTCCCCTGGATTTTATACCCGAGATGAGAGGTGAGATGCGAGAGAGAGATGAGAGAGAGAGAGAGGGGGGGTGGGGGAGGAGGGGGGGAATTGAGAGATGTGAGAGACTGACAGAGACGGAGTGGAGAGGAGAGAGAGAGACAGATGACAGAGAGACGGGAGAGTGAGAGAGAGAGGGGGGGATGAGAATGTGCTAATGAGCAATGAAGTAGAAAACGTCTTAAAACGCAAGGACATTACGACATTGACATCAAAAGCGTGGGACGGGAGAGCGAAGGGGGATGCGAGAGAGAGAGTAGAGCAGGGATTGACGGAGAGGATGATAGATGAGTTGGGAGTGGAGAAGATTTCACTTGTCGAGAGTGATTTGGAGAGAGATAGTAGATGAGACAGACAGACAGACAGACAAGAACAAGACAGGACAGACACCAAGAGAGAGGGGGGGGAGGGAAGAAGAAGTACGAGACCTGCCCCCGGATCAAAGAAAAAAGTGCTGATGTTCTCTCTTGTAAGCCTAAAGTTCTAACCGAGACACCTATTATATGTGTGACAGGTATGTCGTACGCAATCATATATGATCTCGTCTCTACTCTTTCATGCTCTTGCCTTCTCACAGCAAACATAATCATCCAGTGCCTGTTTCCAATCGGTGGGTGGCGTGGAGTCCCGCTACAGTTTTGCTACAGGCAAGAAATCTGTTCTTGTGTGTGTTGTGCAAATCAGTTGGGTGTTTTGCTTGTCAGAGGTTGTGTCGACTTTCATTGTGCCGGACGTTGTGAGGCGTTCATAGGAAGTGCGCGGCAAGTCACCATTACGCGCAAGCGTGTGTGTGCGCTGTCACTTGAGAGAATGAGAGGAGTAGAGGGAGGGGGTGGTGGGGCGTACGAAGTGAGGATGAGAGTGGGTTAACGAAATGAAGACTTGCATGAATTATTTCATTAGTGTGTGTTGAGTATTTGTGTTTTTATTGGAAATTCTTTTTCGAGGATAATGAACTTAAGTGCTCGTGTGCTTTTTTTATTTACATCCAGTCCCGCACTTTGCGTATGTGTGTGTCTTGTATGTGTGTGTAGTCAAAGTCTGTGTGTCTGTATGGTGCTATATTGGTTTGTGCGTAGTGAGTTCACAAACCGCTTTAATGAATCACGTGTTATGTATTGGACTGTTCTGTGTGAACATTTTAAAAGTAATGGAGGAGAAAGAGGAGGCGAGAGCAGACACACATGACAGAACATGAGACACAGACCCAGAGATCGGACTGTGAGTGAAAGAACGAGAGTGAGAGAGAGAGAGACTAGAGTTATCGAGGACGAGAGAGAGCGGAGAAGAGAGATGAGAGAAGAGAGATGACGGAATGAGATTAAGGAAGTGATATTGACTTACTGTTGTGATTGATTGATGTATTCTTTCATTTTATACTATATCTCCGCCCTAGAAAACACACATACCTTACACGACCATTACTTACTATACTCACACCACAGTACAACACACACGCAACATCAGCGCACACTCGACAACACACACAACACACAACACGTTATCACCACACACACACCACACACACATATTATCACACACACTTACACACACTTAAGCACACACACTACACACAAGCACCTCTAAGCACTACACACTACACACACACACACACACACACACACACTACTTACACACACACTTACTTCACACACACATTATTACACACATCACACTCATCACACACACAACACACACACACTTACACACACACGCACACTTGACACACCACGACACAACATACTTACACGATCACACATACTTACCACACACACATAGTTACACTCACACACACTACACACACACACTACTACCACACACTCACACACTAGAACCAAGCACAACACGAGAGACAACACACACACGTCCCGTTCCTCCCTCTCTCTCTGAACATAGAAGTAGCAGATTATATTTGTACACAGGCTACAGAGCAACAAAAGGAAGTAATTAAAGAGTCAGAAGCTGGTGTTGGCACGGGCCAGAGTTATATAAAAATAAAGATAAGAAGTCAAGTTTGCGAGGGAACAATTTCTGTGCTGTCCTGGCAGGGTATCAAATATGTCTGCACTCCTGTAATATATTGGTAGGTGTCCAAACAGTAGGTCAAAGATCTGTTTGCACTGGAGTATGTGATAACTTTACCAGACTATCTAAACGCATTTTTTACTCGCTTTGTAAATAGCCTGGATCTTATCTAGATGAAGTTAAATGATCTGAAGCAACTCGCTAGTTTCTGAAGATTTAGCTTCATTGATGATGAAGAAATTATTGTAAGCAGCTGTAAAGGCAATAATATTAAACAAATCTCCCGGACCAGAGGGATATGTGGAAGAACCTCCTGAAATTCTGCGCTACTGAGCTTGCCAGTGTCCTCAACACTGTTTCAGGCGCTCACTTGGATACTTGTCAGGATTCCGGTTATTATGGAAAAACTTCAATGTAATACCTCTTCAGAAAGAGACCAATCCTTCTCGGCCTAACGATTTAGACACTGTGCTCAATTCTGTGAGGTAAAAGCTGGAAAAGATCGTAAAATCTCTCATCTTTTTCTGAGTCTCAGAGGATAAGACTTTGAATCCCACTGGCAATTTTGCATACAGTCTCGATTAGGGGTGTCGAAGATGCCAAACGTAGTTCATTTTGACGCATTGTTGTATAGCACTTGAAATTCACCTGTCTCTCATGCCAGGAATATTGTTCGCGCTGACTTTAGTTCTGCTCTTCAATACAATGCAGCCTCACGGTTTTGATAGACAAAAATAATTTCAAAATTTTGACCGTAGACAAGTCAAACTATGTCGTTGGCTGATTTGAATTGTTAACAACAGACCACAAGCGTGTTAATGTTTGGCGCAACAAAAAATCTTTTCGGTTAGATTTACCTGCAATGTTCTCCGGCTAGGGTTTGCGTCTTCCTGTCACGACTTTGTACTTTCTGATACCTCAGATGATTGGGTATACAGAAGCAACTATGAAATTCTCTGTTCTGTGTAAAATGTTTCGCGACGATTGTGCTTGGTTATGGCCTCTATTCCGGTCGAAGTCTTAGGACAAGCGGGTCCAGCCCTCACCTGAGTTCGTACATGGTGTGACAGAGGCCTATCTGGAGGCTAATGTGTTTCTAAAAACTAAAGACCCTGCCGATCGACTTCTAGAAAGATCAGGACATACATCCTAAGTAATATTTTTATCATCATAAGTCACTAGAGGTTGAATCGTTGTTGAACTTAGTATTCATGGTCGAACTGTTTTTGACTCAAGCTTTAAACTGGAAGTTAACACTGACGCGGAATCTGTCATAAAAGCGGACAGACAACGTCTGTATTTTCTGAGGGAGAAACTGAACTCATTTTTTGTATGACGCAGAAGAGATCGACTTTTCTCTTGTTTTACAAGTATGCTTACATTACGAGATTGTTACAAGTTTGCTATTCATATGGTTTTTTCGGTATCAATAACTCTTTAGTGTTAAAAACAAGAATGCCAGCAGAGAAATTGTATGTAATCTGCTCATAATATTGGAAAAGAACAATGCGTATTCTTCATGTTGTCGTTTCTGTCATGCAATCAGCTTGTCTTGTCTTATACGCACGATACAGCCATTTTGGCTGTGATCCGTTCCCATTTGTGCATGTTTCCAGATTTTCAAATGTCGCCTTCGATCACGCCGTTGTTAGTGTTCTCATCAGCCTAACATAACAGATAAAAGAAATTATTTTGTGCCAGTAGCATTGGAATTCTGATTCACGAATGTTTGTTGATACTAGTTTTTACATTTGTTGTTCTGTCTGACTTATCAGGCTGTTGTCATTGTTTGAGTGTAGTCAATAATGGAATTTGAGGTGGGTAGTGGTTCGTAGGAGTGCAGTGGGTGTGTGAGATATATGTCTGTTGTTATCCGAGTTCAACATGTTTTAAACATTGGAATTATATATTGGTATATTGGTGTGGTGCTTAGTGCGTGGGGCGTGTTCGCACACAGACACGTACGTGGCTGTTGATTCGTGTATGCTGCGTATATGCGTGCGTAAAAATTAAGGTTTTTATGTCTTTCTAGTCAATGCGTTTTATAAATTGTGTTAATTCATTGATGTTTGAGGGTTAGTTATATTCTGAATGTGTGGTGCGGGTTGTTTGCAGTGTGTTTAGGTGCGCTCTTGCGCAGCGTGGGTCGTGGTGTGTGTGCTGGTTCGTCGACATTTATTTGAAAAACCATATGAATTAGTAGTACTTTTGGTGTCTTTTTGAGGATGTGTATCAATTGCCTGTCAGGTATAGTAATTTGCCCTTCATGGGGTATGATTTAAAGTGTTTTTGACTTGACTTTGTTGATCTTTGAACGCTCTCCCCACCCCTCTCCCCACCTCCGCCCCGCCCCCGCCACCCCCGCCCCATCGTTCCCCCCCCCCCCCTAACTCACCACTCCCCCACCCGCCCAAACGCTCCGCATCCAGCCTCCGTCCCCCTGCCTCACCCTCCGCCCTCCCCGCTCACCCCCCCCCCCCCCCCCCCGCCCCCCCCCCCCCCCCTCCTACAAAACACTACACCCTCACCTCTGCAAACTCACCACGTGTCACAACACACAACAGACCCCACTGACGCACAACGCTGTGCACCACTCACTCTTGGTATCATGTCTGTGTAACGAACTCCTCGATTTGGCGAGCAATGGCCCAAACGTCGACAGCAATTATCGGGTCATGTTTCTGCCTGGTGCTTCTTTTGCAATGACTGTGAACTAGAGATGATATGGAGCGCAGAGGTCGTGGTTTTACATTCGTAAATGCACGGGCTGGCTCCTAATGACCTGGCTGGGGAGAAAGTGACACTCAGGATGAGGGATGTAGGTTCGTCAGGCCTGATGGAACCTTCGGTCAAAGCGTCATCCTAGTCTGAGACGTTGTGTAGCTTGGTAGGGAGAAACAGATGACCAAATTTACAAACCCGCCTACACAGGGGAGCTGGAGTGGTGTTTTTTTTTAAAAAGCACATAAGTGCTTATTCATTCGTCGGTTTGAGTAATTACGCAATAATAAAATTGAAAATTGAAAAAATAAAATCGCACCTTTCAAAAAACTTTAAGTTAGTACCTCAGTAGACCTTGGGGAATTCTGCGGATTTTACGAGTCATTATTGTATATACACGGCAAACCTCCTCCTCCGTAACTACACGCTCTCCGCCGAGGCGCCGAATAAATACCCCACAAACAGCAGTACCCGACATCAGCACGCACTCCGTTTCAAGTATAAAAAGCACCAGCTGAAATGTGTCAACTCAGATAACTCACCTTGTGTAAAGCCTCACCAAATATAATTTTTTTAAAACCACTCGTGGTCTTTGTGCCGCGACTGTTGCCGATCACTCACAAATGAGCTCACGAACAGCGCGCGCTGCGGCGTCTCGCACACCCACACACAACACACACACAGACACTCACACTACACACACCACACACAGCACACGCGGCTACGCATTGGAAACATGTTCTCACCACGCGCAACGCGTTGTTATGACATAAGCTCAATTTTTGTAATAGTTATGAGGAAGACAAATATCAAATTTTATTTGATCTAATATTGTCCTCTTAAAATATTGAAACAGACTAAAAAATTAATAACACGCGCACGCTTAAAGTAAGAACAATTCAAATTCAATCAAAAGCTTTATTACTCAAAGCAGAGAAATTCCAGCGGTGTTACTGCGGCCATACATTAAACAATTGTTATATTCCCGTTGCATGATAAGACAGATATATTATGAAAGTCGATACTTCGCATTTTATCAAAAATAGCGAGTCAGCACATTAATAATGATTTCACAGGGAGCCTTTCTATACTATCTAGCACAAGTGTCCATCCGCTTTTGTACCCGAGCTCTGCTGAGAGCACGAGAAGTGTGCTTTCGGTCCTATGATTGTTCCTGATTTTCCCTCCCAATTCCTTCAGTGGTGTCTGGGTAGTTTACCCTTTCGAGAAGCATTTAAATGAGACCCCCAGTGTTTAAAAGGGTTTTTTCAACGCGCATTAAAGACCTAGAAATAAAGAGGTTGCCTTAGTAAAGAAAAAAAAATGTAGAAAAAGCGTTTTGTGGGAAAAAAAAAATATGCCGACAAGGATTTGTTGTGTTGTTGTTGTTGTTGTTTTAATGCTGGCGCTGCTTTTGTGGCGAATCGCCCTCCTGGGGAGAAGAGCAGCCTGAATGAGAAATCTGCCGTGCCTGAAAGTAGTATACAATACAATACAATACAATACAATACAATACAATACAACGCAATGCAATACAATACAACGCAATGCAATACAATACAATGCAATACAATACAATGCAATACAATACAATACAACGCAATGCAATGCAATACAATGCAATACAATACAATACAATACAATACAACGCAATGCAATACAATACACGTCACACACACACACAATAATAGTACGGTCAAACGGTCTTGCTATTGTTAGCTTTTTTGTGTGTGTTTTTTTGTTTTCCGTTCCTGGGCTAGGGCTCCGAAGTTTACCAATGGTGAGATTTTCTGTCTGCTCACCATAAAGGTAGCTGCATTCCGACTTCGGGGATGATGACCAGCGCGCGTGCATGCGATTTTCCCCATAAGTTAACATCGGTACCAACTCCACACTCCAAAAAGTCCTTGGGTGAGATTTTCAATCAAGGCCCTGTGTCCCAAAACGCGCGAAGAAATCTTGTGCACACGTTAGAGCCTGCTCTGCGGTTATTTCTTTTTTTATTTATTTATTCTTTTATATCGAGGATAATGGAATAAGCATCATGAGTTTTGTAACATCCAGCCCCCGAGTGTACGCGGTTTTGAAAAATTTTGTCATTGCTCCCACTTGCACAAATGGCCTACTCTTACGAAAAGCGGAACAGGATTTAACTTTGGTGCGCAAGCGTTCTACGTGCGTTCGCACACAGGGCCTCGGTATATGGGTCTCATCCGAAGGACTTTTGTAAGAGAGAGTGGAATTTTGCACTGATGTCAACTACAGGGGAAAATATCCCTTGAAGGGGAAATTCGAACCCGGGTCGTCAGATTGCGAGCGCAATGTTCTAACCACTTGGCTATCCGACCCTTTTCAAAAGGAAGGCCATTGCGTCCCGGTTGGAACAACGACAAAAGTTTTTAATAATGCACACCACTTATTGTGTGGGATGCAAAGTGTTTAGTTTTCTCCTGTGCTTGTAGTGTTCCCCTGTGCTTTGTAGTGTTTCTTCTGTGCTTCTAGTGTTCTCCTGTGCTTGTAGTGTTCTTCTGTGCTTCTATTGTTCTCCTGTGTTTGTAGTGTTCTTCTGTGCTTTATTGTTCTCCTGTGTTGTAGTGTTCTCCTGTGTTTGTAGTGTTCTCCTGTGTTTTGTAGTGTTCTTCTGTGCTTCTATTGTTTCTTGTTTGTGTGTTCTCCTGTGCTTGTAGTGTTCTTCTGTGCTTCTATTGTTCCCCTGTGCTTGTAGTGTTCTCCTGTGTTGTAGTGTTCTCTTGTGCTTCTATTGTTCCTGTGCTTGTAGTTTCTTCTGTGTTCTATTGTTCTCTGTGTTGTAGTGTTTCCTGTGCTTGTAGTGTTCCTGTGTTTGTAGTGTTCTCCTGTGCTTCTAGTGTTCTCTTGTGCTGTAACTCTGCAGGAGGTCTGCCTGCGAGCTTAAGCCAAAAACTTCTGACATTCGGGGCCCAGCTCATAAAAAAATTAACGTGAAAATATTCAGAAAATATTTGTCATTTCCTTTTTAAAAACACCACAACAACGGTGGGTCAGGATAATGGACTTAAAGGGTTTATAAAATAAGAGAGACAGACAGACAGAACAGAGACAGTGACAACAGAGACAGAGACAGAAAGACAGAGAGAAAGACAGAGGAGCAGACGAGAGAGTTTAGAGAGGAGAGAGAGAGACTCAGAGCCCAGACGACCGACCGCCCGACCGACAGGCAGACAGAGAGAGAGGAGAGAGAGAGAGGAGAGGTGAGAGGAAGAGGATGAGAGAGGATGGAAGCAGATGAGAAAAAGAGAGAGATTGAGGAGATGAGAGAGAGAGAGAGAGAAGGAAAAATTTCTAGCGCTAATTTCCAAGAGGTGGCGGATGCTTTTTCTACTGAAAACTAAAGAGAAAAAAAATTCGTTTAAGGGTTTAGGGGGGTTAAAATCATCTGTGTCATGCGGGAAAAAAATCTATAGCGATAGCAGCTGCAGCATTATCTCCTCATCATCCTCCTCATCATCATCTTCATTGCAAGATAATCACAAAACAGACAAAACAAGTTATAACGATGTAACGCCGGGGTCCCTCCAATGGTGGTGGTTGTAGTTATTTATTTTATTTATTTATTTATCTATTCTTTTATTTCGGGGAAATGGAATAAGCACTTACGTGCGTTTTTTTTTTTAACACCCAGTTCCCGTGTGTAAGCAGTTTTGTAAATGTTTGTCACCCCTTTGTTGAGTCGTTGTTTTGCTTGGATGAAGTGACACTGGAAAGGTGCAAAAGGACAGACTACCTCTCGTCCCCCTTTGAGGCTAGAAAAACAAAAGAAAACACGCGCAACAGTGGACGCGGGCGCGCGCGCGCACGCACGCACACACACACTCACTCCAATAAAATATTGTATTGTCCCGTTCTACACCCCACCTCCCCTCTACACACATACTCTCTCTCTCTCTCTACACACTCACACTCTCTCCAACACACACACCCCCACACTCTCTTTTCTCTCTTCTCTCTCTCTCCTCTCCTTCTCTTCTCTCTTCCCTTTTTCCCACACACACACACACACACTCCACTCCACACACACACATACTCCCCTTAACACACACACTCCCCAAACACACACACACACACACAACAAAACACACCACACACACTCCCCCTCCACACACACACTCCCCATTACCCCAAAACCCCCACACACTCCCCAACACACACACACACCACCACACACACACACACACTCCCCAAACACCACACACACACTCCCCCAACACACACACACAAACACTCCCCAACACACAAACACACACACACACACACACTCCCCCAACACACACACACCACACAACACACACACCACAACCCACACCAACACAACACAACCTGCCGCGACAGTGCTAGGCCCCGCTATGAATCTAAAATGAGGGTGTTAGATGGTGCGCAAGAGTGAGCAGACAACTGTGCATTTCTGATGACTTATCTTAAAACTGTGCCCCGTTTCGTTTCGTCCTCCCTTTAGCTTTCAAAGAGACGGGGGTCCTTTTTCTTCTTTTCCCTTTTTCCCTTCCCCCTTCTTTTTCCCTTCCCCTTCCTCCTTCTTCTTTTTCCTCTTGCCTTTTTCCTTTTCTTTCTCTTTTTTTTTCTTCTTCTTCTCCTTCTTCTTCTTCCTCCAGCACTAAGACAGCAATTTATTGTTGTCTGTCATTAATCGAAATGCGTCGCGCTGCCTTTAAAAGCACTTGACAAATTAGGCCCAGCCTGAAATCTCAATTCGGCATTTGGAGGGATGAGAGAGAGAGAGAGGAAGATAGAGAGAGATAGTAGAGAGAGCGAGGGACGAGAGAGAGAGATAGTAGAGAGGAGAAAAGAAGGAGAGATGGAGAGAGAGAGGAAGAGGGGGAAGAGAGAGAGAATTGTTATTGTCTTCGGGGGTAGGGGGGGGGGGAGAAAGGCAGGAGAAGAATGACAGGGAGGCAGAAAATAGACCAGTAGGTGGTGACAGGAAGGAAAGGAACAAAGGGCAGAAACAAAGAGAGGGATAGAAAAGAGGGAATTCTGCTGCGCTACAGAATTTCCAAAAGGTGGGGATGGTGTTTATACTGACAGGCCCCCGGGCATCCCCTTGTGGGGTGTCAGCAGCATGAAGGGGGATGAAAGCCATTTATTGCAATGACCCACCTCCCTCTCCCACTTCCCCAAATAATAATAATAATAATATATGGAATTTATATAGCACTGAATCTTGTAAAAAAAAATTGTAAAAACAAATCAAGCGCTTGCACTCAATCATTTACAGCATGCAACTCTCCTTAAACATAATGAACAACAGATTTCAAATCCATACACGCGCGCGCACACACACTCTCTCTCTCTCTCTCTTCCTCTCTCTCTCTCTCTCTTCTCTCTCTCTTCCCCTTTTTTCTCTCTCTTTGCGAACACTTAGGAGGTGAATGATGCCGTTGCATCTACATAGCCCATAATTTTATAGGCTAATCCCAAATAGCCCACATTTGATGCTTCCAAACCAAGAAGCCTCAAGACACTCTTATTTTCCTACCTACTTCGCCAAAAGCTCATTTTTTTGTGCTCTTAAACCAGCCAAGAAAACTTTAGAGTTTTGCTTGTGTGTGTGTGTGTTGTGTGTGGTGTTGTGTGTTGTGTGTGTGTGAGTGTGTGTGTGTGTGTGTGTTTTGTGTGTGTGTGTGTGTGTTGTAGACACCAAACCTCTTTTTTCACACAGGAATAAATTTTGCTGTCCTTTTTGAACGATCTGATAGCATTCTTGCAAGTGACAATGGATTTTCAGATTTGCAGCATTGATTAACCCTTTGCTCTGTTTGCTAAAATGTCAACTATTAGGTGAGATGGAATCCAAAAAAAGTTTTGATATGAAACCTTTTAAGTGAGGCGATGGATTAAAAGACAATTTATTGATAGTTCAATTAACGTTTGTTTGCATAGAAGTAATGGCTTGAATTATGATTTTGAGTCAACTCAAAAAGTTTTGAAGCAACCTTCGGAAAATGTTAAAAAAAAGAGCCTTAATATTGCTACGAGTTCTGCGTAAAATTAATATATATTCTTACATAATGAAATTTATGTCAGTTTTTGATTTTTGGTCAAAAGTATGCGGCACCAGCTTTGTTTTTCCGGAACCATTGCAAAATTTAAATTTAACCCGCATAAAGCAAATTTTACTACTTTTCAGATGTATACGTTGCTCCTTTAGCTCCAGCTTTTCTTCCTTTTAAATTTTTCAACCCCCTTCTATTTGATTGCTTTTTAAAATCACTTCTTGGAAAATCCCCCCAACTTGAAGTTTACTACGAGGTTTTATTTTTAAAGGCCGCGACAATTTACTCACCAACCTTTAAACTTTTAAAGTCAAGGGGAAAGCGCTCTATTTTATCCCCGACTGCTTTGTGTGTGTTTGTGAACTAAAATTCCCTTTTAACCAATTAAAAAATTCTCTTAAATTGATACTACCGATTCGATGTGCTATTATGTGGATCAAATGTGAACTTAAAGGTGACCTTTAAAACCAAAATTAAAAACTTCTCTTGATTGTTGAGGGTAATTACACCCAGTAGTTCGTAAACGTATGCATTTGACTGCGTCACCATGCATCGTGTCGCAGCTTTCATACCTTTTGAAAAAGATTGGTAACGGTAGGGTAAGGGGTAGGGAAAAGGAAGGGGGGGGGGTTTACATGCGGCAGAGAGGTGGAGGGGTGGGGGGGGACGGGGGAGAGGAAGGGTTCAACCGTGGGCACAACCACGGAACGTGCCTGTGTTGCGTTCACTGTGGAATCTGTTATGGGGTGTGACATCATTACCTTTGTATTCCGCGTTTGTGGGGGTTTTGTACCTTTGATTATCGCATCGTTCGCGTTTATTCATATTTGTTGTTGTTGTTGTTGATATTATATACAACTTTTCTTTTCATTCTGTAGGGGTGGGGGTGGGGAGGGGTTGGGGAGGTGTGTGGTTGTGTGTGGGTGAGGGGTAGGGGGCTTCGTGGTGCGTGCGTGCGTGTTTTTGTGTGTGGTTGTGTTGTGGTCTGTGTGTGTGTGGTGTGTGTCTCAGGGTGTGCGGTGCATGTGTGTTGGTTAGTGTGTGTGTGTGTGTGTGTGGTTCAGTGATTGGTGTGTGTGTGTGTGGTGTGTGATTTTTGTGTCTAAACCCCGGACGGTCCGCAGTTGTGGTTTGAAACCACTTAAACGACACATTAAAGCGAGATAATATCAATACCTGAGTCCTCAACCAAACCCCCTAGTATTTTTAAAAATTTAATAAGAAGAAGAAGAAGAAGAAACTTTTTAAAAGGTAATGAATGTTGCTCCTATCAAAAAGAAAATTCCTGATTCTCTCAGAAACTTAAAATTGTTGTCCAGTGGAACATCACGAAAGTAATCTTTAAGGAATCTGCAGTTTAAAAAAAAAAAGCCTTATGCCTAATATCCCGGACACATCTAAAACCCATCAATCTGATCAATTCAGAAAATTAACATATGCTTGGTGCTCCGATTTTGCTCAGGGTGTATATTCGAGCAACAGACTTGCGGAGTCTAAACACAGATCAATACAAAAATAAATAAACGCTTCGCAATATTCGAATGTGATGTGTTGTTCAACTTTCCCATAGAAACAGAATGTTGTGATCTGTCGATACAACGGGTGTTACTGGATTACACAGCCCCTACACATTTTGTAAATGACCAGAACAGCTGCAAGAATCGTTGGTGGGTTGTTTTTGTTTTGGTTGTTTGTTTTGGGTTTTTTTGTTTGTGTTTGTTGTTTGTGTTGTGGGGGGGGGGGGGTTGAGGGGAGGTTCCCTTTCCCGGCACAGCTCCCAGGTGAGATTTAGCGGTTTTTGACGTTTTACCCCCATTAAGGTAGGTAGCTGCATTCGATTTGGGGAGTTGGTGAATTTTTTAGTGTTTTCAAGTGGACAAGACAACTGGACAGCAATTCAAACTGAAATGATAGACGAAGAAACTTAGTTTTGGGTGTGAAGAAAATATCTCTGAAGGGTTTCGGCGAGTTTCAGTAAAACAGCCCAACGTGGAGTTAAACATACAAAACTTCCCAGAACAGCTAGAAAACACGCACACGCGCCACGCACGCACGACACACACCACAAACACACACACACACACACAAACGAATCACTGCTTATTATTGACCCCCAATTCAAGAAGTTTACCTTACCGAATGTTTGCCTTGCAAGCGCACTCACGCAACAACATACACACGGCACGCGCGCACTAGCGCGCTGGGGCCGGCCGGGGGGGGGCCCCAACACCACACACACACACTCCACACACACAACTCACCACACTGTATCGCATGTGCTTATCTATTGTGCCTCTATTAAAGGAATTTCTGTCTTACCAAAGTTTCCGCTTGCCGCGCGAAGAAACAACATCGCACGCACTGCTTAATTTCATATGTTCCATTGGATCCCTCCCTCCCTGTTAGTTTGACTGGACTGTTTCACACACACACCACACACACCACTCACACATACACATCACCCACGATTCACACTCACTCACACACTCAAACAGCACTCACTCGACACTTACTTCACACAACACACACCACTCATTCTGACTCTCACACTAAACACCACATACTCACCACAACACACTCCACTTTTTTTTTTTTTAAAAGCACATGAGAGCTATATTTCCATTATCCTCGATACACACTCACTACACACTCATTCTCACGCAACACTCCACTCCCACACTAACACACACAGTGACACACATCTTTGGCACACACTTGATCATCACTTTCACACACCACACACACACACACACTTATGTACTTTATTCAAACAACGTAAAACGCTCGCACGGCATCGAACACGTCACTTTCCATCGTGTGCTACTTAATATCGAGATAGGTGTAGGGTGGGGGGAATAAAAATGGGTTCCCATCTAGAAAAATACTGTTATTTGTATTGAGTATTGGTTGTCTTTAAAGGGGGCCATGGTCCACCCCTAATTAAATTAAGTGACACGCGCATTTACATAGCAAAAAAACCCAACAATATCAACTACAAAAACATCACGTTATATCATGAATTGTAAACGAGACGTTATCAATAGACGAATGCTATTTTGGGATGTCTTGGGCGTGTTCTGCCTGTCTCTCTGTCTAGATGTCTTTCTCTACATGTCTTAGTCTCTGACTGTATGTCTTTATCTGTGTTTCTGCCTGCCTGCCTCCCTGCCTGCCTGCCTGCCTGTCTGTCTGTCTGTCTGTCTGCCTGCCTGCCTGACTGCCTGCCTGCCTGTCTGTCTGTCTGTCTGTCTGCCTGTCTGTCCGTCTGTCTGTCTGTCTGATTATCACCTCTCTGTTCTGCTGTCATCGATTTTATCACCTTAGCGTGCAACTTAGTGGGGCTGGAAAAGTGAAGAAGAAGGAGAAGGAGAAAAAGGAGAAGAAGAAGAAGAAGACGAAGACGAAGACGAAGACGAAGGAGGAGGAGGAGGAAAAGAAGAAGAGGGAAAAGAAGAAGAATTGCGAAGAACAAGAAGAACAAGAAGAATAAGGAGGAGAAGAAGAGGAGGAGGAAAAGAAGAAGAGGGAAAAGAAGGAGAAGAAGAAGAATTGCAAAGAAGAATTGCGAAGAATTCCGAAGAATTGCGAAGAATTCCGAAGAATTGCGAAGAAGAAGAATTCCGAAGAATTCCGAAGAAGAAGAAGAAGAGAAGAAAAAGGAGGAGGAGGAGGAGGAGGAGGAGGAGGAGGAAAAGAAGGAGAAGAAGGAGAGTGAGAAGAAGAAGAAGAAGAAGAAGAAGAAGAAGAAGAAGAAGAAGAAGAAGAAGAAAGTTAATGATGGGTAAAAAACGGTCGCATACGCCAAATCTCACCATTGGTGAACCTTGGTGCACTAGCCGAGAACGGAAATAAAATTTAGTATGAACAAAAATTAGAACCAACATAAAACCTCATACTCAATGCCGCAATATTCATGAACAGCAACAAAATCACGAAAGAGAGAGAGAGAGAGAGAGAGAGAGAGAGAGAGAGAGAGAGAGAAGAGAGAGAGAGAGAGAGAGAGAGAGAGAGAGAGACAGGGGGGGGCGAGAGAGAGAGAGGAGACAGAGACAAACAGAGACCGAAAGACAGAGAGAAACAGAGACAGACAGACAGACATAGACACACAGAGAGACAGACATAGGCTGAGAGACAAAGACAGAGAGAGAAGCAAGGACAGTGGCATACAGACAGACAGACAGACAGGTAGGCATACAGACAAACAGACAAGCAGGTTCAGTGGGTTTACTTCTGTGTCTATAAGAGCATAACCGCTGTTAACACTGAAGTCATATGGGGTACCAGTCAACTACACTCTGCTCTATGGTCTATATTCTGAGAGACGTATACGGACAGTCCCATACATAGGCAGTTTCCATACACAGGCAGTTTCCATACCACATACATTATCAGTTTCCATACATAGGCAGTTTCCATACATAGTTTCCATACCACATGCATAGGCAGTTTCCATACATAGGCAGTTTCCATACATACAGTTTCCATACCACATACATAGACAGTTCCCATATACAGACAGTTCCCACAAATGGTTCCTTACATAGACAGTTCCCACACATGGTTCCCATACATAGACAGTTTCCACACATGGTTCCCATACATAGACAGTTCCCACACATAGTTCCCATACATAAACAGTTTCCACACATGGTTCCCATACATAGACAGTTTCCACACATGGTTCCCATACATAGGCAGTTCCCATACATGGTTCCCATATACAGTTCCCACACATGGTTCCTATACATAGACAGTTCCCACACATGGTTCCCATACATAGACAGCTCCCATACATAGATAGTTCCCATACACATGGAGTTGCCATACATAGTTCCCATACATAGACAGTTCCCACACATGGTTCCCATACATAGACAGTTCCCAAACATAGATAGTTCCCACACATGGTTCCCATACATAGACAGTTTCCATACATTCACAGTTCCCACACATGGTTCCCATACATAGTTTCCATACATTCACAGTTCCCACACATGGTTCCCATACATAGACAGTTCCCATGCATAGACGGTTCCCACACATGGTTCCCATACATAGACAGTTACCATACATAGACAGTTCCCACACATGGTTCCCATACATAGACAGTTCCCACAAATGGTTGCCATACATAGACAGTTCCCACACGTGGTTCCCATACATAAATTGCTCCCATGCATAGATGGTTCCCATACACATAGAGTTGCCATACATAGTTCCCATACATAGACAGTTCCCACACATGGTTCCCATACATAGTTCCCACACGTGGTTCCTATACATAGACAGTTCCCACACATGGTTCCCATACATTGACAGTTCCCATACATAGACAGTTCCCACACATGGTTCCCATACATAGTTTCCATACAAAGGCGGCTCCCACACGTGGTTACTATACAAGGCTGCTGTTGCTCCCTTAACAATTACCAGGTGTATGTATGCAGAACTCAAGTCTACACTGTCCAGGTCATATGGACTGAGGTTGGACTGGGTCAATGCATCTTAATATGATGATGATGCATCCGTTTGTACATAATATGCTCTTTCTGCGTGCTTTCTTCGTTTCATCTCTACAGATATCGATACAGGCACTATCAGTTACCTATGCATACGCGCTTGGACGCACGCGCATATGGCACGCGCACGCACACACACACACACACACACACACACATACACGTTCGCATGCACGCGCGCGCGCACGCACGCACGCACCACACACAACACACACACACACACACCACACACACACACACACACACACACACACACACACACACACACACACACACACACACACAAACACACGCACGCACGCACGCATCCACTTACATAGTCCTTCGGATGAGACTATAAACCGAGGCCCCGTGTGCGAATGCACGCAGAACATCTTGCGCACACGTTAAATCCTGTTCCGCTTTTCGAAAGAGTAGGCCATCGTGTGCCGGTGGGAACAGATGACAAAATTTACAAAACCGCATACACACGGGGACTGGATGTAAAGAAAAGCACATGAGTGTTTATTCCATTATCCTCGATTACAAAACAAAAAGTCATCTGAGCGCTTTGATTTGTTGCTTTACAAGATTCAGCGCTATATAAATTCCATACGTTATTATTATTATTATTACAGTATCGCATTTTTCAACAGTATCGAAGGCAGAGAAGTTGATATTATGCTCTGTCTCTCCCCGAACTCATTCAAGAGAGACCACTGTGTCTGTTCTTATCGTAAAGACTTACACGGTAATACACCTTTAACATCTGTTCGCTGTTTGGCAGGATTTTTTTGTTGGTTTGTTTTGTTTTGTTAGTTTTGTTCTGGATTGGGTTGTTTGTTGTTTTTTTGGTGGGGTGGGGGGTGGGGGGGGGGGGGGTTGGGGGGGGTCTACTCCTCTGTCTAATCAGGCCACCACTCCACCCTATATTTTGGCCTATTTCCTGCTCTTTTTCATGTAAACTAACACACCAGGCACCTACACCGCCTCATCACTGCATTAACCCACCACCCCCACAACAACAAAAAATAATAAGCATTTTTAGAAAATTACCCCGCCTGACTCACTCACACACACACAAAAACACACTCCACTTCCCCAAAATCCTTCGGATGGAACTATAAAAACCGAGACCCCGGTCGGACCACGAAAAAAAACTTGCACACCACATTAAATCCTGTTCGCTTTTCCTAAGAGAAACCATTTGTGCTGGAAAAATGACAAAATTTCACAAACCCGCATACACAAGGGACTCACGTAAAAAGCACATCAGTGCTTTTTCCATTATCCTCAAATTTTCAAAGAAATTTTTTAAATAATTAAATACATAAACACAGACAGTCCGATACCTGTTAACCTAGTCCCGTGTGGCAACACACAAAACCAAAACATCTCGGCCAAGGTTAAAACAAATCTGTTCACCTTGGAAGGAGAAGGCCAGGAACAGATACAACCAGCCTGAGTGTGGGACTGAGTGAAAAAAAAAATACACGAGACCTTTCCCATATCCTGAAATAGTTTGCAACTTTAAAAATAAAAACTAAGAAGATTCTCTCTCCCCTCTCTCTCTCTCTCTCTCCTCTCTTCTCCCCCTCTCTCTCTCCTACTCCTCTCTCTCTCTCTCTCTCTCTCTCTCTTTTATTTCGACAAGGCAAGACGTGTCTTGATTGCTCTGCAAGTTGTGCCCATTTTCGAGGATTGAGGACAGTTATCGGGTTGATTTTTTGCATACATCTTTGTGATGTTACGTAAACCTGAAAGTATTAACGTTTTGGCCTAGGCACAGGTATTGACCTTAATTAATGATTAATCTTTTGATAATTTCAAATGAAGCAATGAAGAAACAGTGATGGTAAATTAATCTGAAGATTGTTCACCAAAAGAAAAAAAAAAAAAAAAAAGCTTGTGTGTGGTGTGACGAAGTTATTGCGAATCTGCACGGCAGCTGGCAACTAGTGTGATGTTGGACTGGAGGGGTAACAGCTGCACCACAAGGGTAAGTGAAATGATGTATAAACATTAACGGGCTTCCTTGGTCCCCTGTCCAGCGATGTTGGCTTGCTTAACTAATGACGTAGCACTATTCATTGTGAAAGAACTGTCATTTTCATAGATCAGGGCAATGAACAGCACCCCTTCTATATCAGATAGAAATTACAGCCCACCTTGGACTGCTTACAAAAGACTTTTTTTGCTCTGATAAAAAAAATTGTCACCTGGAAAACTCTCTTTTTTTACCGCTATGCATCAGTTAACAGTGCTCATCCAAATAACAGAAAGACATGCCCCATAAAGAGAACTCTCTTTCCTTTCTATGTGGTTGATGAGCCCATACCACCGGCCTAGCTAAATCCGTCACCGCATTTACTATCACGGATCTAAACGTGTGACCTCTCACTGGCTTTCCACGTCAAAGCACAGGCACTTTTTTGTGCCAGGGGTAGACTGCAACATGGGACGAAAGAGAATGTGAAGTTTTGAAGGACATAGTAGCTGACTATTGTATTAACGATGATTTACTGAAACTGAAAAGAGCTCTTATTTCTGCCCCCATTTACATCCTAACAGATGATGGTAGTGACATCTTGCTGTCCACTCCTGTGTGTGGTCAGAGTGAAGGCACTCATCCTCCCTCCCCACCCCCCTTTTCCCATCTGGCCTTGCATGTTGATGAAAGCAGCTTGAGCACATGAGAGATCTTTCACTGGTATCTCCCTTACCACAACCTTTACAAAGAACCAGATAAACCTGGTGAGACAGAGGATGATAATGTTTCTCATAGAATGTGAACCAGTTGTGTTTCGGATTTACTGGAAACTCCCTCTTCCACAGCTAGTAGAAACAAGGCACAAAGTCACTCTAAAGCCAACTCCAAAACTGCAAAATCAGCTAAACGCTATCGCAGACGAACCCTGTGCCCATCTCAATATGGGAGCAAGACACTCTCTGATAAACTGCAGAGCATAGAAACAAGTCTTGACTTGATACTGAATAGTCAGTCGGAATCTGATAGTACCCTTTTGTCTAGACAGCAAGATTTAAAGGTCTCTATTAAAAATGAACCTCGGAGTAGAATCCTTGCAGTCAGTGATTAGTGATTTAAGAAGTACAGTCTCAAGCATGCACACTTCACTAACCAATCTGACCAAAGAAAACCATACCTTAAAATCCTGTCTTGGTTCAATATCCTCCCAGTTAAAACAAACAAAACAGAAACCATGCTCAGGAAAGAATGTGTATACACAGTGTGATCCTTCTCCACAAGGGAAATGGACAAATCCCTCAAGACTAAGGGGGAAATTTGGGAGTGTGTTCCAAGTGATTCTCCAGCCATTCCCTCACAGAACACACCCTAGTAAAAGAAAAAAGCTCTGATAATTCCCAAAACCCACATGCTGTCAGTGCTAAAATAATAAACAAAATACTGATATTGTCAATGTATCTGTGACAAATCGTTTTCAACCTCTTTCTGACCAAACCCGGGGGCAAGATACCTCGAAGATATAAAATATGATTTACATCTCCCAAAAGAATTCTCTGCTTCATCAAAAGCCATCAGCTCATTTTAATATGAAACATCACAAAAGGTAACAGATACTGAGAAAACTGTGGAACAAACATTCAACAAACTGACTATCCCTGCTGAGGCACTCTGTACTTATTGGCGATTCAGTCATAAGGCACATAGACCTAAAAGGTTAGAAATGAAAAATAGGTTGTTCAAGATATGCATTCCAGGCCTTTCTGTTTTAGATATAATCCGCTGGTTACAGATTTAGCCAAACATGATCAAATTCGCACAGTTATCATCCACGCAGGCGTAAAATGATTGTCCCTAGAGGCCTATTTCCTCTCAGGTCGGGAGTGAACTTATTCATTGTGCAAGAACGTTTTCCAAAAGTTTACATTGCCCTCATTTCCATTGTTCCTGCTCGAGGAAACACGAACAAAACAATTCAATTGCACCTTCCAATAAAAAACCTCTATACAGCCTGCACAAGCATGCAGGTTGACATGATAGATCTTTTCAGAACTTTTGTCACTGTACATGGTGCTCCCCGACAGGCTCTGTACAGAGAGTGATCATCCCCAGTCTCAAGGGAAACCCATTTGGGCAGTGAACTTTAAACAGATTCTCCCCCAGCCTCCACACTTACGATCACAAGAACCCACTGACATCATAGGGCCTATCAGTAAACAAAGGATCATGATCGTCACCCCCTTTGGACATGGAAACACCGGGGGTCAAAACTACCGACAATAAACTGCATTCAAAACTGTTCACAATACCAGAAACTCAGACATGCCACTAACATCAATGGATGACTTTCCACCATTAGCCTCAAGAAGAAATGGCCAGGGGACACTGAACAAAACTGGTCATCCCCAAGATTCCTCACAGGGATCTAGACTCCAGAATCTACTGGGGATGTGCCATTTCCAGAGGGAAGAAGTCAGTCCCAGTCTGGTGGAGATACACGACCACTCTTCCCACTTCCCCCATTTCCGTCACATTTCCCTTCCCCACTTCCGAACCCTAGTTACATGGCTCCAGATGTCCCCTGTCCCAGGTTGCCGTACCACTATCTTCAGCCTGATGTTTTTCCACAGCAGAGACATCTTGCAGAGACGGGCCCCAACTTGCCCATGGGGTTTGCTTCTCCTGGGATGAATCCTCCACCGCTGAAACAGCCCTGACCCACGGGCCTGGATCCCTCCTCCTCCTCCTCACCCTGCTGCTGCTGGCCAATATGTGCAGCAGCGATGACCTGGCATTACAGCGGGTAGATCACACGGTCATAGATGATCAGTCTTTGGTCATCTGACTGAGCCAGTGCCTCCATTAATCACTGTGTGTGTGTTTGTGTGTGTGTTTTGGGGTGTTGTGTGTGTGTGTGTGTGTGTGTGTGTGTGTGTGTTGTGTGTGTGTGTGTGTGTGTGTGGCGCGCGCGCGCGCACGTGCATGTTTGTGTTCGAGCGGTTGTATTGTTAATGTAGGCCACAAGACCACGCGGACTGGGGACTGGGATGAAGACCTGCAGAGCTACATTTTGCTTACTGACAAAACCCCTCTGCCACAATTCCATGTGTATGGTGGCACGTGATTAAAGTTTGTTCTTGATTATAATTGCATTCGTATTTCTTACATTGTCTTTCCCCTTTGTGGTTTTTTATTGTTTTTATTCCAATATTTTTTTGCAGATTTTTTTTCTCTTCTTTTTCATCTATTTCCTAATTTGGTGTGTAGGTCGTGAAAAGTGTTTGTGACGACAATTGAAGCCTGTAAAATTATATTCCCGTGATTTTAAACGTGTGTGTTTTGGCAGTAAAGTAATAGCATAAAATGGCAAATAATCTTAAAGCACGAAGCTGTAACCAAATTTTGGCTTAAAGCAAAGGGTTATCTGAATGCTTGTCACCTGCTAACAATTATCTGATATTCATCCCATTATTCTAATGCTAATAATTGTTTTCATGTCTTTTGTTTTTTTTAGAATCTCGTTTGTCTGATGTTGTGTCAAATAACACAGTTTCAGTTCCCGGATACTAAAGTCATTAGAAGGGATGCAAAAGCAAGACTGGAAACAGGACTGATAGCATATGTACATCAGTCATTAAAATTTCAAACGGTTAGTGATTTGACAAATATGGAATTGAATGTATATGGCTACAAATCCATTTAAAAGGGGCTGCACCAAGCTGGCTGGCTTCTTTTAAAAGAAACCCTGATGAACGAATTGGGAAAGGTTTGATCGTTTTGACAAATGATGGACGACGTTTCGAGCTATTCAACAGAATTAATCTTGCTAGTGATTTTTAATATTGACTTATGTAAACCTCACAATAAATGGAAAAACCTTTACGAATCATATAACCTTTTACAATTTAAACAATACCCCAACAAGAAAATGGTGTCTCTGAAAAACTAATCGATCACAAAATATGTTACTAATCCTACTAACATAATAGAAACGTCTGTGCCTGTGTTTGGACTTAGTTTATCATTTTCCTGTTTGTTTAACTTGGTCCAAAAAGGTTGCCAAAATCCCTATATTCGACACAAATGTATTTCTTTTAGAAGTTACAAAAACGTTTCTATTGAAGAGTTCTGTAGATTTATGTCTGGCCAATTTTTCTGAGTTATCAGTACAATGATCCAAACGAAGCTCTTGCTGCTTGGTACAAAATGTTTCTGTCTGTCTATGACAAGCACGCACCACTCAAAATTTAAACGTGCAAATTTAAAGAAAAACCACCTTGGCTTACTGACGAAATTAATGCAGCTATTTCAATCCGAGATTCCTGCTAAGATCAACAGGCAGAGATGACAATTTCAGGAAACACGAATAAGATAACAGCAATGAAAGAGCTGCAAAAAAGAAATATTTCAGTGATCTTAATATCATCTAAAAAGGACACTAAATCACTCTGGAAAGCCATAAACCAACTGTCTGGAAAAGCATTGGGATCTGTTTTCACCTCTTGCAACTTATCAGCTGTAAGATCAATAAATATTTCACCACAGTAGAGAAACGGGTTGTTCCCGTAACATACAAAATGTAAAAAATTTGCTTGCATTAAAGATTTTTGTAATTCAAGAAAAATACTTACCAGTTTGAAAAATTGGGTTTATTGGTGTACATGAGGGATAACAAAGAACGTACTCATTAAAACAGTCAAAATCGCGGGGCTTCGATGACATTGACAGTAGAATTTTAAAGATCTCTGCTCCCATAATTTCTGGGAAAATATCACATATATTTATAATCTCTGTGTAGAAAAATCCTGCTTCCCTCAAGCATTCAAAGATCCCAAAAAAAAAACACCTTTAAATCTGGCGACCCAAATGATCCCTCAAATTATAGACCTATCTCTATCTGTCTACTTTTTCTAAGCCCCTTTAAAAACACCTTAAGAGCAACCTTCAACTCACTTTTTCAAGTATGATTTATTTCACCAAAACCAGAGTGGATTCAGGAGGAACCACTCCTGTCATACTCTTCCTCAAAAATCTCATAGAACAATGGCATGGGAAAAATTAATAACCCAAAATGTTATCAGGAGCCATTTTTGTAGATTTTACTCAGGCATTTGACACTATTGATCATGCTCTTCTATTAAAAAAGCTAGACATGTAAAGGCTTATGTTCTGAATCAGTTGGACTATATCGTCCTTTCTAGGTAATAGACGACAAGCATATACCGAGATTGTGTTTCCTCCCCCTTTATGCCTATTAATTATGGAGTTCCCCAGGGATCAGTTTTAGGTCCCATTTTATTTTCAGTTTATGTAAATGAACTTCCACTGAACGTTTCCAACCTCATTGAACTATTTGCTGATGAACCCCGACCATAATAAAGTAAGGAGCAAGTTCGCTTTGTTTGAATTGCAAAAAGATATTGATAAAACTTGTTTTATTGGTCTGAACTTACCATATGGCCTCCATCCTGGAAAGTCTAAATTTATGCTAATTACAACCAGACAAAAACGACCCAAAAAATAGATTGAAGTTACCTGATCTTAAAGTTTACGATACACACTTGAAGAAGTGGATTCTCATAAATTGCTTGGGGTTTAAAAATTGAATAACAATTTGTCTTGGTTAGTCACTTTCAAATTTGTCAAAAAAGTTAGCCCAGAAAAAACTTTCAGCTCAATAGAATAAAACTTTTGCTTGATCAACATACCCGCAAACATTTTTTCATGCTTAATACAGCCTGACATAGATTATGCTTCCACATGTGGGATTAGCCAGTAAAAATTTTCCTAAAGCGATTAGAAAGTTTGTATAGACGTTCTTTAAAAATAGTGCTTCTTAAATCAACACCCTTGGAAGTAACAGATTACAAGGAACTTAATATTCTTCCCTTCCATCAAGATGTCGTTTTAACAAAGGTGTGTTCATGTACAAAATTATGTATAATCTTGCGCCCTCCTATCTTCACAACAAGTTTATTGTAAATAATGTTCGGGCAAAAGTAATAAAATGTTTATCCCACGACCAAGAACTGATCTCTTTATGTCTTCTTTAATTATTCAGGAGGTAAACTTTTGGAAAGAAATCCCCGACACTTAAAACAAAAACCTAGTTTTCATCCTTCAAAACATCGTTTCAGAGATATTTGTTTCAGGTGGTCTGAAAGAACTAAGCACTTGGTCCTGTGTGAGAGGAAATGAATATCCAGAAGACTGGACTGAGTGGGGACAGATGGACAGGGAAAACTTGAAGGAAGGACCAGGGGCAATCAAAGAAGCTGCATCAACATGTCTCCTACCCCGCTTAGACTAGAATTATTGTTTTGCCATTATTGATAAAGTTTATTTAGTTGATTGTGAAATAATGTTGTATGAGTGTGTTATATTTACTTGTAAACCTTGTTTGTGGTGTGCTGTCTTTTTCTTCTTTTTTTCGTGTTTTTCGTTGATTTAAATTGGGGGTTGTGTGTTTAAAGCATTTTTTCTACAAATTCCTTTGGTTTGGATGAGACTTGTTGGGTTTTTTCTATAATATTTTCCCTTTGAATGGGATGGAGTAGGGCATGGGCAAAAGAAACGTTGTACTTATTCATTTCCCTACAACATAGTGTTAAATGCGTTTGTATATTCTCTGTTTATCTGTCTGTCTGTACCTGTCTATAGCTCCGGCTCTATCTCTGTCTCTGCCTGTCTGTTGTCTGTTGTCTCTCTCCCTCCCTCCCTCTCCCTCTTTCTCTCTCTCTTATTGTCTCTTTGATTTTCATCTAATAATAGTAGTAGTATTTCATTATGATGCTCATTTGAATCTTCATTGGAATGTATCTAAAACTGCTGATTCTTACTGTTGCATACTTTGTTTACTTGAAGGGTTTTTTGCATTGCTGTGTGTTTGTCTATTTGTTGCTGCTAGGTTTAGTTTCGGTTTTTCTGTTTTGATTAGTGTGTGTGTGTGTGTGTGTGTGTGTGTGTGTGTGTGTGTGTGTGTGTGTGTGTGTGTGTGTGTGTGTGTGTGTGGAGGGGGGGGGGTATGTAGTTTTTCTCGACTTTTTTCTTCTTTTATTATTTTTTTCAGGTTTTTTTCCCTTTTATTTGTGAGAGCATGGTGTAAAGAAGCCCTGTGCTTATCCATTTACTCTCAATAAAATTTCGAGTTCGAAATTTCGAGTTCGAGTTCTCTCTCTCTCTCTTAAGAAAGATTATCTCTCTCTCTCTCTCTCTCTCTCTCTCTCTCTCTCTCTCTCTCTCTCTCTCTCTCTCTCACACACACACACACACACACAACACACACACAATCTCTCTCTCTATCTCTCTCTCTCTCTCTCTCTCTCTCTCTCTCTCTCTCTCTCTCTCTCTCTCTCTCTCTCTCTCTCACACACACACACACACACTCTCTCTCTCTCTCTCTCTCTCTCTCTCTCTCTCTCTCTCTCTCTCTCTCTCTCTCTCTCTCTAATCAGTCCCTAATCAGGGCAAGGGCCGAATGAAAAAAAGTATGGGCATGCTTATTCTGTTACCCTTGAAAAATAAAGATTGATTCATTCTCACGCGCGCGCGCGACAAAACTTAGTACTAAGCTGGGCACAGATCACCTCGTGACCAAGGGAAAGAAAGCTGTTGTGGAATTAAATAAGGATTTTCTATAAATACAAAGAAATTAACGCGGAAGCATTTTTCAAGATCTTTGACATAAAAATACAGCCATTTCTACTATATTCATCAGAGATATGGGGGTTAAATAAATTGGAACATATAAAGAAAGCACACATGCTTGCTTGTAAGAGATTTTTGGGTCTACCATTGAAAACTCCAAACAAAAGTAATGATATTATGGCGAGCTGGGAAGATACCCTCTATACATTAACTCACATACAAATACTCTTAGATATTGGTTCAAATTATTACAAATGAATTCTAACAGAGTGCCATATAATGCTTATCAAATGTTGCTTGACATGGATATATCTGGAATGAACTGTTGGGTTTCTAAGATAAGACAAATTCTATGTTATACAGGATTCAGTGTTGTGTGGCTACAACAGGGAGTTGGAGACGTTAAAGTATTCCTACCTCTGTTTAAGCAAAGACTGATTGATATGTTTATTCAAGAATGGTATAGTACAATCAGAGACCGAGATAGGTACGATAGCTATAGGAGTTTCAACACTATATTTGTTAAAGAAGAATATCTTCTACAGTTAGATACCTACTGCTTTAGAGTTGCTGTGTCACAGGCGAGATGCAATGCTTTACCACTTAACAACAATGTACATCGATATAGTGAACAGAATCAGAACAAAGAATGTCAATTTTGTAAACCGAAAGTTGAAGATGAAAAGCATTTTCTTTTTTAATGTTTCGTGTGTGATGATTTAAGAATTAAATTTTTAAGGGATTGTGTTGATACACATTTACATGATCTACTTAAAGCAGAAAACAGTAATAAAAAAATCGCTCTCTGTCTAGATATATCTTTCATGTCATCAACCAGAGGGAAAAAATTGTTGTATTAGGGGAGTTACGTCACAAACGAAGATGTGGTTATCATTGTGTTATGATTTTGAGAAGCTATAAATATAGGGGCGTTTTATAGACATGAAAAATGTACGCTTAGAACAATATTGCGAATTGTGTTTGATATACATGTATTTTTATGTATTTGTGCATTTTCCTCATTATTTCTTTCACTGAAATTGAGTATGGTATTATGTATTTTATTTGGATTTCTGCCCACTCTGTGGCATTGTCAATTTCTCATACGCCAACCATGTATTATGGCCCAAAGCCGAAGTACATTAAATTTTAGAGTTCTCTCATGTGCGCGTGTGTTGGGACGACGATTTTCTATTTGATTTTTTCAGAATCATTTGTACATAGTATCATTGGTTGGTTTCTTTAAGACTGGTTAATTTGTCGTGATTTTTTGTTGTTGTTTCGTTGGTTGGGCTTTGGTTTTTGTTGTTCTTGTTATTGGTTTTATTTGGTTTTGTTTTGTTGTGTTTATGATGTTGTTTTGCTGCTTCACCATCTATGAAGTTCCTTTCCTGCTGTTCCCATGCCACTCATTTCAACCTCCCCGCCCCCATCTAGCCCCTACCCGGATTCGATATGTTTCATACTCGGGGTCACAAGTCCACAAGGAGCCTCTCAATGTCCGGCCACCGTGTGGCCACAAGCCAGAGAGGCCCTGCACTGCTGCTGGGTCAGTCTGTAGTGTTCAGCGTGCCTGCTCTGAGCTAACATACACAGGACACCACC
>CM054145.1:21062199-21072199 GCA_028751875.1 Rapana venosa
TGGCGCAGTCACTTGAGAGAGAGAGAGAGAGGGGGGGGGGGGGGGGCGTACGGTGAGGGTGAGAGTGGGTTAACGAAATGAAGCCTTGCATGAATGTGTGTGTGTTTGTGTATTTTGTTTTATTGAAATTCTTTTTCGAGGATAATGAATAAGTGCTCGTGTGCTTTTTTATTTTACATCCAGTCCCCGCACTTTGCGTATGTGTGTGTCTGTATGTGTGTGTGTCAAAGTCTGTGTGTCTGTATGTGTCTATATGTGTCTGTGCGTATGTGTTCTACACCTTTAAGAATCAGTATTGGACTGTTCTGTTGAACATTTTAAAAGTATGGAGGAGAAAGAGGAGGAGAGAGACAGACACACAGACAGACAGAGACACAGAGAGAGAGAGAGAGAGAGAGAGAGAGAGAGAGAGGAGAGAGGAGAGGAGAGAGAGAGAGAGAGAGAGAGAGAGAGATGAGGAAATGAATTAATGAATGAATTGACTTACTGATGGATTGATTGATTCTTTTCATTCATTTTAACTAATATCCCCCCCAAACACACACATACTTACACACATACTTACATACTCAACACACACCACACACACACAACACAAACACACACTACTACACAACACACAAACACACACCACTACACACACACACACACACACACATACTTACACACACACTTACACACACTTACACCACACACACACACACCACACACAACAACACACACACACACACACACACACACACACATACTTACACACACACATACTTACACACACACATATTACACACACACACTCACACACACACAACACACACACACTTACACACACCACACACACTTACACAACACACCACAACATACTTACACACACACATACTTACACACACACATACTTACAACACACCACACACACACACACCACACACAACACACACACACACACCACACACACACAACAAACACACACACACGTCCCTCCTCCCTCTCCCTCTACAAGAAAGTAGCATTTTACACAGGCACAGAGCAACAAAAGAAGGAAGTAAATAAAGAAGTCAAAGCTGCTGTTGCACGGGCCAGACGTATATATAAAAATAAGATAGAAGACAAGTTTGCGGGGAACAATTTTCGTGCTGCATGGCAGGGTATCAAAAATATGTCTGCAGTAAATATGGTAGGTGTCCAACATAGGTCAAAGATCAGTTTGCAGGGAGTATGTGATAACTTACCAGACCATCTAAACGCATTTTTTACTCGCTTTGAAAAGCATGATTTCTCAGATGAATTAAATGATCTGAAGCAATCCCTAGTTTCTGAGAATAGCGTCATTGTTGATGAAGAAATTATCTGTAAGCACTTAAAGGCAATAAATATTAACAAATCTCCGGACCAGATTTGGGATATGTGGAAAAACCCTGAAATTCTGCGCTACTGAGCTTGCCAGTGTCCTTCAACACCTGTTCCAGGCCTCACTGGATATTGTCAGATTCCGGTTATTGGAAAATTCCAATGTAATACATCTTCCAAGAAACCCATCTTTCGGCCTAAACGATTGTAGGACCTGTAGCCTCACAAATCTCTTGTGATGGAAAAACGTGGAAAAGATCGTTTAAATCTCTCATTCTTTCTGCTACAGAGAAAGACTTTGACCCTGCAATTTGCATTAAGGTCTCGAAGGGGTGTCGAAGATGTCCAATCTATTCATTTTGAACATGTTGTATACGCACTTGGATACACCTGACTCTCATGAAGAATATTTGTTCGCTGCTTTAGTTCAGCTTTCAATACAATGCAGCCTCAGATTATGGTTAACAAAAATAATTTCAAAATTTGACGTAGACAATCACTTGTTCGTGGCTGATTGAATTTTTAAACCAAACAGACCACAGCGTGTTTTTGGCTAAAAAATATTTCTTAGGTTAGATTTACAGGCACTGGTTCTCCGCAGGGTTGCGTCCTTTCACCAACTGCGGTACATTCTTTACCAGATGATTGCAGACTGCAACTATGGAAATTCCTTTCTGGTAAAGTCGCCAGACGATAGTGCTCTGTTATCCCTCTTATCGGAATCAGTCTGAGACCACGGTCCAGCCCTCACGAGTTTCTACATGGTGTGACGGGCCTATCTGGAGCTAAATGTTTTCTAAAACTAAAGAACTGCCTATCGACCTTCAGAAGATCACGGCCATACTCCTAAGAATATTATTATCCATAATCAAGAGGTGAAAACGTTTTGAAACTTATAAAGTATATGGGAACTGTTTTGACACAAGTTAAACTGGGACGTTAACACTGACGCTATTGTCAAAAGGGACAACAACGCTCTGTTATTTTATGAGGAAACTGAACTCATTTTTTGTAGACAAAAAGATCCTTTCCTTGTCTTTACAAGTCTTACCTAGAGAGTGTTCCTAAGTCTTTGCTTTTCATTTGTTGAGTACATAACCTTATGTTATAAAAACAAGAATGGCCTGCAAGAGAATTGTAAGAATCTGCTCAAAAATAATTGGAAAAAAAAGAACAAAAGAGATTCATGTGTCTGCAATCAGCAGCTTGTACGCAAGCCCAGACATTTTGGCTGATCCTTCCCAATGCTTTGTTTCCCGATTTTCAAAATGTTGCCTTCGGAACGCCGTTTTCATGTGTCCCATGGCAAACTAAAGAAAAGAATTTATTTTGTGCCAGTAGCATTCGTATTCTGAATTACAATGTATGTTGACTACCTAGTTTTTACTGTATTCTGAATTATCTGATGATTGTCATTGTTACGAGTGTAGTCAATACATAACTTGGGTGGAGTGGGTGGGTGGCGTGGGTGTGTGAAATAAGTTCTGTGTTCCTGTCAAACTGTCTTATAACATTGAATTCATATATTGGTATATGGTTGTGGGTGTGCTTGTGGGCGTTTATTTGATTCGCACACAACCGTACGTGCGTGTGGACGTGCTGCGTATATGCGTGCGTTTTAAATTATGTTGTTATGTCTTCTAGTCAATGGTTTAAATTTGTGCTTGGTCTCAATTGATGTCGTGTGCTGTGCGGGCGTTTGCGTGTGTGTGCGCATTGCGCGCGTGTGTGGTGTGTTGTGTGTGGGTTCGTGACATTTTATTTGAAAACCAATATAAATATAGCTTTGTGTCTTGATATTTGAATGTTATAAATCTGCCTTCAGTATTGTAATTCCCTTCATGGGGATGATTAAAGGTTTTTGACCTTGACTTGCCCTACTCCTCCCCCCCCCTCCCCCCTCCCCCCCCCCCCCCCCCCCCCCCCCCCCCCCCCACACACACACACACCCTGGAAACCCTCCCACGTGTCACACACACAACAACCCCACCTGCACAACGCTGTCACCACTCACTCTTTATCAAGTCTACGAACACCCGAGCGAGCCAATGGCCCAACGTCGACAGCAATTACGGGTCCATTTTCTGCTGTGCTTCTTTTGCATGATTGTGAACTAGAGATGAGTGAGCGCGAGGTCTGTTTTACATTGTAAATGCTCGGGCTGGCTCCCTATGACCCTGCTGGGGAAACTGTGACTCCAGGATGAGGGTTGGGTTCGTCAGGCCTGAGGAACCCTTCGGTCAAAAGCGCATCCCTAGTCTAGACGTTGTGTGCCGGTGGGAACAGATGACCAAATTTACAAAACCGCATACACACGGGGACTGGATGGGTTTTTTTTTTAAAAAGCACATAAGTGCTTATTCCATTATCCTTGATATACAATAATAAAATTGAAAATTGAAAAAATAAATCGCACCTTTCAAAAAAACTTTAGTAGTACCTCAGAGACCGTGGAATTCTGGCGGGTTACGAGTCATTATTGTATAAAAACGGTGAACATGTAAAGATAATGTCACGGTGGGGGAAAATACCACAACACAGTACCCGAACATCAGCACGCACCCGTTTCAATATAAAAAGCACCCACAATTCAACAATACTCAACCTGTCGTAAACTCACCCAAATAAATTTTTTAAAAACCCACTCGTGTGCGCACCAGTATGCCATACACTCACACATAGCTCACGAACGCGCGCGCGCGCGCGCGCGCACACACACACACACACACACACACACCACAACACAACACACCACACACCCCACACAAACCCACATTGGAACATTCTCACACACGCGCACGCATTTGTATGACATAACTCAAATTTTTGTAATATGTTTATGAGAAGACAAATATCAATTTAATCAATATTCTGTCCTCTTAAAATATTGAACACAGTCTAAAATAATAACACGCGCACGCTTAAACCAAATTCAAATTCAAATTCAAAAGCTTTATTACCTCAAAGACAGAGAAATTCCAGCGGGTTACTCGCCATACATTAAAAACAATTGTTATAACACGTTGCATGATAAGACAAATATCTATGAAATTCATACTCTCATTTTATCAAAATAGCGAACGCACTTTAAAATGATAACAGGGAGCCTTTCCTATACTTCAAAAAGTCCCATCCCTTTTGTACCCGAGCTCTGCTGAGAGCACGAGAAGTGTGCTTTCGGTCCTATGATTGTGCCTGCACTTTTCCCTCACCCAATTCCTTCAGTGGTGTGTCTGGGTAGCTAGCCTTTCGGATGAAGCAGTAAACTGAGACCTCAGTGTGTATAAAAGGGTTTTTCAACGCGCATTAAAGAACCCCTAGAAAATAAAGAGGGTTGCCTTAGTAAAGAAAAAAAAAGATGTAGAAAAAAGCAGTTTTGATGGGAAAAGAAATACATATGCCGACAAGGATTTTGTTGTGTTGTTGTTGTTGTTGTTGTTAATGCGTGGCGCTGCTTTTGTGGCGAATCGCCCTCCTGGGGAGAAGAGCAGCCTGAATGAGAAATCTGCCGTGCCTGAAAGTAGTATACAATACAATACAATACAATACAATACAATACAATACAACGCAATGCAATACAATACAACGCAATGCAATACAATACAATGCAATACAATACAATGCAATACAATACAATACAACGCAATGCAATGCAATACAATGCAATACAATACAATACAATACAATACAACGCAATGCAATACAATACACGTCACACACACACACAATAATAGTACGGTCAAACGGTCTTGCTATTGTTAGCTTTTTTGTGTGTGTTTTTTTGTTTTCCGTTCCTGGGCTAGGGCTCCGAAGTTTACCAATGGTGAGATTTTCTGTCTGCTCACCATAAAGGTAGCTGCATTCCGACTTCGGGGATGATGACCAGCGCGCGTGCATGCGATTTTCCCCATAAGTTAACATCAGTACCAACTCCACACTCCCAAAAAGTCCTTGGGTGAGATTTCAATCAAGGCCCTGTGTACCAACGCGCGAAGAACATCTTGTGCACACGTTAGAGCCTGCTCTGCGGTTATTTCTTTCTTTATTTATTTATTCTTTTATATCGAGGATAATGGAATAAGCACTCATGAGCTTTGTAACATCCAGTCCCCGAGTGTACGCGGTTTTGTAAATTTTGTCATCTGCTCCCACTTGCACACAATGGCCTACTCTTACGAAAAGCGGAACAGGATTTAACGTGTGCGCAAGACGTTCTACGTGCGTTCGCACACAGGGCCTCGGTATATAGTCTCATCCGAAGGACTTTTGTAGAGAGAGTGGAATCTGCACTGATGTCAACTACAGGGGAAAATATCCCCTTGAACGGGAATCGAACCCGGGTCGTCAGATTGCGAGCGCAATGTTCTAACCACTTGGCTATCCCGACCCCTTTTCAAAAGAGAAGGCCATTGCGTGCCGGTTGGAACAAACGACAAAAGTTTTAATAATGCACACCCACTTATTGTGTGGGATGCAAAGTGTTTAGTGTTCTCCTGTGCTTGTAGTGTTCTCCTGTGCTTGTAGTGTTCTTCTGTGCTTCTAGTGTTCTCCTGTGCTTGTAGTGTTCTTCTGTGCTTCTATTGTTCTCCTGTGCTTGTAGTGTTCTCCTGTGCTTGTAGTGTTCTCCTGTGTTTGTAGTGTTCTCCTGTGCTTCTAGTGTTCTCTTGTGCTTGTAACTCTGCAGGAGGTCTGCCCTGCGAGCTTAAGCCGAAACATTCTGACATTCAGGGCAGCTCATAAAAAAATTAACGTGAAAAATATTCAGAAAATATTTGTCAGATTTCCTTTTTAAAAAACACCACAACAACGGTGGGGTCAGGATAATGGACTTGAAGGTATAAAATAAGAGAGACAGACAGACAGACAGAGACAGTGACAAACAGAGACAGAGACAGAAAGACAGAGAGAAAGACAGAGAGAACAGACAGAGAGAGAGATAGAGAGAGAGAGAGAGACTCAGAGACAGACCGACCGACCGACCGACCGACAGGCAGACAGAGAGAGAGAGAGAGAGAGAGAGAGAGAGAGAGAGAGAGAGAGAGAGAGAAAAGAGAGAGAGAGAGAGAGAGAGAGAGAGAGAGAGAAGGGAAAAATTTCTAGCGCATAATTTCCAAGAGGTGGCGGATGCTATTTCTACTGAAAAACTAAAGAGAAAAAAAATTCGTTTAACGGTAGGGGGTTAAAAATCATCTGTGTCATGCCGGGTCAAAATCTATAGCGATAGCAGCTGCAGCATTATCTCCATCATCATCCTCCTCATCATCATCATCATTGCAAGATAATCACAAAACAGACAAAACAAGTTATAACGATGTAACGCCCGTGTCCCTCCAAATGGTGGTGGTTGTAGTTATTTATTTTATTTATTTATTTATCTATTCTTTTATTTCGGGGAAACTGGAATAAGCACTTACGTGCGCTTTTTTTTTTAACATCCAGTTCCCGTGTGTAAGCAGTTTTGTAAATGTTTGTCATCCCTTCTGTTGAGTCGTTGTTTTGCTTGGATGAAGTGACACTGGAAAGGTGCATAAGGACAGACTACCTCTCGTCCCCCTTTGATGGCTAGCAAAACAAAAGAAACACGCGCAAGTGGACGCGGGCGCGCGCGCGCACGCACGCACACACACACACTCACTCCAATAAAATATTGTATTGTCCCGTTCTACACACACACTCCCCCTCTAACCACATACTCTCTCTCTCTCTCTACACACACTCACACTCTCTCCACCACACACACACACACACACTCTCTCTCTCTCTCTCTCTCTCTCTCTCTCTCTCTCTCTCTCTCTCTCTCCCTCTTCACACACACACACACACACACTCCCACTCCACACACACACATACTCCCCATCTACACACACACACTCCCCCAACACACACACACACACACACACACACACACACACACACTCCCCCTCCACACACACACTCCCCATCTACACACACACACACACACTCCCCCCAACACACACACACACACACACACACACACACACACTCCCCAACACACACACACACACTCCCCAAACACACACACACACACACACACCTCCCAACCACAACACACACACAACACACAACTCCCCCAACACACACACACACACACACACACACACACACACACACACACACACACACACACACACACACCTGCCGCCGACAGATGCCTAGGCCCCGCTATGACATCTAAAATGACGGGTAGTTAAGATGGAGCGCAAGAGTGAGCAGACAACTGTGCATTTTCTGATGACTACCTTAAAACTGTGCCCCCGTTTCGTTTCAGTGCCCCCTAGCGTCAAGAGACAGGGTCCTTCCTTCTTCTTGCTTCTTCTTTTCTTCTTCTTCTTCCTCTCCTCCTTTCTTTTCTTCCTCTGCTCCTCCTCTTCTTCTTCTTCTTCTTCTTCTCCTTCTTCTTCTTCCTCCAGTCCTATCTCTCATTTTATTGTTGTCTGCTCATACTAATCGAAATGCGTCCGCGCTGCCGTAAGCACTTGACAAATTAGTCCCACCCTGCATCTCAATTCGGCATTTTGAGGGTAAGAGGATATATGCGATTTTTAGTTAGAGAGTAGCGAAGCGAGATATGAGAGATAGTTTTGAGACAGAGAGAAGAAGAGAAGTATGGATGAGAGAGGAGAAATGAATTATTGTCTTTCGGGGGAAAATGGGGGGGCAGAAAGGCAGGAGAAGAATGGACGGGAGGCAGAGAAATAGACAAGTAGGTGGGACAGAAGGAAGGAACGAAGCAGAAAAAAGAGAGGGAAGAAAAGAGGTGAATTTCCTCTGCGCTACAGAATTTCCAAAAGGTGGGGGATGGTGTTTTATACTTGACAGGCCAGGCATCCCCTCGTGGGTTGTCACCAGCATCACGGGATGAAAGCCAGTTATTGCAATGACCCACATCCCTCCCATTCCCCAAAAATAGCATAATAATTAAGGAATTTCAGGGAAATATAGCACTGAATGTGTAAAAAAAAATTGTAAAAACAAATCAAGCGGCATTGCACAATCATTTACAGCATGCACTCTCCTTAAAATAATGAACAACAGAGTTTCAAATCATACACGCGGCCCCACGCACCCCTCTGGTCTCCTCTCAGGTAACTCTCTTCTTCATCCCTCTCTCCTCTCTCCCTCTTCTCAATATCTATCTGTCTTCTCATACACTATCTGAAAAACACTTAGGAGGTGAAATAATGACCGTTGCATCCTACATAGCCATATTTTTATAGCTACAATCCTAAATAAGCACACATTGATGCAAATCCAAACCAGAAGCCCAGACACTCTTATTTCCTACCTACTTCGCCATAAAGCCTACTTTTTTTGATGCTCTTAAACCCCCGTCAAGACACCTTTAGGAGTGTTGAATGTGCGTGTGTCGTTGTGCTATGTGTTTGTGTGTTGAATGAGGCTCTTGTGTTTAAGTGTAAGATGTTGTGTTCTGCTGTTGTCAGGCAACCAAACCTCTTTTTCTCACACAGGAATAAATTTTGCTGTGCGCTGTTTTTGAACGATCTGATAGCATTCTTGCAGTGACAAATGGAGTTTCAGATTTGCAACATCTGATAAACCCTTTGCTCCCTGTTTTGCTAAAATGCCAACTATACTAGAGTGAGATGGAATCCAACAAAAAGTTAGATATGAACCTTTTAAAGTGAGGCGATGGATTAAATGACAAATTTCATTGACTAGTTCAGATCTAACTTTTGTTTGCATAGAAGTAATGGCTTGAATTACTGATTTTGAGTCAACACAAAAAAAGTATTTGAAAGACAACCTTCGGAAAATCATTTAAAAAATCAAGAGCCCTTAAAAATTAATATATTCTCACCATGATGAAATTTATGTTCAGTTTTTAGATCTGGTATAATGTATGCGGCACCAGCTTTGTTGTTCAAGACTGAACCACCTCTGTAAACACTTTAAAATGATTGGAATAATTTTCTTCTAAATGAATTTTCGCATGAGAAGACAGAATTTATATTACTATTCTTTATCAGATCAATATAGTCGATGTCAAGCGTTGCTCTTTTGAGCTCTCAAGCTGGAGTGGGGAGATACTTCGTCTCTTTTAGTAATATTTGTATTTAAATTTAACCCGGCATTCATTAACGTTTTAGATGTATGTGTACCTAGTGTGATATTAGAGGATATAGATCTAGCTCTTTGGAAAATCTCTGTCAGACTTGAAGCTTACTACTGATTGTAAGTCATTTTTAACAGTCAAACTTCATAGGACAAATTCACTACACGCAACCCTTCTGAAGCTTTCTAATGGTACAAGGCCGGATGCGCTCTATGTTTTTATACGCGCGCGCGCGCTTGTGTGTGTGTGTGTGTGTGTAGATCTAAAATCTTGTCAGTCCTTTTATGAATGGTCGCATGAGTGTGAATGAAAAATGGTCTGCCTGAAATTCTGATACTACCGATTCGTGCTATCTTATGTGATCAATGTGAACTTAAAAGGTGCACCTTTAACCCACATAAAACTTCTCTTATTGTTGAGGTATTACACAGTAGTCGTACTCGTATGCATTGACTGCGCATGCATCGTCCCGCAAGCTTTCATACCTTGACAAGAAGGTAAGGTAGGGTAAGGGAAGGGAAGGGAAGGGGGGGGGGGGGGTTTACATGCGGCAGAGAGGTG
>CM054145.1:21077199-21084699 GCA_028751875.1 Rapana venosa
CTGCATGCTTTCTTCGTTTGATCTCTACAGATATCGATACAGGCACTATCAGTTACCTATGCATAGGCGCTTGGACGCACGCGCATATGGCACGCGCACGCACACGCGCGCACACACACACACACGTACGCATGCACGCGCGCGCGCGCGCGCGCGCGCGCGCACGCACACACAAAACACACACACACACACACACACACACACACACACAAAACACACGCACGCATGCACGCATCCACTCACATAACAGGGTCGTATTTTTCAACAGTATAAAGGCAGAGAAGTTGGTATTATGCTTCGTCTCTCCCCGAACTCATTCAAGAGAGACCACTGTGTCTTTTCTTATCGTAACGACTTACACGGTAATCCCCCTTCAACATCTGTTCGCTGTTTGGCAGAGTTTTTTGTTGGTTTGTTTTGTTTGTTAGTTTTGTTCTGGTTTGGTTTTGTTTTGGGAAGGGGGGGGGGGGGGGGAGGTCTACTGCCTCTATCTAATCAGGCCACACTCCACCTATAATTTTTGGCCTATTTCCTGCTCTTTTTCATGTAAACTAACACACGCGCACACTCACACGCCACTGCCCTCCCCCCCCCCCCCCCCCCCCCCAAAAAAAAAAGTACTTTTCTGAAAGACTAGCCGCTGATTCATACACACACACACACACACACACACACACACACACACACACACACACACACACACCACACACACACACACACACACACACACACATGGAGTGCGTATTCCATTATCCTCGATATAAAAGAATAAATAAATAATTTTTAAAAAACACACACTCCACTCTCCCCAACATCCTTCGGATGAGGCTATAAACCGAGGCCCCGTGTGCGAACGCACGCAGAACATCTTCCACACACGTTAAATCCTGTTCCTCTTTTCTTAAGAGTATGCCATTGTGTGCCAGTGGGAATAGATGACAGAATTCACAAATCCGCATACACACGGGGACTGGACGAAGGGAAAGAAAGCTGTTGTAGAACTAAATAAGGTTTTCTATAAATACAAAGAAATCAACACGGAAGCATTTTTCAAGATCTTTGACATAAAAATACAGCCAATTCTACTATATTCATCAGAGATATGGGGGTTACATAAAATAATTGGAACATACAGGGAAAGTACACATGCTTGCTTGTAAGAGATTTTTGGGTCTACCATTGAAAATTCCAAACAAAATTAATGATATATGGCGAGCTGGGAAGATATCCTCTATACATAAACTCACATACACATGCTCTTAGATATTGGTTTGAATTATTACAAATGAATTCTAACAGAGTGCCGTTAGTGCCATATAATGCTTATCAAATGTTGCTTGACATGGATATATTTGGAAAGAACTGTTAGGTTTCTAAAATAAGACAAATTCTGTGTGATACAGGATTCAGTGTTGTGTGACTTCAACAGGGAGATGGGAGACGTTAAAGCATTCCTACGTCTGTTTAAGCAAAGACTGATCGATATGTTTATTCAAGAATGGTATAGTACAATCAGAGACTGAGATAGGTACGATAGCTAAAGGAGTTTCAAAACTATATTTGTTAAATAAGAATATCTTCTACAGTTAGATACCTACTGCTTTAGAGTTGCTGTGTCACAGGTGAGATGTAATGTTTTACCACTTAACAACAATGTACATCGATTTAGTGAACAGAATCAGAAGAAACAATGTCCATTTTGTAAACCGAAAGTTGAAGATGAAAAGCATTTTCTTTTTGAATGTTTCGTGTATAATGATTTAAGAATAAACTTTTTAAGAGATTGTGTTGATACACCTTTACATGTTCTACCTAAAGCAGAAAACAGTAACAAAAATCACTGTCTGTCTAGATATATCTTTCATGTCATCAACATGAGGAAACGATTGTTGTATTAGGGGAGTTACGTCACAAACGAAGATAATGGTTATCATTTTGTTATGATTTTGAGAAGCTATAAATGTGTGGGCGTTTTATAGACATGAAAAAGGTAGGCTTAGAACAATATTGCGAATTGTGTTTGATATACATGCATTTTTATGTATTTGTGCATTTTCCTCATTATTTCTTTCACTGAAATTGAGTTTGGTATTATGTATTTTCTTTGGATTTCTGCCCACTCTGTGGCATTGTCAATTTCTCATACGCCAACGATGTATTATGGCCCAAAGCCGAAGTACATTCAATTTTAGAGTTCTCTCATGCGCGCGCGTGTTGGGACGACGATTTTCTATTTGATTCTTCAGAATCATTTGTACATAGTATCATCGGTTGTTTCTTTAAGACTGGTTAATTTGTCTGATTTTTGTTTTGTTTCGTTGGTTGGGCTTTGGTTTTTGTTGTTCTTGTTATTGTTTTTATTTGTTTTTGGTTTTGTTGTGTTGTGTTTATGATGTTGTTTTGCTGCTTCATCATCTGTGAAGTTCCTTTCCTGCTGTTCCTATGCCACTCATGTCAATCTCCCCGCCCCCATCTAGCCCCTACCCGGATTCGATATGTTTCATACCCGGGGTCAGAAGTCCACAAGGAGCCTCTCAATGTCAGGCCACCATGTGGCCACAAGCCAGAGGGGCCCTGCACTGCTGCTGGGTCAGTCTGTAGGTGTTCAGCGGTGCCTGCTCTGAGCTAACATACACAGGACACCACCTACTAAGCCCCCTACTGACGACAGTAATAGCTCAGTCATGGAACCAGACTGAGCTGGACACTCACCCCAGGTGGCAATCACCACAACGTCCCTCCCACGATCGTCCCCCGCGAATCTCCAACCCCAAGGGCTTTGACACAAACTCACCACAGGCACAGAAGTGTATAGAGAAATCGAACCTGAGGTCACCATGAGACCAGAACAACCAAGGTCACCGAATCAGAGACAATTTTCTTTTATGGCGTGGTGAGGTCAATGACGATGAAGGTGCTGCTGCTATGGAAGTGCATATGCTTTAGAGACTACTAGACAAGACTTTTATTCTATGCTTCCTATCATAATAAACCCCGGCGTCAATCGGGCTCTAGAGATGCAGACACCTGCAGTGTTGGTCAGGTAAATTTAAGCAACACTCTCAAAATCGCATTCATAAAGAAGTCTGAGCAGTCTTCCCCAAAATACAACCGTTTTTGTCCATTTACATACGGAAAAATGTCTCTCGATTGCACTACACGACATAAACGCATCATGAGCCTTTTGCACTCTGGGCAGAAGTCGGCCAGAGTATGAAAACTCCTTATGACTCTTATGGGATTCGAACCTGCGACCTCCCAGCCCGTAAACCAAGGCGCTAACCACTGCGCCACGGCGGCCTCCTACATTTTATGAAAGCTAACTGTTTTTCCTTCGCCAGCTGTTCTACAATCTTTTATAGTTTTTTGCTTACACATTCTCTGTCTGTCTGTCTGTCTGTCTGTCTGTCTGTCTCTCCTCTCTCTCTCTCTCTCTCTTCTCTCTCTCTCTCTCCTCTCTCTCTCTCTCTCTCTCTCTCTCTCTGTCTGTCTCTGTCTACCTACATAGAAGTGCAGCTTTTCAGCTGATTCAAAATTGTATTTGTATTGTGAAATCATTGTTTTCTTCCATTATGCACCACCCCCCCCCCCCCCCCCCCCCCCCCCCCCCCCCCCCCCCCCCCCCATCACTCCCTTTTGTTGTATTGTGGCCTAAGGCCGATGTACTATTAAACTAGTTCAGAGTTCAGAGTTCAGAGCTCTCTCTCTCTCTCTCTCTCTCTCTCTCTCTCTCTCTCTCTCTCTCTCTCTCTCTCTCTCTCTAAACATGTTGCCAGAAGAACGTGTCAGGCTTGCCAGACTTCGTAAAGGGAAACAGTGTACTAACACACAACACACAGAGACAGTGGTGACGAGTGCTGAGCAGGAGTTATCATCTTCGGGACCTGATCGGGTCTTACATGGGCTGACTTCGCTGGCTGTAGACTGGAAAAGGAAAGGCTGGTTTGAAAATTGAGACACTTGAGACACAGACAATAATGTATCGAATCTTGATGTACATACCACCACTGCCATGGTTTCCATGTCATTGTAATCGCGTCGCGTTCGATATCGTTGTTACCGCGCCCCAGCGCTACATGGCTTGATCGCTAAATAGCAATAAAATTGTGTCAATTGTCTCTCTCTCTCTCTCTCTCTCTCTCTCTCTCTCTCTCTCTCTCCTCTCTCTCTCTCTCTCTCTCTCTCTCTTCTATCCTGTCTTCTATTTTGGGGGTTTCTGGTATCGCTTAAAGTGGATACACGTTAAAACTGAAAACACACACACACATACACACGCGCGCGCGCACGCACACACACACACACACACACACACACACACACACACTTTATTTTTAATATATAGTTCAATGAGTTTCTCATGGTTAGATCTGTTCGTTTCCTTGTATTATTCATTCAACTTTATAAACACGCTTAAATTCACTTCTGTCTCCTTCTCTTCCCCATATCATGTCTAAAATCACTTTTTAGTGGACAGATGTTAAAGCGAACACACACACACACACACACACACACACACACTCTCTCTCTCTCTCTCTCTCGATCGATCGATCACTCAAACGACATTTATAGATCTACATTAAAAAAAATGTTTGTTGGGTTGTTTTTTTAAGTTGTAAAAGGAAACTAGATCTGCTTTACCTAGCACTATATTGTCAGGAAAAAAAAACTAAACTCCACCCAGGACCCTATTTCATATTCTTGTTCGCGGCAGTCAAACGCCAGATCGGAAAACATCACGAGTAAGAAAAAAGAAGAAAGCGCCTTCTACACAATCTAAAAGTCTGTACCACACTTTTTAAAAAAGAAATGACGTGATATCGTCTGTCTGAATACGTCATGCTGAAGTTTCTCTTTTCCCCCGCCCCCCTTTTCTTTTCCAAATGACGTCACTCTTCTCAGCACTCAGCAATGGAAGACCTTCCATGACTTCGGAAATGAAGTTGATTATGTGGTCGCTTCACTCCTTGGCTCCATAAATTGGTTTGGTTCCATTGGCCTATAGTTATACATGAATATATACATGTATACATAGCAGTGCTGTGTAGCGTCCGCCATGGGAAAATACATCTCTAGATGTATTAAACCAAAAGAAATCAGACCAGAATCAGATGTCAGAGGAAAAGGAACTAAGGGACGATGTCTACTCCTACGAAAATTAGTTCGTTCTCAAAAAAGAAAGAAGGGTATTGCTAGAAGAAGGGACGGCAGCTCTGTGGCACCACCCTCAGCCTCCTTCATAGCACACTATACGTACAGACTCACTGAAAACCGATCCCTGAAATCCCTCTGTAGTTGCGATCCGGCGGAAAACTTTCTGGTAACGCCAGCGGCCAGAGTGTCGGATATCCATAGACTGATAATGATCAGCACTGACACCAGTCTTTCAGAATCGTTCCTTGAAGACGCCCACGAGTTTTCCCATGAAAGACCTGCGTTGGGTCTGGAAGAAGAAAGTGCTATCCAGGAGTCCTGGAAAATGGTCAAACGGGGCATGGAAAAGTCTGGGGCTGTCATGTTTCTTCGGTTGTTCGGCGATTACCCGGAAACGTTAGAGTTGTTTGCTCGGTATTCCAATATGCCAGCAGTTTCAGTTGCAAACGAAATCGCATTTAAGAGACATTTGTTTAACTTTTTGACGAGTGTTGAGAAAATCATCTCTAGAGTGGCGGATCATGAGTATGTCGAATTCATGCTTCACGAATTAGGAGACATTCACCGTGGCGTCGGTTTGACGAGAGGATCTATAGGTCTGCTCAATAACTTTTTTATTGAGGAGGCCATAAAGCCCGCTTTAACAGAGTGGACAGAACTGTTCAATACATCGTGGTCAAAATTCCTAACGCTGATGTGCCATGTCATGTCTGAAAGACTGCACAACGATAACTGAATGTTAACTACCCACCAATACAGAAAACTCGCAAAGCAATTGTGTATATCCAGCAAAATGTTAACAGAGATCGCTGTTTGAATTGCCACTGCCGTGTCTACGTGGGATCTTAGAAGTCACAAACTGTGTTTTTTAATCAAGTGTGGGGGATGATGTCTTCACCACTCTCAAAACAGAAACACGACTCTCGAGGCGAGGTTTCGTCCAGCACTGCACCAAAACACTGAACAAGGGTGATGTGCTAAGCAGCTACACCAACTGCCGTTTTATATGATGAACATGCGTAGCCTGCAAAAATAGATTATACATCTGTATGCAATGGCATGCTTAACATTGCCCGTATACTCAAACCCCACCCGTTTTTCATGGAAGAGTTCTGGCCAGTGGTATGGGTGACGACATATACCTGGTAAGCTGCAGCTAAAGGTATTGAGTCAAGTAGTTGAGGTCTAGTCCAAGTGGTGGATGTGGCGTGATAGATCATGAACTATTCCTGTTGCTGTACTGTGACTGCCCCTCAGGAAAACTGACACTTGACAGACAGATCTTCGGTGGAAAGCAGAAATGTGTTCAGTACACGGCAACAGAAGGTACAAATCACAACGTGGTGTGTAGTCCCACAGTAGCATTTAGAAGCTGACTTCAGTGTTTGCTCCTACCGCGTGGGGGAGAGTTTAAGCAATAACGCAATACCTACGACAACGATCATGATGATAATGGTGATGATGACGTTGATGATGATAATAATGATGATGGTGATGATGATAGACCAAGATGCAACTCAGTCGCTTGGCTGTAGCATTGAGTTATAATATACAACGGTTTTAAGGTCAAGGAGATCTTTTATCAGCCTTCAAATAACATGCCTATGGGTATACATTGTATTTTTTTCTTTTTGTCATAAATCTATAGCTTTGCCGTTGGCCATTCTGACTTTTTGTGGAAACTTTGAAACTGGGAGGTATGGGTGGAAATAGAAGGAAAATGGTTTATATGTTAACTTTCATTGTTGACCACAAGATATTTACTGCCGCATGGATTCCGGACTGGAAGGTCGCGGATTCGAATCCCATAAAAGTCATAGGGATTTTTCGGACTCTGGCCGGCTCCTACCCAGAGTGAGTGTGCTGATGGCTAAGTGGGAAGACTGGGACAACACAGTCGAGCTTCATCCACTTAATGGATGCAAGTTTGCGAGTGTTCAAATTACCTGACCAACACTGCAGGTGTCTGTATTTCCGACCGGTTGACGCCGGGATCTATTATGACAGCAAGCGTAGAGTATAACCCTGTCAAGCAGTCCCAAAGCATATGCACTTACACAGCATCATCCTTACATCATCCTCATTATCATTGATCATCATGCAATAAAAAAAAAATCCTCTGATTCGATGGTCCTAGTTGCTCTGGTTTCATGGTGACCTCAGATTCGGTTTCCCCATATACTCCTGTGCCTGTGGTGAGTTTGTGTCAAAGCCTTTGGGGTTGAAGGGTCACGGGGGACAGTAACTGGAGGGATGTTATGGCGGTTGCCACCTCGGGTGGACAATTCACTCGGTTTGGCTCAGCGACTGAGCTAATACTGTCGTTAGTAGAGAGCTTAGTAGGTGGTG
>CM054145.1:21092199-21154699 GCA_028751875.1 Rapana venosa
AAGTTGTTTTCAATTGTTTAAACAGAATTTCTATTTCACCACAATGTCACACAAAAAACACAACACAACCCTGACAGTACTACAAGTAAACTTAATAATAGTCCCATCAAATTTTTACATACACGCATTGTGACGATGACTTCACAGTATTAACAACAGATGACTAATTCAAACATTATTCTTAACTATTGCATATGCTTGTTAAAAGTAATTCGACTAATGTAACAAAGGGACGATCATTAAAAAAATCGAACAAGCTGTTCAAGAGGATGTATACGTTTCATTGCAAAATTAAGTTGGAAAAGTACCCAAAAGATGACGACGATGATGATGATGACGACGACGACGACGACGATGATGACGACGGTTCCGATGACGGACCACGATGATTGTAATGATGATGATTATGATGATGGTTATCATAACAACAATAATGATAATATTGACGACGATGACGACGACGACGATGATGATGATGACGACGACGACGACGACGATGATGATGACGACGACGACGACGATGATGATGATGAACAACTACAGCAAGAAGACAAATGAAAATGCGGTGGAGAGAAGTAGATCAGAGAAGGGGAGCAGAGGGAGAGAAGGGCAAGCCTACGTACACAAACTATGGGGTGTTGATACATCCATATGCTGTCGACGACATCATTCTTCTTTTCTTTAATTCATCTACCTTTTTTATTTTTTCATTTGTTTACTCCATTTTATTTTACTGCCAGCTTGGTCATTCCAACCGTAGATGGACTGATATTTCATCAATAGTCAACATCGTGCCTTCAGTGCCTGGGCTTTATCACAGTTTTTGATTAAACCATTGACGTTGGGGGCAACAGCAAAGTGAGAGGCTGTATGATCAGTGGCTTTTCCATTCATGGAATTCCACTTTACAGCTTAGTCTTTAGTGACCAACTATGACTTTCTGACTAGGAAGCTTGACTTGCACAGTCCTTATCCCTGGGGGGCTTGTTGGCCTTTGGAGAACATCTCCAACGCTGACTGTCCTATGCCCTCTTGGCCGAGATAGTGGGGATGTACTGTGGGCAACGCATCTCCACTATAATCAAATTTGTGCCCAATTTCTGAAACAGCAGCTGCCTCCTTTGCTGTTTTGGAGGTCATCGTCGAACAGGACGAAGAAACAAACAAAAATAAGTAGGTTCAAGAGGTGGCTGTTCCAGATAGTTGTAGTTGAAGGGAAGAAGTACTTGCTGTAGGGGTCAGGATGGTGTTTCTGGCACAAGCGGTTCCATGGGTCTCCGTCTGTGTCATGGATTTGACAGCTGGTATTGATGTTGGTAGCAGGTTTGAGAGATACCTCGGACACCTATTATCAATCATTGTCTTAAAAGCACATGATAATTGCGTGCCTTCGTCTTCTTTCTTGTAAATCACAGAATTCAGTTTCTTTGTAAAGTTTTTGGTGGTGTTTTTTTTTTTCGCGAATGGAACCAGTACGAATGCACATTTTTTTCCAAGATGTTGGACTGATAGTCTGCACAGTTGCCCCAGATGATGTCAGCATAGTGAAATATTGGTAGATCAAAAGATTTATACATTGACTATGGAGCCTTCCAGGAAAGCTTGTGTTTGCAAGATTGAAGAGAGTTAATTGGTAACCCTACTTTAATTACTATACTACCTATGTGGCTGCCCCACTAGCAGTTTCCTTAAAGAATGACACCTAAATGTTAGCACTGATTGTGTTGTTGCTGTGTTACATTTTCCAAAAGCAAGGTCATATACTGTTACATTTCTGTGAAATACATTGACTAATTCTGTTTCTTTGTTGTTGTTTTTTATGACATCTAACTTTTTATATTTTTGCCCATGAGTTTATTTTGAGGTCAGTTTGCCATTTCTAGTGATAGGGTTGTAGATTGCTACTGACATTCTTGTGTCATATGCAAATAATTTGACAGTTGATAGGAATTTGCAAACTATATTATTAATGTAAATTAAAAACAATGATGAACCAAGGACAGATCCTTGCAGTACTCATTGGGGTAACGTTTTCTTAGCAGAACTTCCACCTTTTATCACAACAGACTTATATCTGTCAGAGGTGTAATTGTTACAGCAAAGTAAGTTTACATCTTATCCGTATAGGCCTGTTCTCTAATGTTAAAAAGCCTTTGTGCCTTACACGAACGAATGCTCTGGAAAAGTCAAAAAATACTATTGACCACAGTCATGTTCTTTTTCATAATTTGTAACTGATTCATCAGAGTTAGTATAAAACTGACAGATGGTCGAATCACTGAGCATTAGAAATCAGATTATTAGATAATTATGAGAAAGGTGTAAAGGTGTTTCTGCATGCATGGGTTCAATTTACCAATACAGCTTGGGTGGGATATTGCTGGATACTTACTGCACTCCTATTTTCTTTTCCTTTTTTCTGTCTTTATATAGATGGGTGTAATATCAGCTTGTTTCTAAAGCTGGAGAGAGAGAGAGAGAATGACAATGACAATGACAAATTTTTTTATTTCGGGATAATGAATAAAAACATCGTGTGCTTTTTTAATCCAGTCCCGCCCGTAGGGGGTACATCTTTAATAACCCAAAAACTTATCAGTTCACAGGGGGGAAATACCTTTTAAAAAAAGCCCCCTTCCCCCCCCCCCCCCCCCCCAACCCCCCCCCCCCCCCCCCCCCCCCCCCCCCCCCCCCCCCCCCCCCCCCCCCCCCCCCCCCCCCCCCCCCCCCCCCCCCCCCCCCCCCCCCCCCCCCCCCCCCCCCCCCCCCAAAGCAAAACTAATAAAAGAAAACCCTAAAACACCTCCACTACCCCCCCCCCCCCCCCAGAAAAAAAACCAAGGGAGAGAGAGAGAGAGATGAGAGAGAGAGGAGGAGGAGATGGGGGGGGGGGGGGGGGAGGAGAGGGAGAGGTGAGCTCTTCTCACAACTGGTGATCCGTACAGCAGCACGTGGAAAATGATTAATGTTGTGTTCAGCCACAGAGGGGCGCTGCCTTCCTCAGCCTGCACACGTCACTGTGTCAGCTGGCGGTGACTGGACCAGACACACGGTTGCCGCGCCGGGCAGTTTGGACCCAATGCCAAAGGTAACTCGTCAATTATGTATTATTATTATTTTATTTTATTTATTTCTGGCTTTATTTAAAAGTAACACAATTGAGTTCGATTCCAACCTTGTCCTTTCTTCCCAATTTGAGGAGAAAATGGAACTGAATATCACAGTCCGGATTAGACTTACAAACCTAGGCCCTGTTTGCCAATGCACGCAGAGCATCTTGCGCATTTGTTAAAAATCCTGTTCCGCCTTTTGGAAGAGTAGGCCGCTTCGTGCTGGTAAGAACAGATGACAAAATTTGAAAAAACCCCGCATCCACACAGGTGTGGTGTTTAGACATCAACTAAATGGTAAGGGGGGGGGGGGGGGGGGGGGGGGGGGGGGTCGCATACACGAAAATCTCTCCATTGGTGAACCTCGGAGCTATAGCCAAGGAACTTGTTTGTTTTTTTAAAGTTAACACATGGAAAAAGAAGAGGATTATAAGGCTTCCTTGGTTTGGTTTGGTTTGTTATTAATATTGGTGTGGGGTTTCTTATACCGGTTTGCAGAACGAAGTTGTTGGCAGATTATTATGGCGGGGCAAATTTTTCGGGTAGGCCTACGTGTGCGTGTGCGACTAGATTTCTACTTCTTTGGGAATCGTTGCGACACTGAACTGAATTCTTCGCAAGTTCCATGCCATAACCATGATGCTTTTCCAGTTTGTAAATATTTGAAAACTGAGACCTTTTTCAGTCTTAAGTCTGTGAAAACTGACTTGGGTGTATAAGAATTTTGAGGTTCTCTTCCCATAAAAAGAGGAGCTCTATTCTAAAAGCGGAGTTTTTCTTAAAGGCCAAAAAAAAAAGCAAGAAAAAAATAATAAAACACAAATCTAAACCGTTTACGACGAATTCAGCGTTACTTTCGCTTTCCTATGGAACATTCAGAGTTATTTCCCTTTACATCCAAAGCGCGCGAGCAGGGTTGCTGTGCTTCGGCAAATTCAATGATGTTTGAGAAACTTTTCAACCTGGCTTCGAAGGAATTCAATGAAAAATTATGCAAAGATACATTTTGGTGCGAAGAAATGTTCCAAGTGTATGTACGTGGACTAAACGACCGAGCAGTAGGCATCTTGACCTTCAAATAAAGTAAATAGCATGAACTGCAGGTAATGGGGAGCAAGTTAGATGCTGAAAATGTAACTGTGGTCCAAGTTTGGGCTCCTTGTTTGGACTAGAGTTGCTGTGAAACGATACAAGGCAACAAACTTCGATGCAACCGGTGCCTAGAGCTCGGCTCAAAACTAAATTGCCTGCAGCGTTTTTTGGTGGGTTTTTTATATTTTTAATAGGTAACGACGTGAGCAAGATTATCACTTTATCATGCGTCCTTTCGGTTTCCACCTACAGCCCTTTTGTTTCGAATGCGGCCTATTCTTTGCTGACTAAATCGGTATTTATTTATTTATACCACTACAATAATCTTAGCAGATTTCTCTGCTTTAAATTCTAGCTGCTCTCCCCAGGAAGAGTGTGTTGCCACAAGAGCAGCACCACCCAATATTTTTCTTTTTCCTGTCAGCAACTGTATTTGTTAACCTATCAGAGTGGCTTTTTTCTACAGATTTTGCCAGGGACAACTCTTGTTGCCCTGGGTTCTTTTACATGCCCTAGATAATTGTGCAACACACATGACCTTCTGAAAGACTAGCACCCAGACCACCACTCATGGTCTAATAGATGGGGGAAAAGTTTTGGACCCAAACGGGATTCGAACCACCACACACTTCTGACCAGGACTTTTCACTTTCTAGGCAGGCGCGTTACCTCTAGACCACCAATCATGGTAGGTCGTAGGTGCTGCATCTATTCCAACATTAGTAACTTAAAATATGGATTAATTTATGAGATTTTGTTTTACTAGATTTTGTTTTTACCTGAAGCATGCAAGCCAACTCCAGTGCAAAAATGCCCTACACTGATGCAGCTCAACACTTAAAAGACTTTGACTCAGATCTGTACACACACACACTCACGTGCACATGCGCGCAAACACACACACAAAATGCACACACATGTTCAAAATTTGAACTCGGTGAATAATTTTTCAGGTGAAAACATCCCTTTACTGCGTGAAAAAGTGAGATGCAGCATCCACTGTTGAAGTATGAACTGGTTGCAACTGACCTTCCCATGCTGCTGTTTCTGAAATGCCAATGTCTGCCGGCAGCTTGTGGAAGGAGCAGCCTTTTTTTACCCATCACAAGTGAGTATTCTGTGTTCAGTTCTACTTCTAAAGAAATTGTGTGCGTGTTGGTTTATGTGTGTTTCATGGCTAGAGCTCCAGGGTTCACCCATGGTGAGATTTTTGTGTATGCGACCTTTTTTTTAAACCACATTAAGGTAGCCGCGTTCCGACTTAGCACATGTTAAAAGCTGTTCCGCTCTTTGGAAAGGCCATTGTCACAATGTGTGCTGCTGGTGGGAACGGATGACAGAATTTACAAAACCGCATACACATGGGGACTGAATGTAAAAAAGCACATGAGTGCTTATTCCATTATCTTCGAAATAAAAGAATAAATAAAAGTTAAAAAAACTAAAACACACACGTGCACACACACATGATCTGTAAGTTGATTTCAACACGCACACATGTATATACACATATGCTGACACATGTTCTCAATACCCACCCACCCCTCTCTCTCTCTTTTTGAGAATGTCACATATCTATTATTTTGGTTGTCCTTGTATTCTCAGGTAAACACTCGGCGTAAGAAGCGGACGGAGGGACCAAAGGACTTACCAACAGTTCCAGTTTCTTCCCTCATCTGCCCAAGATGCGACAGAACGCGCTTCTCCTGCACAGGCCTCTTGTCGGCAGTCAGTGGTCCCTGTCAGCAAGAACTCCAGGTGGATGCTACTGCTGGGGTACCAGACCTCTGAACCATATGTACATATCGACATGCGACGATATTGCTCTGTTAGGACCCTGGGTAAAAGACAGGGAATGGAGGGGTAAAGGAAACAGTTCAGCCAAGCCCCTGAAGGGCTTTATACTTTAGTGCTGAAGATGTGGAATCTGTGACTTGGCCTGAAGAATGGGAATAACCTGTTGTACCAGTTCCTGCGGTCTTCAATGAAGACTCGCAGGTTTCCAGGACATCTAGGACAAATGCTGAAGCACTTGAAGCTTTTGCCACAGAGTAGAATCCAAGCTTGCCGTGTGAAACACTTCAGGCAAGCTAGATTCTAAGAGCAGTGAGCAGAAAATACGCTGTTCAGCGTCCAAAGTTGAAGAAAACCTGGGAAGCCTGTCTGCATCGCTCATACAGGGAAGGGGTAGGTCGTGTAATTGACTGCGCTGATATAGCCTTTGTGGTCGGCGAGACTATAAACAAGATTGGACTGAATTGTCTCCAAATGAGGGGAACAGTACCCATATAGACTCTGTGGTTGGCGAGACTGTAAGCAAGAAGGTTGGATTGAATTGTCGTCAAACGAGGCAACAGCTGCAATATAGCCTTTGTGGTTGGCAAGGCTGTTGACAACAAACGATAGGATTCAGTCATCTTCAAATGATCACTGGGCACCACATTTCAGATTGCCTCCCCCACCTCTTGCTTAAAAAATAAAAAGATGAAATAAACTTAGAATAAAATTAAATAAAACGAAATAGAATATAGAAATTAAAACATTAAAAATATAAACAGAATTTTTAAAAACCCTCAACAGAAACTAGGGACAGTCCAGTGAAACGAAATAGCATGTAAAAATTAAAACATAAAAAATTAAATGTAATAAAAGAATTAAAATGAAATAAAAATAACAAAAATTAGGGATAGTCAAATAAAACAAAAGGGGTTGGGGTTTTTTTAATTAAAAAGATAGAAATAAACCTAAAAAGTGGATAAAAAGCCAGAGGATGAAAGAAAATAGATAAAAAGCCAGAGGATGAAAGGAGAGCAATCATGGTGACAGTGATCTGTATGTAGAGAAAATCCACCTTCCCCACGAAAGCAAACTCCACCCATGAAGGCAAAACTCCACCAACAAAGGCAAAACTCCACCAACAACGGCAAAACTCCACCAACAAAGGCAAAACTTCACCTTCAAAGAAAAAACTCCACCCATGAAGGCAAACTCCACCAACAAAGGCAAAACTCCAGCAACAAAGGCAAAACTCCAGCAACAAAGGCAAAACTCCACCTACAAAGACAAAACTTCACCAACAAAGGAAAAACTCCACCAACAAAGGCAAAACTCCACCTACAATGGCAAAACTCCACCTACAATGGCAAAACTCCACCAACAAAGGCAAAAGTCCACTCATGAAGGCAAACTCCACCTTTAAAGGCAAAACTCCACCTTCAATGACAAAACTCCACCTACAAAGGCAAAACTCCACCTACAAAGGCAAAACTTCACCAACAAAGGCAAAACTCCACCTTCAATGACAAAACTCCACCTACAAAGGCAAAACTCCACCTACAAAGGCAAAACTTCACCAACAAAGGAAAAACTCCACCAACAAAGGCAAAACTCCACCTACAATGGCAAAACTCCACCAACAAAGGCAAAACTCTACCCATAAAGGCAAACTCCACCTACAATGGCAAAACTCCACCTTCAAAGGCAAAACTCCACCTTCAATGACAAAACTCCACCTACAAAGGCAAAACTCCACCTACAAAGGCAAAACTTCACCAACAAAGGCAAAACTCCACCTTCAAAGGCAAAACTCCACCTTCAATGACAAAACTCCACCTACAAAGGCAAAACTCCACCTACAAAGGCAAAACTCCACCAACAAAGGCAAAACTCCACCAACAAAGGCAAAACTCCCTTCAAAGGCAAAACTCCACCAACAAAGGCAAAACTCCACCTCCACCTTCAAAGGCAAAACTCCACCTCCACCAACAACGACAAAACTCCACCTTCAAAGGCAAAACTCCACCTCCACCAACAACGGCAAAACTCCACCTTCAAAGGCAAAACTCCACCAACAACGGCAAAACTCCACCAACAACGGCAAAACTCCACCAACAACGGCAAAACTCCACCTTCAAAGGCAAAACTCCACCTTCAAAGGCAAAACTCCACCTACAAAGGCAAAACTCCACCAACAAAGGCAAATCTCCACCAACAACAGCAAAACTCCACCTTCAAAGGCAAAACTCCACCTTCAAAGGCAAAACTCCACCAACAACGGCAAAACTCCACCTACAAAGGCAAAACTCCACCTTCAAAGGCAAAACTCCACCTACAAAGGCAAAACTCCACCTACAAAGGCAAAACTCCACCTACAAAGGCAAAACTCCACCTTCAAAGGCAAAACTCCACCTTCAAAGGCAAAACTCCACAACAAAGGCAAAACTCCACCAACAACGGCAAAACTCCACCAACAAAGGCAAAACTCCACCAACAACGGCAAAACTCCAACTTCAAAGGCAAAACTCCACCAACAACGGCAAAACTACACCAACAACGGCAAAACTCCACCAACAACGGCAAAACTACACCTTCCCACCTTCAAGGCAAACTCCACCAACAACGGCAAAACTCCACCAACAACGGCAAAACTCCAACAACGGCAAAACTCCACCTTCAAAGGCAAAACTCCACCTACAAAGGCAAAACTCCACCTTCAAAGGCAAAACTCCACCAACAAAGGCAAAACTCCACCAACAACGGCAAAACTCCACCAACACCAAAACTCCACCAACAACGGCAAAACTCCACCAACACCAAAACTCCACCAACAAAGGCAAAACTCCACCAACAATGGCAAAACTCCACCAACAACGGCAAAACTCCACCTTCAAAGGCAAAACTCCACCTTCAAAGGCAAAACTCCACCTACAAAGGCAAAACTTCACCTTCAAAGGCAAAACTCCACCTACAAAGGCAAAACTTCACCTTCAAAGGCAAAACTCTACCAACAACGGCAAAACTCCACCAACAACGGCAAAACTCCACCTACAAAGGCACAGTGATCTGTGAGTTGAGAAAACTCCACCCTCAAAGACATTGACTCCATTTTCATCAGAGATTATGATTCGTCGCCTGCTCAAATCTTTATTTTCCTAATCCCTCCTTCCCGTCTTTATTCCTCGGGCGTTTTAATGGGGTGATAAAGGCATCATGTGGATCATACTGACGTTTGGTGGAACGGTACCTCAGCATGTTGCTGTCACCTGGGGAACTCCTGCTATCAAGACCCTGAATGTGTAAGTATATATATAGTTAACAACAGTTGAGTCAGTCTCTTTTACAACATAACACATTTTGATAGTTAGCTCTAGGCCTACTCTAAGGAAAAGTTCACAGGCATAATAATAGAATAGTGAAAATATTTTTTTCAGTTTGATGTATAAGGCGACAGCCCTAATATGGCTCTCATGGTTGTGAAATAAAATTGGAGAGGATTAGAATCTGTTGCATCTGAAGTTGAAGTGAATGGTATGACAGTCCTGAAATGGCTTTTGTGGCCAGCAGTTTGAAGTAAGATGCAAGGTAGATTTTACTTGTGTGTAAAGACCCTGTGTTTAGTTTTTGCAGTTGTCAATGTGTCGGTAGCAATTTTAGAATGAGGAGTACTGTGTTGTAGAATTAGTAATGTATAATTACAATTTAAACCCAAAAAGGGGTATTTAAGTAGAATAATTCCATATTCCATTGAGCAGGCTTCTAGAAGTTGACAGTTGTCTTTCTGAACAGTCTGATTTGTCCAAATGGACTTCATTTAAATTTGCTGGTAAAATGTGCAAGGATAAATTTAGTGTGTAACAAGTCCCTTTATTTAGAGAATAAAAGCAACATTTAAGATTGAAATATATGTATTTGTGGAAATTTACTGGTGTTTAATAAAAAAGAAAATAAAGAAGTGATAGGGGTCGAGACGTCTGAAAAGTCATAGGCACATGATCTGTCACTGTGTTCCTCGCTGTTGTTGGTTTTGTCTGTGCTTATTTGTTTCTCTGTTTTTCTTTTTTCCCCAATGTTAATCTTTGTGATGAAATCTGTTGTAGCAGGAATCAAGTGATGAACAGTTCCAGTCAAGACTAACCCTTCAGGCACTGGCACCTCCTGTTAGCCGAGTCCACCTGGAAATGCTGCCAAAACCATGTCATGCCTATGTCTACCTGTTTAAAGTGCAACCCCAGGATATGTACTGCACCTCTGGACAAAGCAAGGTTAGAATTTCACTTTGGTATACAGCTTCCTTAAGTATTATGTAGTCTTAATATCAATGGATCATTTTTAAAATAAAAAAAGATGCATTATCTCTGAAGTCTTTTTTTTTAAGTTCACATTCGTAAGTAATAGCTATGCACTGATAATAGACGCTCATTGAATTGCAACTGTGGACCAAAAGTTCTCGTTTAATGTCTGTATATTTAAAAAAAAACCTCTCCAAATATCATTTTAAAATGTGTGCAGAACATTTCCCAAAGTATCCATTGATCACTGAGATAATAAAACAAGGAAAGTAACTGACCAAGGGTAGGAGGTCTCTGAAATCTTTGGCTGTGATGTGTCACTTGTAGACTGTTTTTGACTTATCATTTATACATTTATTGTCTTACTTTTTGTTGGGAGTTTTCAGGTTTTAATCTTCGTGATGTGATCTGTTTTACCAGTTACCACATGAGAAACAGTCCACAGTCACACCCAGCCCCGTAAAGCACTGCTCTATCTATCAGAGCAGCCAGTCAACTTTTAAACACTGTGGTTCCTGCATCGCTGACATCATGCCTTCCTGCACGACGTGGAGCCAGGAAGCCATGGTCTTCACTTCTGGACTAAGTTCAGGTAAATTTTCTTATGTCATTCACTTTTGTTGGCGTTGGCTTTGTGCGTTACTTTTGTTCTTGGCTAGAGCTCTGAGGTTTACCGTTGCTGCCCAACTTAAAGGAAGCCACAATGCGACTTTGAGGGCATATACTGGGTATGTTCGTGTTTCCATAACCCGTTGAATGCTGACATGAATTTCAGGATCTCTAATGCGCATATTTCATCTCCTGCGTGTCTATATACACAAGGGGCTTAAGCATTGGCAGGTCTGTACTTGAAGTTGACTTGGGAGATTGTTAAAAAAAAAGCCCACCCTTAATTCACCAGACACCAAGATTTGAACCCAAGACTTCAGGGACCATTGGGATTAAAGTGGGGTCGATTGGATCTCAACCACTTGGGGCTATAGCGTCCATTACTCCACTATTCAAGGGATTGTGCAGGTGAAATTGATATCTTCTTAAATACATTTCACATTATATCTCAGCGTGTCCCTCATTGCTGCTTTTGTCATTGTTAGTCATTTGTACTTTTATCATGTAGTTGTGTGTGTTAATGAATATCAGCCCCCATGTGTAGTTACTGTCAGTGACCTGGTATATGACAGTGCTTTCTGTATACATGTGTGTCAGAAGTGTTTTGCTCTGTGTGTGTGAAGATTTTGTACACATTTACAGATTTTATGAGTAAACTGAATGCATTGAAATAAGGAATCGAAGATTGTAATGTTTTTTAAAAAGTGCAACTGTAGTCTTTAAAAGTGAGATTAAATCATTGGGGTATTTGAGTTTATAAGTGACTCGTACAATATCTGTAAAAAAATAATTGTTAATTCAGTCTTTTTATTTTTTTTAAAAGTTTTCAGATTTATGTGATGATTGTACTTGTAACATTTTCAGGATTTTCAGTGTTGGTAATTACGACTTTACCGCTTTCAGGGAATCCGGAGAAGGTGTTAAAGCCCTCAACCTGATAACCTGCACAGCTACAGATCTCCCTACACCACAGACGTATCTGCAGTGCTACACAGCTCCCTACACCACAGACGATGTACCTGCAGAGCCACAGATCTTCCTACACCAATAGACGATGTACCTGCAGTGCTACACAGCTCCCTACACCACAGATGATGTACCTGCAGTGCTACACAGCTACCTACACCATAGACGTTGTACCTGCAGTGCTACAGATCTCCCTACACCATAGACAAAGTTTACAGTGCTCCTTACGCAAATGTACCTGCAAACTACAGAAGTCCCACAGCACAATGTACTGCAGCATACAGAGCCCACACTCACAATGTACTGCAAAGTACAGATCTCTTTCACATAGACGATGTACCTGCAGTGCTACAAAGCAACATACACCATAGACGATGTACCTGCCCGAACTACAGATTTTCCTTCCATAGGGTCAGAGCACGGAGGAGCTCTACACACAGACATGTACCTGCAGGCTAACAGCATTCTCATCACAATGTACTGCAGTGACTACAGATGCTCCTCACTCCGATGCTGTACCTGCAAAGCTACCAGCTACCTACACCACTGATTTTCCTGCAAAGCTACAGAGCCCTACACCACACGACGATGTACCTGCAAAGCTACAGAAGCTCACCTACACCACACGATGACTACCGCATGCACACAGCATCCCTACACCACAGATGATGTAGCCTGCATTGGTGACCAGCTACTACACAGATAACTATGCACTGGCTTTAACACACCACAAACAAAGACATGTAACCTGCAGAAAATCAGACTCCACTACACAGAGGTTGAATGAAATACCAAGAAGGCACTTACATCTGAGCAAAGTTTAACCTTTGCTGACCTTACGGAATTTAAGTATAACCTATGATAATAAATGCCAGGGGAAGTATTCCGCAACACATGTCCACTTACTGCTCTATAAGCAGATTAAATAAATAATTTTTAAAAGTCCTCTTCTCTCCAAATGCAAAAAAAATTCCAAGGACATCACTGTACCCAAAACAGTAGTTTTTCATCTGTAGTAACTGGTCTGGGACGGGGGGAAAATCAGTCAGCAAGCAAAGGAGCATTATTCATAACTCAAGTCATAGCTCATAACTAGACTTGTCGGTCGGTCTCTCTCTCTCTCTCTCTCTCTCTCTCTCTCTCTCTCTCTCTCTCTCTCTCTCTCTCTCTCTCACAGACACACACACACACACACACATACACAGAAATAGTTCAAGTATTGTGTATATTGGCTGGCAATGGATGAAAGAGCTTGGCATGCATAGACTTCACATGTAACACTGCATGAACCATGCCTTGGGTTTTCAACGCACACAAAAACAAAACAAAACCTCCATGAAAAATCCTTGAATTTAATACTGAGAAGTATGAATGAACCCTGTAATGAAGTGCTTCTGTTTTTCAGTTCCTATTTATATGCCTTTATTAGTCGGTGATTTTACAGGCACTTTCAGTTCCTCTTTATATGTCTTTGTCAGTGATTGTACATGCACTTTCAGTTCCTATTTATATGTCTTTATTAGTCGGTGATTTTACATGCACTTTCAGTTCCTATTTCTATGTCTTTATCAGTCAGTAATTTTACATGCACTTTCAGTTCCTATTTCTATGTCTTTATTAGTCGGTGATTTTACTACTGTCAGTGGAATGTTGGGTTTTGAATTGATTTATTTTATTTTATTATTTTTTTTAACTGTGGGTCTTAAAAGTTTGTAAATATTGGATCCTTTTTTTTTCTTTTTTATAGTATGAACCCAGTTATATAAATATAATTCTGTGTACTTTCAGTTACACATTTTCCTCCATCTTCTTTGGCAAGAGCCCCGAGGTTCACCAATATTTTTGGCAACATGGGACAGTTTTGCCCGCCATCAAGGTAGCCATGTTCTGACTTTGAGGATGATGTCTAAACACGACTCCTGTGTGCAGGCAGATGTTTTCCTCAGATTGATGGTGTTGGATATTTGAAGGTATAGGTGTAAATTTTGAACTGGAGCCACTGAAATTGAATGAAGTGACAGCCCTGATATGGTTTTCCTGGTCAGTAGAGCTATAAACGTGAATGAAATGCTGGGATGAGTGGGTAACAGAGTTTAGAAAAAAAAACTGCAAAATTATATAGAATACATATCGATGTCACTAAACTTTTGTTTTCCAATCTTCAGATGTCGTCACTGTGGAGGTCCAGCACATCAAGGAGGAAATGCTGTCAAGGAGGAAGACATCTTTTTTGCTTTTTTCATTTTTTTTAGGAGGAGGAGAAGGGAGACATCTACCAAGGACACCTTCAAAAACCATCCAGAAAAAAAAGAAAAAGTGATTGGGAAAAAATGTAAAAAGAGAAAAAAAAAGACCCCCATATATGAGAGAAGATTATGCTAAGTTGAGAAGAGAAATGAACAAAGAAAAGATTTTAAAAACAGTTTTTTTGCAATTTGCATGTAGTAAAATATAATCTTAATAAAATGAGTAGAATGCCTGTTCAGATTAGAAATGTGGAAAAAACTGGCAGATTCGACAATTTTGTTTGGGTTTTTTCCATTATCCATTGTGAGCTTTTTTTTTTTTTAAAGGGTGGGGGGTGATAAAACAAGCAGAATGGCTGGCATCCTTAATACTGCCTTCCATTAGTTGCCCTAAGGTAAAATTATTTGTGTAATATGCCATTGGTGTTTGATTTTTTGAGGAAATTAGTATCTCATCTGTTACATGGTGGTTTTTATGTTGTGTTTTAAGTTTGAGCTTCAAGTGGATCTTGATACTGTGTGTGCATGTTTTAGATTTAAGGGTAGTATACACTTTTTTGACAATTTTTTTTTTTTACAAATTGTATGAGGAGTTTAATATTTCACACAAAACTAATAGATTTAATGGATGTATACACTTGTAAAAAAATTCTAATAGGGTACATATTTCACAAAAGGGCGATGTATAATCTTTAGTGAGGTTTGTTTGAGTGTGTGTTAAAGGGGGTAGTTGTACTTGTAGGGAGGAGATATGAGGTTGGAAGGAGAGGCAAGGAAGGGAAAGGGGTGTTTAGCAGGGACATGGATATACATTTGGAGCAGTGAAGGATAGAAAGAAAGAGGGCTGCCTGATATATTTTTTTGCTAGTTTATTTTGGGATTTTTTTTAAAAATGGAAGCAATTTGTTCAAAAGTTTTTGGCCTGATAGTTTATATAGTAATACAGTAAAATATGATTTATGAATGCACCTTACTTATATAGTAATACAGTAAATATGATTTATGAATGCACCTTACTTATATAGTAATACAGTAAATATGATTTATGAATGCACCTTACTTATATAGTAATACAGTAAATATGATTTATGAATGCACCTTACTTATATAGTAATACAGTAAATATGATTTATGAATGCACCTTACTTATATAGTAATACAGTAAATATGATTTATGAATGCACCTTACTTATAAAGTAATACAGTAAATATGATTTATGAATGCACCTTACTTATATAGTAATACAGTAAATATGATTTATGAATGCACCTTACTTATATAGTAATACAGTAAATATGATTTATGAATGCACCTTACTTATATAGTAATACAGTAAATATGATTTATGAATGCACCTTACTTATATAGTAATACAGTAAATATGATTTATTAATGCACCTTACTTATATAGTAATACAGTAAATATGATTTATTAATGCACGTTACTGTTATGATAGATATTTAGAGCAGTGGGGATAGGTGAAAAGAGGGCTGGCTGATAGATTTTTCTCCTTACAAGAACAGGAAAGGGATGTTTAGCAGGGGCCTAGGTATATATTTAGAGCAGTGATAGAAGAAAGGGGGTTTGCTGATAGATCTTCTTCTTCCAAGGACAGGAAAGGGGTGTTTAGGGGGGCATAGATGTACATTTAGAGCAGTGAGGATAGAAAAAAATATGGCTGGCCGATAGATTTTTTCCTTCATAGTTTATTTTAGGCTCTTTTTTTTTAATGGATAAAAGTTCTGCCCAATTTTTTAGCCTGAAATCACTGATAGGAAAACTGGAATTTGTGGACACTGAAGTCCAAATGCTTAGCTTTAGCTGTTATGTCCAGTAAATCTGATTTAATGCACCATAATATTGTGAGAGACATTTTTAGTGGGGATAGATTTTTTTTTTACATGATAGATTTTTTCCCCTTACATGATTTTGGGCTCTTTGGTGAAGGCAACTTGTTAAAAAATGTCATAGGACTGAAATCCCTGAAAGCAGAACTGGAAATTGTGGACACCAGGGAAGTCCAATGCACAGCTTAGCTGTTGACAGGACAGGCGATTCTGAATTACAGTGGCATACTGTTGCAAGATAAATACTACTGTGTCTATAGCTACATACCGTCTTGCCATGTGCTGTTGTGTCCACATGCATTCTAACATTCAGACCGACCAGCTGACCGACAACCCTTACCCAGCTATTAACTGTTAACACTAACCCTAACACTTAACATCAACTCTAACCCTGGCCCCTACATGTGGACACAAAAAGCAGGTGGATCACGGTTATGTGCTGACACAATGGCTTAAAGCCACAACAGGGGTACATCAAGGCAGAAGTGCACTCTGCATACAATGCAGATGTTTTTGCTTTTTGAACTGCAAGGAAGTCACCGTGTAAAACAATCAGATTTGGCACTCTAACGGAAAAGTACCAGGCTCATAGTTACTGCAGAGTAAAATGACAAACATTGTTATTGTTTTCACTGTTATCATCTTTTACATAAAAGTATCGGCAATTAGCGTTTAGAAAATAAAATTTTAACTGAAGGAGCAGAGGCGCTGCTGTCACATAACTGACGAGCAATGCTAGGCACAGCCTCTTTTGTTCACTCAGATAAGCCATGCCTACTCTTGCCTCCTGGATCCAATCCCTGGGATCGGAATCTATGGCTTTCACTTTTTTTTTCTCTGGTGCTGGTGGGAGGAGGGGTGCTAGAATTTTAGGGGAAAGGATGCTAGGAAGAGGGGTGGGTGCTAGAATGTTCTAGGAATGTTCTGGTATATAGGAAAGGGGGAAGAAGTGTAATGACTGAGGATGGGGAAAGGGGGCAGGTAGTCAAACTTTGTTTAGGTTAAAAGAAGGGTGGGAGTAGGGAGAATTTTAGAAACCGTTTTATTTCAAAACAAAAGTAGAGGGTGCTGGTTTTAAAATGCATTGCTGAACAGTCATTTGAAAGGGAATGCATTTTAGAAGAAAAAAAAATTAAAAGCAGGAGCTGGATTTAGAGTACAGGATTAAAAAATCCTTTGAAGGTGCAGTTTAGAAAGTTTATTTAAAAGCAGAAGTATGGGGCAATTGATTTAGAATGCTTGATTAAATAATCACTTGAAGGTGCAGTTTAGAGAGTTTATTGAAAAGCAGAAGTATGGGGCTATGCATTTAGAATGCTTGATTGAATAATCAATTGAAGGTGCAGTTTAGAGAGTTTATTTAAAAGCAAAAGTATGGGGCTATGCATTTAGAATGCTTGATTGAATAATCACTTGAAGGTGCAGTTTAGAGAGCTTATTTAAAAGCAGAAGTGTGGGGCTCTGGTTTTTAGAAAGCTGGGTTGAGTAATCATGGGGGGGAGGTACATAGAGGCAGTGAGGATCCATTTCAGAAAAGGGGTTTTATTGAAAAGGGGTAGAAAGTGTTAAAGATCCGTGGGAATGTGTGTGGTTAAAGAGGGGTAGAATGTATGTTCTGGTTAGTTGGAATGTGTGTGGTTAGTGGGGTAGAATGTGTGTTCTGGTTAGTTGGAATGTGTGTGATTAGAGGGGTAGAATGTATGTTCAGGTCAGTTGGAATGTGTGTGGTTAGTGGGTAGAATGTGTGTTCTGGTCAGTTGGAATGTGTGTGATTAGTGGGGTAGAATGTATGTTCTGATCAGTGCAATGTGTGTGTAATTAAAGAGGGGCAGAATGTATGTTCCTGTCAGTTAGAATGTGTGTGTGGTTAAAGAGGGGTCGAATGTAATGTTCAGATCGGTGAGAATGTGTGCGATTATCCAAGATCTGTGTTCATGTGTTGCAATAATTTTTCTTCTGACAAAAAAATGTTAAAACTGAGCAAATTCAGTCAGAGTGAAGTTGTGTGACATTAATGAAAATGTTGGTGTTTCTATTTCTGTCACATGCAGTGTTGTTAATGTTTATAATGCAGATTATATACGATACACTTAGTTTTGTTTTACTGAAATCCTCCATGCCCCCAAGAGGGGTCAAAAGCAGATTTTATCTTAAATCGTGCGTGTTTGTATGAAGGATGGATTTGTGATTCAGGCTAATCTATGGAATGGTACGACAGGTATTTGTCATCACCAGTGCATGGTATATTGTGCAACCAGCACAGAAATTGCATACCCCTATAGGTGTGTGTGGCTTTTTTTTTTTTGGCCGCAGGGGTGGGGGGATTCAAGTAGAAAAATGTAACTGAAATAGCATGAAAGTTCTGTGTGTAGTTTAAAGAAATCTGTTAAAATGGTGGATTTGAAGCTGGAAACATTGACTTAAAAAATGTTTTTTAATCCTTGCCATAATTTTGGAAAGGATGGATGTGAAGGAAGTATTGGAATGCCATAAAAAAACAAAAACCTGCAGCGTTGAAAAGAAAAAAAAATTGTAAGACCTCATTTAACAACCTTGCAATAGAAATTTTTTCATTTACATCACAAAATTTGGAATTAGAAAACCATTTTGTCTTGCATTCTGTATCGTGTATGATTGTAGGCATCTTGTATTGGTGTGTGCCGTTACCTTATTTCCTTCTTGCCTTTTGCTTTGTTGTAAGTCGGGGACATGCCCATTACCAGATTATATCACCCCCAGCTCATTGATAGACTATCTGCAGGTCCCCAGCAGTCTTTGATATCTATTTTCAGCACAAATGTACTGTATCACAGCTGTTGTTTTTTTTCTTTCTGAAGAGAAAAAAAGTTGGAGGCCCTCTCTTGTATTTACTCCACCCCCCCCCCCCCAACCCCCCCAAAAAAAAAACAACCCGAAGAGAATAACAGGTTTAAAAAAAAATAAAGAACAATATCTGGCAATTAAATATCAGAGGCCCATATAAATCGGTTAAATTGCGAGCGAAATGTTATAATTTTAAAAATTTCAATGTGGTTACATGTAGAGTGAAGGATGCAAAGTTATTGTTGGTAAAATGTATAGCGCCATAAATAAAATATTTGTGTATTGAAGACTAAACAATTTTACATTGATCATTGCTGTATAGTGTGTCTGCTTTAATGCGTTTGTCCAGCTTTTGTATTGCATTTGTTACATCCGTTTGTGCTTATTTTCTGCTAGTATGGAACTTGGCTTCATATGTGCGAATTGTGAAACATATTCTAGCAGATCAGGGTGATGATACAGTGTGGTGCAGGTTGTGGTTTTGTTTTGTTCCAGCCTTTCTTCATGTTGACTGCTGCACTCTCATGAAACCCAGGTTGTGTAAAACTAAAAATGGGTTTAGCATATGATTTTCGTTTGTTTGGATTTTTTTTTTGTTAGTAGTTAAATCTTGATTTACAAGCTGTTGTATCACAGCTTTTTTGTTTTTTGTTTCTTTTTAAAAAGGGGCCCTCTCATGTATTTACTAACACCAAAAATCCCACCATACGCGATATAACAGATTTAAAAAAATTGTGAGCGCTATATTTGCAATACAAAGACCTTCATTCAATCCTTCAAAAGACCAAAATGACAATATTGAAAATCACCATAGAAAAACGTTGAAAATGTTGAGGCTCCATCTATGAAAAAATTGATTACTGGCAAGCTAAAGAAAGATTTTATGTATGGAAAGTGACAGGTTCAATGACATTTTGTATGGCATTTGGTAACGAGTGCTATTGCAGTAGACATGGCTTCAAAGGCGATTAAAATTGTGTTTGGCGCATGCTAAAGTGTATTCTCATGGGAGTCGTTGTGCAGTTGTAGGTTTTTGTCATTTCAGTGTTCTCATAAACACGGTGTAAAGCAAAAATATAGCATTGAATCTGTTGTAATTAAGTCACAAAAACAGTGTTCAGAGGCTTATTAACAAATAGAGAATTTCCGTTTTTGCAGTTATATTGGTGACAGAAAGTTTTGCAAACCAACCGAAAATGGGACAATTGAACTGAAAATGGAGGCAGAAGAGTTTGAAGCTAACTTTCAAGAACAAATTACACTTTGATGACTGAAGTTGCTAGCTACAAAATGGATACAAGGTAACAATTTTCAACACAAGTGGTGCCTTGTGCTTGTTATTCCATTTCAAGGATATTGGATAATGCTTATTTTTCCATTTCAAGGATTTTGGATGAGCACTCGTGTGCTTTTTTACATCTAGTCCCCGTGAGCACGAGTTCAAAATTTGTCATATGTTCCCACTAGCTCACAATGGCCTACTCTTCCAAAAGGGAAACTGGTTTTAAGGTGTGGGCATGGTGGTGTGCGTGTGAGCATGTATGTCCTATGTAACCAAGATTTTACGGGGGAGAGGAGGGAAATCATAGTTGATTTTGTAGATTTATTAAAAGGGAAACTGATAATTGGAAGGAGGGGGTAGATAGTGTGGCTCTAGATTATTGGAAATGGAATTAAAAGGCTAGCAAATATAGCAAGTAAAAGGGGGGATGTTTTGCATATGGTTTATTTCTGGGGTAATTCCTTAGTTTATCAATTAGGTTGTTTTGTCCATTGGGAGAAGAGGTAGGATAGGTATGGCTAGGTAAGTGGAAATAGAAAAAAGGCTAGCACATGACAGAACAGGTTTTCTCCGGTGGATTTATTTGGGGCTAAAACTCAGTTCATCAATTCAACCTCAGTTCTCTTGAAACGGACAGGATTTTTTCAAAAATACAGTAGGTCGGAAATCGCTGGAAAATTTGTAATTAAACAATGGGGAAATGTAAGAAATAAGCAAGAACTAACTGTACCTTTAGGCTTGTTCCTTTATCTATTTCATTTTGGTTCTTTTGAAAACACTCGCAGCCTGTTTGAAAACAAATGTAGGCTGCCAGAAACCACTAAGCTGATTCCAGAACTGGAAAATTGTCATAAAAAATCTGATTAGTGAAGCAACAGAAATGACCATGATAGGACGGGTGATATGTGATTTAAAGAAAACTTCCAAACTAGTGTCAAAAGCTAGGTACCATTATGTCTACGTGCCATTGTGTCCACATGTATACATACTGGTAGACAAGCCAGCTGACGGACAGCCCTTTCCCAATTACTAATGTTAATTGCTAACACTAACCTCTACACTAACCTTTATTTCTTAACCTGGCCCCACATGTGGACACAAAAGGCAGGTGGACATCATGATGCAAGACGTGACACAGAAACGAAACTTTTTTGTTTCTTGCATTTTCAATTGGGGAGGAGGGTGTTTTCAGGAGAAAGGAAGTTGGACAAAAGTGGCGGGATGGATAGCTGTATTTGTGGGAAGGAGCATACGAGAAGTTATGGCCAAGTCGTCTGAGGGAGTGAGTGTGGGAGCAAGAAGAGGAAATGGACAATCTTTTTTTCTTTTCTTTTTGGTAAGAGAGGAGGGGGAATGTTTTAGTAAAGTATGCTTATTTGATTTTTTGGGGGTTTTTTTTGGGGGGGGGGGTAGGAGGACACTTTTATGAATATAAAAAAGGTGCGGTTAAGTGCGATATGCAGTTACCAAGATGGTAATGTGTGTGTGTGTGCTTGATAGCATGCACATCAACCTTACATACAAGTATGGATGCATAAAAGGACTTGAGAGAGTGCATATGCATTCCTTCATTCTGAATGTTCGCATTTTGTTTAGATCAGAGAACTGTTGATCGAAAAAAAGATTTAGAAGCATCAGAAAATGCAAAAAAACAAAAGAAGCCAAAGAAACGGAAGTAGAAGATAAAGGAACCCATTAAGAAGAAGCAGCAACAAAGTTTTCGCTGTGCATGTGATAAAACCATTCTCCTGTAAGCAACGGTGGGCAGAAACTCGAAGCTGAAGCCAACGTGTAAGAACCGACGTGGTCCCAACAAGATTTGGCACTACTTTTTTTTTGGACTGAAGTGGCTGTGAGCAGATTTCAAAATAATGAAATTGTACGCTACTGGTGCTGAACACATGGCTCTAAACAAATTACGTGTGGATTTTGTACTTGTTAAAAAAAAAATTTTTTTTTTTAAAGACATGATCAAGACGAGTAATCGTTGTACTTTTGGTTTCCACATATGGATATTTTGTCCCAAGTGCGGCATACTTTTGCTGACTGAATCGGTAGATGTGGTATCCAACTTTGTCAAGAGACAGTTGTGAACTTCATAGATGTTTCTTAAAAAATTTTAGATGTATAAAACTTCTTTTTTAAAAACTTGAAACAGTGAGACCAATACCGGTATAAACATAGCTTAAGAGTTTGACAGATAAAACTTTCATGTATGTGCTTTCTATGGTTAAAAAAAAAGCTCAGTATTGAGAAAAAATTTGGAAAATCACCCTTGTTTAAATGGCTTCATTAAATTAGAAGAAAAATGTGCAGTTAATGATGAGGAATGGTGGTGGACAGTAGTCTTGTATTCAAAGCACCAGCCTTTACCGCCTTTTTCTTCTTGTCAATCACTTTTTAGTTTGTATTGAAACATTTAGTTTTCTTGGATTTGATTACCAAAACCTTGCTGTTCCTTTTTGTTTTTACTTTTTTGGATGTGATCAATTTTGAAGTGCTGAGCATAAAGTGAAGTAGTTTATTGCTGTTGCCCTTTTTTTTCCTTTTCATTGTAGATGGTAGAATTTGGGTGTTGTCAACTGCTGTGTTACTTACTGTACCTGTAGGTCATTACTCCCAAGTCCGAAATTATTGTTAAAGTTTGAAGTGACTATGGGTTTGCTGATGAAGCATTTGCCTTTCTTAGGCTGGTCTATTTCCCAGCTGTAAGGGACATGTGTATTGTGTGGTTTCTCTTCCACTATGGAGTTGCTTTGACTTTTTTGTTGTTGTGCATACCCAAACAGTAAGCATAGTAATAGAGCATAAACAAACAGCAAGCATAGTAATAGAGATAGGTGTGACCCAATAGAATTGTGATGATTTTCTTCCAAACATAACATTGCCCTTTCTTGAATGAATTACATGATTCTTTTAAATTTACATGTTAAGTTTTTTTGTTGATTTTATGTTTGGGTTTTTGTTTTTTGCATTTGATGTATCGGTATTCATTTTTATAGTATAAAATTTCTCTGCTGAAGTTGTGTATTTCAAGAGGATTAACAAATATCGTCTAATATCACTTAGAGTGAACAGACGTTAAATTGAGGACAAAAACAAAAATGATTCCTGTAACCAGTGTTGCATCCATTTTTCCTGTATGTCATGAAGCCCTGTACAACATTGTAATACAAAGTAAAACCTTAAACATTAAAAAACCAAGTGGTGAGCACACACCACAGGCACTTGATGACTTCCCAACTGACTTTCTTACCTGAGAACAATTCCCTCTTCTTTGGGATGTCTGTGCTTTCTGGCTGTAAAGATAACATGGCTGGAATTGGGCTTTTTGTCACTTCTCTGTTTTAAAAGCATCTTGCAATGAACGTTATGGTGGTCTTGAGATATTTCAAATGATGGTGAGAGAATTCAGAATCAAGTCAGTGGGTCGGTCAGTGTGTCACTGCTGGTCAGAGCATTGGGAAAAGCCTACCTCCCCCTTCAGCCAAAAAAGAGAGGCTGGAGTTAGGGTTGGGTAGCCGGCTCGCAGCTGAAATTAAACAAAATGAAAATGAGGCTTCAGAATGACATACAGTTAGGAGTCTAAAAGTGGTCAAAATGGTTTTTAGAATAAAAAAATTGCTGGATGCATTCATGGAGATTTCTTAGTGTGAATTTAAAGAATTCAGTTGTAAAACATGTCTGTAGAAACAGGTTACTTACACTTGTTATATTTACACTTGTTATAGATAAAAAGATTGTTTTAAACATTTAGTTTTGGTGGCCATATTGGATTGTTTCCATGGCAACATTGCATCTTGATTTTTATGCTTACAAGTGATGCTCTTCCAGTTTCAACACCCATGTCCAACCTTAAAAAATATTGTCAACAGTTGATGAAAAGTAATATTGAGCACAGACCAAAAATAAAAATTGACTAAAAGTCTTTGTTCAGAGTTCCATTCATGACTGCCTGCCTGTGCATTTACGAGTGCAGAGAATGCATGGGTGATTTCTGTATTGGCGATTTTTTATATATATCTATTGGATTCAATACCTTAGATCCTCTTGAAAATAAGAAACTAGAGGTACAATTATGTGGGGGAAAAAATCAAATGCATGAATGAAACTTGAGTGGCAGAAGACAAAGTGTTGAAGAGATGTAATTACAATCTTGATGCATGCATGCACAGTAAGTCACCGGAAGTCAACTATTTTTCGGTGAAGTAATGGACTTTTTGTCTTTTTAGAGTTTGAAATGACAAAGCAAGGCAAAATGTATGCATTAAATTCCATGTAACTGACGAAAGCATAGCTCAGAGGCTAGGTTAACAAAAGTAGCAATAAAGATGTGTTCTTGCTGCACGTGTGATAAAATGCATTAGCCTGCAAGCAATGGTGAACAAGTTTGAAGCTGAAGCTACTTCCAAGAGCTCATGTGGCCTGACCAAGGTTTGGCACTTCTCTGGCCTCAGGTTGTTATGAAGCAGATGCAGGGTAACACAATTTGACGCAACTGGTGGTTAATGCTCAGCTCCAAACAAAATTGTGCTCTGATTTTGTACTCGTGAAAAATGATATAGTAGTAGTATGTTCTTTCGAGCCAGAAGGCCCATAGAGCCGGAGCTTATCCCGGTTTCTGTAGCGTTAAGCGAACTGATGGTTTTTCACCACCCCTGTGACAGGATGCTAGTCTGTCGCCAGATACTTCCCCAGCAGAGCTGGTACCCACTTGTACACCTGGGTGGAGTGAGGAAAATAGGAGTAAAGTGTCTTTCCCAAGGACACAACACCGAGCCGAGCGGGGATCGAATCCGCGACCTCTGGATCACGAGTTGACCGCCTAAACCACTCGACCACGGTGCCTCCTGAAAAATTATATAAGACGAGTTATCATTGTACTTTAGGTTTCCTCATGTGGACATCGCCTCTCAAATGTGGCATTCTTTTATGGACGAAGATGCAGCATTCAGAGTTCTCAAGAAATAGGAACTTAACATATTTTTTTTAATTTTTTTAACTTAACATTTGTTTTTGTTAAACCAATTCTAGTAATGTAGTATAAACATATCATACAGCATAACAGTTTGACAGTAACTTGGATGTTATGCCTTGAAGTGGTGTAAGTGAAACGATCTCTGCTCTCACAGCACACACACAAGCATGCACACACACTCACACACTAAACTCGTACACTTAACACATACACTTAACATGCATGCACGCACACACACACACACCGCATGCGCGCGCGCACACACACACACACACACACACATATTAAGAGGCAAGCATTCTAATATTCATCTGGGATTCCCACAAAAGGACAGACACCTTAGACCTTAGGGCAATATGAAATGTCACATTACAAGGCAGGGTACATAACTTCCTCCACTATTCTCAGGCTACATGTTTCTGTATTACCTCTCTTGAATACAGTGATAAACCTGTTTCTTCAAACGAAATTGACAACTTTTTTCTTTTATCTTTATGTTCAGTGGAAGTTAATCTAAATAAAAACATACAAATAAAAGATTGACTCTGGTATAAAAAAAGGCAAAAAAGTTTTCTTTGAGGACGAGTTTTCTCATTCTGTAAGACGTCGGTTTCATAGCTTTATTCATTAATCATTATTTGCATTCTTCTTCTTCTTTTTTTCTTCTTCTTCTTCTTCTTATTATTATTATTCACCTTAAGGACTGAAAAAAGGTGGCAAGATGGCTAGGGTACTGGTTTCAGGGGAGAATCAACAATAATTATACTTGTGTTAATACCAACCAAAAAATATATTAGGGATTAAATTATAAATATTACCATGCCATATTTGATTAATTATGAGTTGACATTTTTAAGAAAACAAGCAAGAATCTAAAGATCTTAGTCTTTTTTTTTAAAACAAATAATCTTGATGCTTACAGCATTCAAACTACAAAATTAAAGGTACTAGGTGCATAGCTCTCTCTCTCTCTATCTCTCTCTCTCTCCTCAAAAGTCCTTCTGATGAGACTATAAACTGAGGTCCCGTGTGTGAACACATCCTGAACATCTTGCGCACATGTTAAAACCCATTCCGCTTTTCGGAAGAGTAGGCCATTGTGTGCCGGTGCGAACGGATGACAAAATACAAAACTGCATACACACGGGGATTGGATGAAAAAAAGCACACGAGTGCTTATTCCATTATCCACAAAATAAAAGAATAAATAACACACACACACACACACACACACCAAAAAATATGGAAGAGGCAAGACTTTCAATACTTTATTTTGAAATGAAGAAACAAAGATATGCATATTGAGGGGCGAAGGGGGTGAGATAGAATGAGTTGTTTATCAAAGTTCAGCATTGGCCAGAGGTTTCTCCGTTTGCAAGAATGGCACACACACTTAACAGCTTCACAATATATGCCACTGATGTAGACCTAAAGAATCAAATCCCGCCCAAATGCTCTATACAAATGCAGCCACTTATTCCAAAATCGCTGATTTATTTGAAACAGTCTCTCTCTCTCTCAAGTCAATACACCCTTATAGGTAGCTACCCTCAATTACCAGTCACCAGAAAACTTGCCTTATAAAAAACCCATAGCCCTGAAGTCGAAATGCAGCTACCCAAAATAAGGGAAGGGGGGGGGGGGGGGGGGGGGGGGGGGGGGGGGGGGGGGGGGGGGGGGGGGGGATGGTCACATACACACAAATCTCACCATTGGTGAAAATCGGAGCTTTAGGGAAGGAACAACAACAACATCAAGAAAAAAAGAACACCAATGTGAATGAAACAATCTTCTCTGTCGAAACTTTGGTCACTGCTCCAGGAGCATCTCCTCGGCCCCACAGTTCGTCTAAAATCACTAAATGTGAATAGACATTAAACTGAAGATATCACAGTTCCCAATCAGATTAGGCAATAACACACCACGAATCTCTACCACCTCCTTCCCCCTCCCCTCTCAAATCCCCTGCTCAGATGCAGGCACAGTACACTGCTGCACCAGGCAGCCACATGAAGTTGTGTTTGGTCAAATAAAAAAAATTTTAAAGATTTTTTTCACTATAAGAAGATTTTTCTAAAGGACAGAGTTGAAGAGGATATATAACAGATGTTATGACTAAACAAATGCAAGCAATAGTGAAAACAAAATTAAAATGAGATGCTTAATTCATTTTTAAGGTTTCTGCTTGTTTGTTTTGCTCTGTTTTGTCGTTATTGTTTTTGTTTGTGTGTTTTGATTAGCTGGATGGAGATATCGATCAGATTTGGTACTTTTGGTTATGTTTAGGTAAAAAGATAAAAAGTATCCATTTCCGTGTGGTAGTCTGTTGATAGTCGAGACGACGTTTTGGGTAAAAGAGAACTTTTCTGTTTGTTTTTCAGGTGACTGTTACTGTATCGAGTGATTCAAGATGTCTGAAAGAAAAGTTTTAAACGTAAGTATTGAACAGTGTATGTATAGGAGAGATCAGTTTTTACTGCTGTAAATCATCGAAAGATGATAATCGGTATAAGCACTGTTAAATAGAATTGTAATTGTATACGTGTAGGCCTACCTCTTTAGTTTTAGTACTTTTACTCATTTGATTGAATTTACTTTAGTGTCGCAGTGGAGCTATCCCATTTAGAAAGGGGGTGGGTGGGGAAAGGTGGTCATCTGTGTGTGTCCCCGTCTGTATGTGCCCGCATGTTGTTGGGTATGGCAGATATACTGATATAGCTGCGTTTGTATCAATACTGACTGCTGAGTGATACTGATAGTACTACTAGTGTCACATGTGGCACCATATTTACATACTGTTGATACATGTTACAAATCGTAAATAATGTGAATGCATACAGTTTCCCAATTTCCTTATTAACTAATTAAGGCCTTATCTGGGTATCTGCCCCCCAAATCGATACTTGCAAGGTGCAATCTTTGTGCTCCCTGGAATATCATTATTGATATGTCATACATAGTTAGTGGACTAACCTACAGTGGCATTTACCCCCTCTATTTCATCCCATCACAGCCCAGCTTGTGCTTAATAATAATATATTAGGAACTGAGAGCACTTTAAAAATATTTATTAAAAATAAAAAAAGACAAAAGAAGGGGGAAGAAGAAAAGAACTTGCCACTTTTTTACACTAGCTTGGTCCATTTGACTTGTTTATGCTGGATTTGACTTTGAGCTTTCTCCCCCCCCCCCCCCCCCCCCCCCCCCCCCCCCCCCCCCCTCCCCCCCCCCCCCCCCCCCCACCACCGAAACAACCCAAACCCCCACCCTTAACAGCCTTCATCTAAGGAAAAAGTTTTATAAATGTTATTGCTTTTACCCTTATAAGTTTAAAAGGACTCAATGTCCATCTGGAATAAGATTTCACTTGACTTGACCCCACACACCAGCACTGTGAATTAGCCTAACCCCCCCTCTCCTCTCTCTCCTCTCCTCTCTCCCTCTCCTCCTCTCTCTCTCCTTTTCTCATTTTTGTTTCGTCTCTGTCTCTCCTCCTTGTTTTGCTCTCTGACTCAGTTTGTCTGTGTGTGTGTCAGTGTCTCACTGTCTGTGTCTGTGTCTTAGTGTCTGTCTTTGTTTCACTTTCAGTCTGCCCCCCCCCCCCCCCCCCCCCCCTTCCCCTCCCCCTTCCCGTTTGTCTGTATGTGTCTCTCTCTTTAACCCTTTATTACTGTATTTAATTAGTATTAGACTATTACTGAGGCTGTGTGCGTGTGCTTGTGTGTGTATGTGTGTGTGTGTGTGTGTTTTAGGAGATTAATTTCATTTTATCATGGAATGTCCCCACTTCAAACATTTATGATAAGGTTTCATTCCTTGACATTTTCTTCAGCCCATGTCCACTTATAATTTTTGTAGGCTAATGAAATGTAAATCTCAAAAAGTTCTCCTGTCGCTCTCAAAATTAATTAGATTTGCAGGCATTTTTTGAACTTTCACAAGTGTATGTTGTGTCTTTTAAAGAAATATATACTTTAACAATACTAGTCTGAGTCTTTGATACTGTTTGCTTATTGTTTTGCAGGGAACTCTTGCTTTTCAGTTCCTGTTTGCATTGATATTATTTTTGGGGTGTATTGCATTTGCAGTTAGGTTTAATTATTCTCCTGTTGAGTTTGTTTCTTGTTTATAATCTTTCATACCCCAAAAGGGGTGAAAGGAATAAAATCTTGAATCTTGTGTATGTGTGCTTACGCGTTTGTCTCTGTGTGTGCGTGCATTCGTGTATGTGTGAGTGCGCGCGTGTGTGTGTGACAGCTGTGTTTGTGTACACGTGTCACTGTGTGTGTGTGTGTGTGAAAACCTCTGTGATGTGCAGTCATTCTAGCCTCATAGGCCTAATGTATTCATGAACATAATTTACATACTGTAAGTGTAACAGTTACGAGCATATATAATATGATAAATATGGTGACACATCAGACACTATGTCGAGGTGACTTGTCACACATCTAGACCTGCCATACCCAACAACACTGGGGCACATACTGACATAGACTGAGATAAGGCCCAGGTACTTTTTTTCCTAAGAAGATTACCACCTTGCTTGGCATGGTACTATCATCTGTTTATTGCAAAACATGTAAAATGGGCAAGTTTCCTTCTAAAATTTTAAGAAAATTTCATCAACTAGTTATTTCACTTGGTAAGTTTGAGATTGGGGACGGGATAGCTCAGTGGTTGGAGCACTCGCTTTTCCCCAGCCAAGTTAAGCAGCGTCGAGCGTGGTTACCAGTTGGATGGGTGACCGTTTGCGCGCCTTGGCTTCAGTACAGTTCCCCCAGTTCACCCAGCTGTAAATGGGTACCTGCCCTCTTTAGGGTCAGGGAAGGTAAAGCAGCGAGGGAGAGGAGATGGGCGCCGCCCTCAATATGCTGGCCCTAGAGAAGTGAGGTCTCTGATGCCTTGCTCCCCTACGACCTTATAGGTTATGGGACTCCTTTACCTTTACCTAAGTTTGAGATTAGATAATCAAGTCTGACTGCTGCTTTGTTTTAAATTAGAACACAACAAAATATGTAATAAAAGTCTTTTGGATGCCTGTCTTTTTCTAAGTTTCTCTGGCTTAATTATTTTGTCTTTTTTTTAAAAACATAAATCATTTACACTTGTAACTTCTGCTCTGCTCTGCTTTGCTGTCTGTGTGAGTGTGTCTTTGCAGTAGGTCTATCCATACTTGCAACGTTACATGTGCGTGCGTGCGTGCGTGTGTGTGTGTGTGTGTGTGTGTGTGTGTGTGTGCAAAATGGGAGAGAGACAGAGATTATACAATTACAAGTATACATGATTACATCTGAAATACAAAGGGAGAGGGGCAGAAATTAATTCAGAGAGAGAGTATTAATATTTATTTGTTTGTTGTGGAAGAATTTACTATCTTCATCTTGTGTAATTTTTTAAAGTTAAACTGCATTAAATATTAACTCATGGCTTTTTTGTTTTTGCATTTTTTTCCGGCCACAATGGAGTTGAACTTTGATGATGATGTTTTGTTTTTCAGAAATACTACCCACCAGACTTTGATCCTTCTAAAATCCCAAAGCTTCGAGAGCCCAAAAATAAAGTCTTCAGCATCCGAATCATGGCACCGTTCAACATGAGGTATCATATTACGAAATGAATATGTTGCTGTATCAGTATATACTTTTTTTTTTAATGTATCATATGTATTTTCTGATTGAAATGATTTTATACCAAAGGAAACATTCTGCAAGTCTCATGAACTAGTGCAAAGTCATAACTGTATGTTACACTTCACTGTGCAAAAGATGAGATATCATATATCATAGTATTCTGTGAGCTATGACTTTAAATTTGCTTAACAATTTGTTTTAAAATGATAATTTAAAAAAATATCTGACATGTGGGTTCATGGTCAGTGGGAAGTAACTCTAGATAGTGCAGTGATATGCTTGTAGTTTCCCTTGCATACCTTGCATAGTATTAATTTTTAAAAACTCAAGACTTCTGATAATACCTAAGCTTTGGCATGTCATACTGAGCTGATTATATGCCAGAATTCAGTTCAGCACAGCACCACTAAGTTAAAAACTGCAGTTACATCAGCAGTCATTGAATATAGTTTGCCATTAAAAAGGCTCTGTCTGATCAAGAAATACTGAAAAAAATTGCAGACCTATGTCTTTAACCTGTATTTTTCATCATGAGATGACTCTTAGTCTTTAGACTGACCTGAAGTTGGTTTTTGTTGTTGTTTTTTTCTATAAATACATCTTTAAAAGAATCATCTCTATTTGGCTTTATGCTATACAGTTAGCTTATATTGTTATAATGGTAATCATAGAGTATTTGTCATTTTAGACTTGTAATTCTCTTTTATTCTTTATATCACAAAGTTATGATGTAGGGTGCTTTTTTTGTTCCTTGAGAAGTAAATGGTCAAGGTATGATGCGAGAAGTGTTACAGGACGTCAACTTAGTGATATTCTGAATATCATTGATTTGTTATGTTGTGTTCCTTTGCAGGTGCAATGTTTGCGGGGAGTACATTTACAAGGGGAAAAAGTTCAACTCCCGAAAAGAAAACGTTGATGATGAAGATTTTCTTGGACTGAGAATTTTCCGTTTCTACATCCGCTGTCCTAAGTGTGTTGCTGAAATTGCTTTTAAGGTACGATTTCATATAATTTATTAATTTTATATATATATATGTGTGTGTGTGTATGGCACTTGATGGGAAAATGAAATGTGGAATAAAGTGTTCATATGTAGCTTCATCTTCCTTTTCCAGTAGACACTTTCATGAAAAAACTGCATAGTCGCCGTGTTTCAGATTTGGTCGGATGAAGAAAACAAGACAGAATTAACATAAAAAAATTATTATTTTTAAACCAACCCTAAACAAGCATCTACCAATTAGGGAAGGCTAGGTTTTCTCTATGATAAAAAGTTTAGAAAGTATTTAAAGCCTAGTTGATGTGTACTATATATGAATGTATACATTATTGCATGTATGCAAGTGAATGTATGTTTTATGGATATTTTATATATAAATCTATTTCACATGTAACTTGATACAAGATTTGCCTACATGTGTGTAAACCTTGTTTTAATTACACAAACTTCCCTGTCCCACAAGTGTTCATTCTGGCTGTCAAGCCAAACCATGCTACTATAACTACCAGAGGTCGATGGCATTATCAACTCGCAAATACCAATCATTTTTTGTTACCAAACTCCCTTTGAATAAACGTACTTACCATGTCCCACACATGTATATTATATACCCTCCCCTCCTATCCCACGTCTTAGTCATCGTCCTTCTAATAGGTGACTCCCTCTTCCACTTCGCATTAAGAATGATGAGACTGCTAGTGGATTATGGGTGTTTGCCAGTCTGCAACATCATCATTGACTTTTTTCTGGTAGTTTATGTAGCGTGGTTTGGCTCGGTAGCCAGGCCAAGATGCTCTTGAGGGATATGGTAAGTATGTTTATTGAAAGGGGGTTTGGTAACAACAACAACAACAACAACAACAACCAAAAAAGTGTCAAAATATTGGTGACAAATTTTGTTTGTGTACATGTGTGTTTGCAGGCATGAATGTAATTTTTTAAACATCATAATTATGTGTTGGTTGTCACATCATGTAGCATTTGTAATCTTTTTGTCTTGTACATGGTGCATTCTTAGTTTCAAAAGAAATTTTTAACTAAGAATCTGAAATTAACCTTAGTTTGACCCCTCCCACCCCTTCACACCCCCCATCCCCCCCCCCAGAAAAAAAAGCATGTGACAAGAACTGTTTTCCTTTTTCTCGCACACAGACGGACCTGAAGAACACAGACTACACCTTGGAGGCCGGGGCAACACGACTGTTTGAAGCAGAAAAGCTGGCCCAGCAAATGGCAGAGCAAGAACGTCTGGAAAAAGAGGCTGAGGAACTGAACCCCATGAAGGTAAGCGCTCACTACCTTAGAGTACACTTTTTGTTGCATACAGTTATAGGCCTGATGAGAATGTAGTCACTTAGGTTCTGGGATTTGTGTGTGTGTGTTGGGGAGGGGAGGGGGATTGTGTTTTTTCAATGGGCACATTTTTCAAGATTGGTTACAGAAATCCATGAAAAACACAAGCAAAAACATATCAGTGAATAATAATTGATGGATACAGCAAATTTTTATTATCATTATATCCATCATCAGTCAGTCATTTCATGATTTGTACTGGTTTACAAACAAGAAAATATATAGTATGTATGTCATGTCCAGTAATTGATCTATTTAAACATAGTACTTTTTCTAGTTATCTGTTGTCAATTAGGTGTCTGTGTGGGAGCCATGTATTGGTGACGTTGTATTTGCAGTCCGTCTTTGTCACTATGTTAGTGGTATCTTTGTTAAACCTTTTCCCTATGGGTAACCCGCTATAGGGTAACCAACCATTTATTAACCCTTCCCTCCGTATTACCCACTATTGGGTGATGGTAGCATACAGACGTGCACGTGTACTGGGAAAGAAGGGTACTCTTCCTTAAGTAATGTAGGGATAGTGTTAACACCCTCATCAATTTAAATAATAAAAAAAAACTTCTTCATCAATGCCATAATAACAGTATTGATTCTAGGCTGTGCCATTGCTCAGTTGAATTCCATCCTGGACACAAAAACATTTGTGGGCGCAAAAAAATCAAAGGCTGCAAAACTGAACAACAGGCTGTTGAACTTGTATGACAGTGAAACCAACAGCCCTTTTCTGTCAATATTTCTGCTTTTAACTTTTTTCCAACGTACTCCATGTTTGTGTTTTTTTCCCCTAGCAGGGCAAAACTGGATAAGCGCTGTTGTTCTAATAAATAAGTCTGGTGGGAAACTGTGCATTTCAGGTGTTGGAAAATCGTACCAAGGCCAGCCACAAAGAGATGGCCCAGATCGACGAACTGGAAGAGCTGCGTGAAATCAACGCCAGACACGCCAAAGTGGACACCAGTGTCCTGCTGGAAAAGCAGCGGCTGTACGAGGAGCATCTGCAGAGGCTGCAGCAGGAGGAGGAAGATCAGCTTGTTGAGTGAGTGGTGGCCCACAGTGGTTCTTCTCCTTCTTCTTCTTCTTCTTCTTCTCCTTCTTCTTCTTCTTCTTCTTCGTCCTCTTCCTTTTTCTTCTTCTTCTTCTTCTTCTTCTCTTGCTCCTCCTCCTCCTCCTCCTCCTCCTCCTCCTTTTCCTCCTTCTTCTTCTTCTTCTTTTTCTCCTTCTTCCTCTTCTTCCTCTTCTTCTTCTTCTTCTTCTTTCTTCTTTTTCTTCTTGTCCTTCCTCTTCTTCTTCTTCTTCTTCTTCATTGAACACTCAGACAGCAGCTATTGTTATCTGTCATGTGAGCAAACATTTTCCCCCGTGGGGATGCCAGGGGCCTGTCAGTATAAATAGCATCCCCACCTTCTGGAAATTCTGTGCTAGAAATTTAGTCTTTTCTACCATTCTCTTTGTTTCTGCCTTGTTCCTTTTCTTCCTGTCACCTCCTTCTTGTCTGTTTTCTGCTTTCTTGGTCCATTTTACTTGCCTTTCTTCCAGCAAGAATGTTAAAATAACAATTCTCTCTTTAAAAAACACACACAGACACACACACACTCCTTCGAATGAGACTATAAACCGAGGCCCCATGCGCAAACGCACAAGTCAGGCCCAGTGTATCTGACTTTGGCGTGGGAGAGATTTGTTATTTTGTAAGTCTTTCTGGAAAAAAGGCAGGAGGATGGAACCAGAAGGCAGAAAAAAAACGACAAAAGGAGGTGACGGCAAGAAAAGGAACAAGGTAGAAACAGTGAGAGTGATAGAAAAGAGGGAATTTCTAGCACAGAATTTCCAGAAGATGGGGATGTCATTGATACTGACGGGGCCCTGGCATCTTCACTGGGGCCCCACAGTGTTTTGAGTACTGTCTTAAGCCTTTGGGGGAGGGGGAGGGAAGGGGGGGCAGGGCAGAATAACCTAATGGTTAGAGCGCTGTGCTGCACTCATGGTTTGAAGACCTGAGATCAATCCCAGGTTCAATCCACCGCAGAGACGCCTCTTCAAGGGGATTGTTCTCCTGGAGTTAACATTAGTACTAGCTCCACTCTCTCTGAAAAACCTTTCATATGAGACTATAAAGTGAGGTTCCATGGATAAAGACATGCAGAACATCTTGCGTACATGTTAACCCTTTGCTGGGCATAGCGTCCCAAAACGTCCGAACCTATCCTTGGGCACAACGGCCAAAAACGGCCGGCGTCGTGACCGTCACTTCAGTGCGTTCATACATTCGAAATTCCCACCAATCTCGCTTCAAATATCGTGAAAATAGAAGCAACGAGACTGCCCACGTGACTTCCGCATGTACATTGAAAAATGGCGGGGGTTTGGGAAAGTGGTTTGTGGCAAGTTTTGGAGGAAAAAAATCGCAATTTTTCCCAAGATGGACGCTATCTTCGAATCCAACATGTACGATCGTTTTTATGGCTTTCATGCCGAAAATATGACGCGTGAGATGTGTATCCAGGCTCAAATCGATGAAAAGCGATCTGAGTAGTGTGTGCGCTTCTGACTTTGTTGATTGAAGCAAGAAAACCCGGGTTGACAACAACGAAGTTTGAGACGTAAATCGATCGTCAATCTAACTCGGCCGATGCGCGTTTTGAATTCTGCTCATAGAATTGGGGAAATTATCGCGGATTTCGAGTTTGGCAATGGTTCACAACTTGATAATTTTGTGAATTGATTGCTATTTGGGACTTTTGTTATGGTACGGCTCGAACTGTAAAGTTAACCCTGCATCGTGATCGTCGGGGATCGTTGGCAAACAAAAAAGGCGACCGTCGGAATGTTTCATGTTTTCGTGCATCATTCATAAAAAAAAACTAAAAACACAACAGTAGGTGAAAACTTTTCTTCTGTAATTGTTTCTGAATGTTTTACTTTTTTTTTTATCAAAATCCATGCATCATTCCAAAGCTATTGCCCAAAACTAACTGTGACACATACAAAACCCATCAATGACCTTGTGTGTTTATGCATTATAATTCTTTTTAAAAAAAATAACAACAACACACAATAGCAAATAGCAGTTTCTTTATTCATTTCTGCATTTTGCTGTTTTTATTTCATTACAATCCATTAAGCCATTGTGGAGTTATTGCATGTTAAATACACCAACCCACTCAGAGGCCATCCACCTCCATTTTGCTTGCCCAGCAGGAAGTGAACAAATGATTTTGCTGTGCCCAGCAAAGGGTTAAAACCTGTTCAGCCTTTTTGGAAGAGTTGGCCATTCATGCAGGTTGGAAGAAATGAAAAAAAAATGTATTCATAAAAGAAGACAAATGCATGCACACTGGTGTCATATTTAGTCATCATCCCAGAAGTCGGAATGCGGCTACCTTAATGATGAGCACGAACGGTTGCATGCATAAAATTTTACCATTGGTTAAAAATTTTACCATTGGTGAACTTTGGAGCTTTAGCTGAGGAATGAAAGAACAAATATATCTTTCTTATTGATATAATGAGGAAGCTGTAACCGTTTTCTGGAAATCCTAGGGTCAGACTTGGCATGCAAAATTCATTCCCAGCGTCCAGTGTCACATCCAGCCAGAGAGCATGCATGTGTGATGTGCAGTGCTGGAATTTGACAATGATGCAGTATAATTATTTGATCTTTTCCCATCTGTTTGTGACTTCTAGATGAAGGGCATCGTGATGGGCTGTACATTTTGATATTGAAGTGATTGCAAGTTATTGCAATTGAATGAGGTGACTTCCCTAAGTCTGAATGCACTACCTTACTGGTTGACAAAAACGATCACATATCCAAAACTCTCACCCTTGGTTAAACTTGAAGCCCTAGCTGAGGAACAAAAACAACAAACAAAATGAGGTGACCGTCTTGATAATGCTTTGTGGATCGACGGGGATATAAATGACATACAATGAGATAAGTTCTTAATTGGGCAGAAGGAGGAACTATTAAAATGATGATGATGATGATGAAAATGATGAGCTGGTACACCTGTCAAGCAGCGAGAATGTAAATCCTTAACGCCATGTTTCTGTGTGCATGCGCAGGTCAATATTTGGCAACAAACAGAGGGAGACGGTGAAGAGACTGGCAGACTCTGACAGTGAGGATTCAGATGATTCAAGACCCAGTGCTAAAAAACCCGCTTTGGGAACTAGCAACCCCGCCTCTGACCTTTTGGTGGTAAGGTTTTTTTTGTTTGTTTGTTGTTTTTTTGTTTTGGTTTATTTTGGCGGGGAATGTGTCGGTGTATTGCATATATGTAGATTTTGTATTGCTGTGTCTTTTCAGCTTCCATGTCACCAATGTTCATGGCATTTCAACTTCCATGTCACCAGTGTTCATGTTATGTCAACCTCCATGTCATAGTGTTCATGTCATGTCAACCTCCATGTCATAGTGTTCGTGTCATTTCAACCTCCATGTCATAGTGTTCATGTCATGTCAACCTCCATGTCATAGTGTTCGTGTCATTTCAACCTCCATGTCACCAGTGTTCATGTCATGTCAACCTCCATGTCCTAGTGTTCATGTCATTTCAACCTCCATGTCACCAGTGTTCATGTCATGTCAACCTCCATGTCACCAGTGTTCATGTCATGTCAACCTCCATGTCACCAAGGTTTATGTCATTTCAACTTTCATGTCACCCATGTTCATGTTATGTCATCTTCCATGTCACCAATGTTCATGTCATTTCAACTTCCACGTCACCAATGCTCATGTCATTTCAGCTGACACGGTTCTTGTCTTATGCCTCGCTGCACCATCTCATACCCATATATTTCTTGATGCTTAATTTTTTACTGTTGCAAAAAAAAGAAAAAGACTACATGAATTGACAGTATCACTCTTATTATATCAATCCCCAATAACACTCTCCCCACTGTTGCTGCGTTGTGTCGTACAGGAGGGGAACGAGGCGGCCCAGAACGGCAAGAAGGAGCCCAAGAAGGTGGAGTCGTGGCAGCGAAGTGTGGGCACGCTGTCCTCCAGAAAGAGCAGTCTGGTCAGCCTGGTGAAGAAGAAACCGGCCAGCAGCAAAACTGACACTGCTCCTTCCTCCAGTGGGACAGGGCAGAAGGGAGATGTATCGGGGGGGAAGAAGGCTGAAGGTTCCTCAGCCTCCACAGTTACCGGTGGCTCCACTACAGCAAACGGCTCAGCCCCTGCCCCTGCCTCTGTGTCTGCCCCTGTGTCTGCCCCTGTGTCTGTGTCTGCCTCTGCCCTGGGCTTGTTAGGGGGTTATTCGACTTCTGACAGTGACGAGGGTTCTGATTAGTAGAGATGTATATTCTCTGTTTGTGTGGGGGTTGGTGGGCGTGTACAGTGTGGGTGGGCGAGTGTGTGGGTGGTGGGTGGGTGAGTGTGGGTGGGTGAGTGAATGTGTTGTGTGTGTGTGTGCGCATGCGTGTACATGTGTGTGTGTGTGTATAAACAAAGAAAAAGATTGAGATCGTAATTAAAAGAAAAAGAAAATCCCTAAAATGCTTAAAAGACATGGGTTTATAATCAGGCAATAAAATATAATAGAAATGTACCCATGAAATGATACAGAAGTGACTGAACTGATATCACAATTGTCATGAAACAGCTAGCATAGGAAGGGGCTTTCTACAATAGTTTTGATTGTTCAGCTCGTCAAGAAAATGAATGCCTGTATCTTAACAACAGTGTCTAGTCTTTAGTCTGCCAGTGCATTTGTACATAAACTGTCCTTTTGTTCTCTCTTCATGGAATGATTAAAGCATTTTTGATTTGACTGACTCGATTTCTGTTTGTGGATCACATATTTCATAAAAGAGTTTTTTTGTTTCTTTTGTGTACAAGAAGATTACAAATGTATTGTATGTACTATGTAAGTTTTACCGTTTGAAGGCATTATACCATACTTGCAACATATTTCTATAAATTATGCCATAATTACTACAGATTTCACACACACACACACACACTTACACACACACACCCACACCCACACACACACACACACACACACAACACCAAACAGGCTTTACTCAAGTGAACAACTTAAATGTTTAGAGGCCAGTACCTTGCCTAACCACCTCTCTCTCTCTCTCTCTCTCTCTCTCTCTCTCTCTCTCTCTCTCGTTTTTCTTGCCCACCACAACTGCTTTGTCTCAAACTCATATCTGTCAGTTACTTTAGAGGCAGTTTAAGATTTTATAAGAACAAAGAAAATATATAGGCCTTCAAACCAGTGACACCTGTACTACCTACCCACCAACTCTGACACAGGCTAACTGTAGATTTAGTGTGGAGAAGGAAATGGAAACATTCCCCCACCAAAACAAACACACACACACACACACACACACACACACACACACACACACACACACATTCTTTATTGTACAGCCCTATAGGACATTTGTTATAGTTATAAGTCGCATTAGCATTTCTTATGTATATATTTGTTGTTATCATTGCTTAGCCTTTTTCTGTACACTGCCTACGATATTTAGCAACAGATACCAATTTCACAGCACACAACCATCATTATCAATGTCCCCTCCCCTCCCCTCCTCTTCCCATTGTCTAATATCACTTTGAACAGACGTAAAATTGAAGCAACAACAACACACACACACAGTTTTTACAAAACTGCATATGCAATGGGACTCGACTGGATGAAAAAAAGCACATGAGTGCTTATTTCATTATCCTCGAAATAAAAGATCAAAATAAAATAAAATACACACACACACACACAAAACAATCATGTTGTTCATACTTCAGTCACTGCCGTGTATGCACAGCAGCAAAGGCAGAATGTTCACACACTGAAGTATAGGTAAACACCTTTTCTTGATTCTTTCAAATCTAGCCTCAAAACGCACTTATACTCTACTTGATATCTTCCCCTGTTGTCTGTTCCTACTTGTCAATAGCTGCCTTCACCTCCACCACCCCCACCTAAGTGTGTTGTGTATATAAATTTGATATTTGTTTATCTTGATATTTATGGATGGTTGCATGCGTATGAATGATTTGAATGCAAGCGCTTTGATTTCTTTACAAGATTCAGCGCTATATAAATTCCATACATTATTATTATTATTATTAAACATGTTCCCATATATAACCCATGAGGTCATTGGAGAGTGAGGTGTTAGAGACCTCTCAGGTTCTCTAAGAGCCAGCATCTTGAGGGCAGTGCCTATTTCCTCTCCCTCACTGCTTTACCTTCCCTGTCCCTAAAGAGGACTGGTAAAGCCAGGTATTCATTTTACAGCTGGGTGAACTGGAGGGGGTGGGGGAACTGCACTGAAGCCAGGGCGAACGAACAGTCACCCTTCCAAATGGCAACCACACTCAGCATTGCGTAAGCTTATCATAGAGGGAGCAAGTGCTCTGACCACTCAAATGTCCCGTCCCGGTCCACACACTAGTTAGACCTTATTCAAGGCTGCACTAATTTGAAACTGGATTTTTCCCCCATTCACTGCACCATGGTCTGGGTACTAGCCTTTTGGGTTTGATTGAGATAATACACAGTCTTTTGATTGAGATAATAAACAGTCTTTCAATTAAGATAATAAACAGTCATTCGGTTGAGATAATAAATAAACAGAGGTCTGGTGTGCAAAATAACACTTAGCGCACAAACACAAACAAGCCATGGCAACAAGAGAGTTGTCCCTGGCAAGATTCCTCCAAAGAAAAAGCTACTTTCATAGGGAAATTAGTATAATGGCTGACAGGAAATATTCAAAAGAAAAAGGGGGGAGTGGAGTGACACTGCACAAGTAGCGACATACTCTTCTTGGGTAGAGTAACCCAAATTTCACACAGGGATGTCTGTACAGCTCGGCTTCATAGCTGTTTAGAAAAGAGCTATAATACAGAGGTAGTTGTGGCAAAGTTTAGTTCTCTTTTTTACATGTACACCCACTTCAAAAATTGCAAATTAAAAATAACAACCACAAATCAGAGCACACAGATGCTTTTATGATACAGAAAAAAATATCTGATTATTATTATTATTACATCTGAATATTCGATTTGTTTTTACAAGATATAGCACTACATACATTTCATTTATTATCCCAAACTCATTTTTCAACATTGTTGGTAAGATACCATGGGCCACCTCATTGCTTTAAATCTGTCTTTCCTTTTTATTTACTTCTTTCTTTATTTTCTTTTACTTTTTCTTCATAAGTACTTTTTCAATGCCTTCAAAAAGTCAAGGCATGCTCGTTCATAATCTGGTAACTATGGCATGTCTGCAAAACCTTTTCTTGCTAGACCCTTTGCAGAACAGAAACACTTCCTGTGCATGTCAAGAAGAGTCTTAGCTCATCTGAATTCAGAGAGGAGCATCACTGTCATATGGCATTGTACAGTCTTGAAGTTTATTAAAAAAAAAAAAAAAAAACCTTGTGGAATGATTGATCATTATAATTATGGCCTTTGCCAAACGCTTTGTTATTTGTTGCAAGATATAGCCCTTTATAAGTTCCATTTATTATTATTGTTGTTGATTTGGGCAAACTGCAATGGCCTACGTTAAAATGGTCTGCTTTTTAAAAAAGTTTTGTTGGCCATTGCCCTCATTTATTAGTTCAATGCTGAGTGTCTATCGTAACAAGCTTTTCTTAATTCAAGAGGAAAAAACAACTGCTTTCATGATTCAAGAAGAAAAAAAATCTAAATTTGGAGTTATGACTGTATAAGATGGTGAAACATTTCAGTTTTAACAAGAGCAATAATCTATGCAGCCTTCCTGCACAGTGTGGCTGTGTGCATAAGGTTTTACAGTGATTCCCAAGAGTGATGATTAGACAGAAGGCATACGTTGGGTGAGCTCTTAATCTAGGAGATTATCTCACGATCAATGGCAGCAAACTGACCATAAACACCTCCCAAGAATAGTTCAACATTTTAGATGCTCTCAGACTTATTGATCAACATTTTGTCACAATCATGACCTGATCAATCTTTAACTAGATATTGTTTATGGATCATCACAGGGCTGTATTCTCTCTCTCTCTCTCGCTTGCTCTAAATTTGGAGAATGGATATTGAATGACTGTTTAATGTACACAACTGCTTAAAGTAGATAATTTGGTCTCATTTTTGGATAGTCCCATGTTTCATTAGTTATGTTTTGACAGTTGCCATATATGTCATGTTTTGTTTTGGCTTCGTTTTGATTTGCTTGGTTTGACCCCCATTCTAGGGGCTGGTGGCCTGAAGAATAAACTTTGTTCATTGTTCTCTCTCTCTCTCTCTGTTCATGTGGGATACCTCTTCGTAGACAGCAACCAAAAAACCAACACACAAACAAGCTCTAAGCCATAGCACCACTAATCTACCAGACCAACCTGCATGTGTTTTTTTAAAACAAAATATTGACCTAAAAATACACTTTTTTTTAATATAAAAGTATGGTGCTCTCTCTCTCTCTCTCTCTCTCTCTCTCTCTCTCTCTCTCTCTCTCTCTCTCACACACACACACACACTCGCACAGTGAAAGTGAAATTGCGCCAGACAGTGTAAGGGACGTAACTCTCATGCGGGTTACTTCCCTTACCTGCATTATCTCGTGAGTGTTTACGAGATAGCAAGCAGAAAGTAAAACTTCGAAGCAAACGGAGTCGTTGATAATCAATTTGAGCAAAGCTAGTCAGAACATTACAGAAGAAAATGGAGAGAAGATATTTATTGGAGAGATCTTCGACTTCAGCAAAGAAACAAGCAGGATTCCCAGGGATTTTGCCGAAATACACGCAAATACTGAGAATCATAACAGCAAGTAAAAACAAAAGCATGCTGCCAAAAACGCTTCGCTCGTTACAGACTGAAGGGGTAGGTACTGCAAATATTCACATTTAAAGTTCTGTCAACGGGATGTTTCGACATGGTAAAGTTTAAGGTACAAACAAACTAGGATCTAGTTTTGGGTGGAGAAATTCCTGTAATCGGACAGGAACGAAGCGGGGGAAAAATCAAGCGCTGATTCCCAAAGTTGCACCCCCCCCCCCCCCCCCCCCCCCCCCCCCCCCCAAAAAAAAAATCTTAATCTACCAGCAATTACAGCAGAAACAAGGCCCAATGTTTAATTTGCTATGTGCTAATATGACCCCTACCATCCCCCTCTCAATCTCTCTGGTGTTTTGTTTTGTTTTTGTTTGTTTTGTGTTTAAATAGAGAACTGTATATCATGAATTGTTTTTGGGGGGTGTTTTGTTGTTGTTTTTAAGTGTGTGCATTATTTTTCTTAGAATTAAACAATCTGCTCCCCCCCCCCCCCCCCCTGCCAAAAACAAAAAATCTCATCACTTTATGTCAATCTGTTAAATTATCTCCCCCGCCCTCCCCGTTTTGATCTGATCTGTCTCATCCTGACAATTCCACTCTCATGCTCTCTTAGAAATAGAGATAGTATGCTAAGTTTTTGTTCAAATATACTAAGTATGTGAAAGTGGTGCAGCCAAGGAATCAAGAACATGATCACAACCATCAAATAAAATAAATGATGATGGTGGAAAATGTACCAAGAGCAACACTACTTATAACTACTTACTTTGCCAGAAAAACATGACATTTTCACTTGTCAAATTGCACCTACAGCTCTGAGGTTCACCAGTGGTGAGATTTTTGTGTACTCAACCAGTTTTGCCCACCATGAAGGTAGCTGCATTCTGACTTCAGGGACTATTTTTTACTGGTTTAAAGATCCGTCTGAATCTGGACTTAAACCCCCAACTGAAACTGGACTTTACCCACATCTGAAAATGTTTACATAATAACACAGATATCTTCATGGAATTACAAACTGAGTCAAATGAGACTGTATCAATAACAGGGCATCATAACACCTGGGAAAGGGTGGGGGAAGTTTTAGCCAGATAGTCCAGTGCAGCAGGTAAACATTTATAGTGCCTTCAGCGAAGATTAACAGGAAAACAGCCCTGCTCACCATAGGCTATGAAAATGTTTTCATGATTCAATGTAATGTTAACACAAATTATCGTAACCATGGGAAATCTGGGAGTAGATGTTATAACATCTTTTGAGAGCCACAACCACACACCTCCATACATAGAGATGTATGGAGATATATGGTTGTGGCTCTGATTACACGATTAAGTAAACGGAACTTTTTTTTTTTTTTTAATAGAGAACTTATCACACAAAACTTATCATTCTGTTGAAAAGCAGCAAGAACAGGCGCTAAATTGCACATGTAAAAGATAGTTAAGTCGCGAAATATTGGGGCGGAAATGCGTTCAAGCGCAAAATCCTATGTGCCAGATCGATTTGATCTAACAAGTATTCCAAGCGCTCAATCCATCCACGTCAGTTCGGTTTGTGTAACACACACGCCGGTAGGCCCTAAGTATACTGCATAGTTGAGTTTGATCTCTGAGCACAGTGACAAAGACCCATTGTTTCCCTGTATAGGTCACACAAACGATCGTGCTTAAAGATTTTAGTTAAAAATAAATACAAGCACCAAAAGAAAGCGACAAAAAATTCGAAGTTTGTGCATTTGTTGACATTTACGACATATGTAGTTACTTGGTAACATGGCCGTAAACAGTTTGTTGTCAAGATGGCGGCCAACATTTTCGAACTAGGCCTACATGGCCACAAAGGTTGGGCCTAACTAAAGCAAGAAAAAAAAATAACACAGAAAATGTGTATCGTCCAAAGTCGTTTTTGTCGTATCTGTTGTGTATCAAAAGAATGTATACATTTTGAGTGAGTGAGAAGGAGATGTGATAATTGGAGAGAAGAGAGACTGTACTGCGTTAGACTTTTGAAAGAAACCGTTGTATGATCCGTGTATGTTTGCTCTGATGGGGAACTGTTTGCGGCCATGCAGACGACAAAGTCAACCCAAAAAGTAAGTTTTAGTGAAAAAAATTATATCGTGGAAGGTTGTGTTATGTACTAGTTTGTCGATGATACTCTGGTTGTTGTTTGTGCGCGCGGTGCCAAGTTTTAGGTACTCGCGCACGCGCGTGTGAGTGTGTGTGTATGGTGCGCGCGCACGCGCGTGTGAGTGTGTGTATGCGTGCGCTCGCTGTGTGTGTGTGTGTGTGTGTGTGTGTGTGTGTGTGTGTGTGGTGTGTGTGTGTGTGTGAACAGCAACACGAAACAACGGACACAAACGCACCTAGGTCATGTGATATAATCTTCTCCAGTCAAAAATATTTTGTAATTAGTTGTGGGATATATATATATATATATATATATATATATATATATATATATATATATATATATATATATATATATATATATGTGTGTGTGTGTGTGTGGTGTGTGTGTGTGTGTAAATATGAATCACCAAGTCGCGAACAGACATTACAAAAATAAAACAAAAGCAAAACAAATGCACCCTTACACACACACACACACACACACACACACACACACACACACACACACACACACACACACACACACACACACACACACACTGTTACTGTTCAACATAATGGCAACAACACCTTAGATACACATACACACACGCGTGCGCACGCACGCATGCAACACAAACAAACAAACGCACACACATGTATACAATTATGCACACACATATATAATATATGCACACACACACGTATATAATATATGCACACACACACACACACACACACACACACACACAACACACACACACACCTTGCAGACAAAAAAAGAAAAAATATTAGGTGGCGCTGCTTTTGTGGCCACGCGCTCTCCCTGGGAAGAGCAGCCCGAATTTCACGCAGAGAAATCTTCCGTGACTGAATGTGGTATTAAATAAAATAAAGAAATGAGATATTTTTAAAAGATAAAAAAGTAGAAAGCAGAAAGGTTATTTCAGTGATTTGGGGCAGTTTAGGATGTTTGTGGTCTGCGTGTTTTTCCTCTGCCCTCAACATTACCTTGGGGAACTTGTCATCATATTTGTGTGCGTGCTTCTGTTTCAGTGACCTCATCTGTCTGTATAAATAGCAACCCCACCTTCTGAAAGTTCTGTGCTAGGAATTCCCTCTTACAATTAATCCCCCTCTTCGTTTCTGCCTTGTTCCTTTTCTTCCTGTCACCTCCTTCTTGTCTATTTTCTGCCTTCTTGATTCATTCTCCTGCCTTATTTTTTTTCTTAGAAAAACTTAAAAGATAAGAATTCTCTCTCACGCCGAAATCGATGGGCTGGGCCTGACTTGGCAGGCGCTTAACGGCAGCTCAACGCGTTTTTCGCTCATAATGATGATGACACATAACAACGGTTGCTGTCTGAGAGTTAGGCGACGATGAAGTAATTTGCTAGACTAACATTTCTCAGTCTGTGCTTTTCAATTGCAGCTTGACTTTGTCTTTGTGCTTAAGATTTAGCGTTGCTTTTGTTGACGTAGCGCGTGCAGTTTAGATGAAAGAAGACAATGTCCATGTTCCAGGTCATTGACTCTGGCCATACTGGGTGTGGACGATGCAGGAAAAACCACTGCTTCCTACAGCTTTGCCGGAGGTATTTTTGTGTGTCAGTGTAAGTGTGTGTGTGTGTGTGTGTGTGTGTGTGTAGTGGTGTGGGGTGTGTGTGTGTGAAGGTGCTGTGTGGTGCTGTGTGTTGTGTGTGGTGTGTGTGTGTGTGTGTGTGTGTGTGGGGTGGTGTGTGGGTGTGTGTGGTGGTGTGTGTGTGTTCCTGTGTATACAGGACGGGGATGCAACCCACTCTTGACACTTTCAAGGCGGGTGCGTTACCTCTAAACCATCAATCCACTTTACCTCTACTATTGCTGCTGCTTCTGCTGCTGCTGCTGCTACGGCTACTACTATACTACCATGACTACTACTACCACTACTGTTGCTACTACAGCTGCCGTTGCTACTGCAACTGCTACTACTACGACTTATACTTTACTATCATTAGTACTACTGCTACTGCTACTACTACCACTACTGTTGCTACTACAGCTGCTGTTGCTACTGCAACTGCTACTACTACCATTAGTACTACTACTACTACTACTACTACTACTACTACTACTACTACTACTACTACTACTACTACTACTACTGCTGCTGCTGCTGCTGCTGCTACTACTACTACTACTACTTCTCCTACCACCACCACTACTACTACTACTACAACTACATCTACTTGTTCTACTATTACTACTACTACTACTACTACTACTACTACTACTACTACTACTACTACTTCTACTACTACTACTTCTACTACTGCTGCTGCTGCTCCTCCTCCTGCTGCCGCCGCTGCTGCTGCTGCTGCTACTATTACTACTTCTGCCGCTGCTGCTGCTGCTGCTTCTGCTGCTACTACTGCTGCTGCTGCTGCTGCTCCTCCTCCTCCTCCTCCTCCTCCTGCTTCCGCTGCTGCTGCCATTACTACTAATATTACTACTTCTGCCGCTGCTGCTGCTTCTGCTGCTGCTACTACTACTACTACTACGACGACGACGACGACGACGACGACTACTACTACTACTACTACTACTACTACTACTACTACTACTACTACTACTACTACTACTACTACTACTATTTCTGCTATTACCATTACTACTACTGTTGCTACTACTGCTGCTGCTACTACAACTGCTATTTCTACGACTTATACTTTACTACCATTACTACTACTACTACTACTACTACTACTACTACTACTACTACTACCACTACTACTACCACTCCTCCTCTTCCTCCTACTACTACTACCACCACAACCACCCACCACCACCAACCACCACCACCGCTGCAACCACCACCACCACCACAACCACCACCACCACCTCTACCCCACCACGCACTAAACACATTGACTAAACACGCCAAGCCTTTCCACAGAGCCTCTGGACCAAGGCGTAGCCCCTACAGTAGGGTTCCGCAACGTCCACTTCGTCTTCGAGGGCTTCGAGGTGGCGCTGTACGACGTGGGCGGCGGCAAGACCATCCGCGGGGTGTGGAAGGAGTACTTCCCCGAGGTGCACGGCTTCATCTACGTGGTGGACGCCAGCTGCCAGCAGCGCATGGAGGAGGCTCGGGAGATCTTCAGGGACACCCTGGAACACCCCCAAGTCTCCGGCAAGCCTGTTTTGCTGTGAGTTTTTTGTGTTTGGTAAATGGGGAAGGGATAGCTCAGTGGTCGGAGCACTCGCTTTCCCCCAGCCAAGTTAAGCAGCGTCGAGCACGGTTACCAGTTGGATGGGTGACCGTTTGCGCGCCTTGGCTTCAGTACAGTTCCCCCAGTTCACCCAGCTGTAAATGGGTACCTGCCCTCTTTAGGGTCAGGGAAGGTAAAGCAGCGAGGGAGAGGAGATGGGCGCCGCCCTCAATATGCTGGCCCTAGAGAAGTGAGGTCTCTGACGCCTCGCTCCCCTACGACCTTATAGGTTATGGGACTCCTTTACCTTTTTTTACCTTTTTGTGTTTTGGTTTGGTTTGGGTTGAGTGTTGGGTTAGGGTTGGGGGTTGGTTTGTTGTTGTTGTGGTTTTTTGGGGTTGTTGTTGTTGTTGGTTTTTGTTGTTTTGTTGTTGGTTTTTGTTGTTTGTGTTTTGGGTTGGTTTTTGTTGTTGTTTTGTTGGTTTTTTTGTTGTTTTTGTGTTGTTGGGTGGGTGGGTTTGTGGGGGTTTTTTTTTGGTTTTTTTGGTTTTTTTTTTGGGGGGGTTGGTGTTGTATGTCGTGTGTGAGTGTGTGTGCGTTGGGGGTGGGGGGGTGGAGGGGGAAGGGGGTGGTGGTGGAGAAGGATAGGGTAAGGGACTGGGAGGAGGGGAGGGGGGAGGTGGTGTGTTTGTGTGTTGTTGGGAGGGGGGGTCGTATCGGGGCGGGAGGGGCAGGGGGGGGGGGGGGGTGATGATTCTGGGATTGGCAAAGTGGAATGTGGAGGTGGTATTGAAACTGGGTTGTTTGGGGTTTTTTTAGGTGTGGAGTGGGGGAGGGGGGGGGGGGGTGGGGGTTCTTGTGTGTGTATGTGTTATCTTTAAAAAAAACAACAACCAACACGTTATGTTCGTTTGTGTATGTGTGGGTGAGTGTGTGTTGTGTGGGGTTTGGGGTGGGGGGAGGGGTGGTGTGTGTTTGTGTTTTGTGTGTGTTGTGTTGTTGTTCTGTTGTTTCTGTTTTGTGTTGGTGCGTGGTTGTGTGTGGTGGGGGGGGGTTGGCGGGGGGGGTGTGTTGTGTGTGTGTGGTGTGTGCGTGCGTGCGTGCGTGGCGGTGTGGTGTGTGGTGTGTGGTGTGTGTGTGTGGTGGCGCGCGCGCGTAGGAGGGGGGGGGGGGGGAGGTGGGTGGGGGGGAGGTGGGGGAGGGTCTTGTGTGTGTGTGTGTTGCGTTTTTTTTTTAAACCGCAGTTACGCTCATGTGTGTGTGTGTGCGTGCGAGATACATGTGTGTGTGTGTGTGTTTGTAAATGCGGGTGTGTGTATGTGTGTGGGGTGTGTGCGTGCGTGCATGTGTTGTGTGTGTGTGCGGCGCGTGTGTGTCTGTTTGTGTGTGTGCGTGTCTGTGTGTTTGTGTGTGCGTGTGTGTGGTGTGTGCGTGTGTCTGGTGTGTGTGCGTGTCGTGTGTGTTTGTGTGCGTGCGTGTGTGTGTGTGTGTGTGTGTATGTGTGTGTGTGTAAGAGGAATAGGCCGGGGGTGAAGGAGGAGGAGGATTGGGAGGGGGGGAGGACATATCGGGTATTAAAAAAAATCATGATTCTGGGATTGACAAAGTGGAGGTGGCAATCAACCTGGGTTTTTTGGTGGGCATGTTGTTTGTTTGTTTCCGCGAGTACTCTGTGTGTGCTTGTGTGTGTTGTGTGTGTGTGTGTGTGTGTGTGTGTGTGTGTGTGTGTGTGTGTGTGTGTGTGTGTGTGTGTGTGCGTGTGTGCGTGCGCGCACTTAACAAAGTTTGCATGACTGTCTTTGGTCTTGTTGTGTGCATCTCCTTTCGCCTTTCCCACTTTCTGTTGTTCATATTGGTTGATTTCCCCTCCCCCCCCCCCCCTCTCTCTCTCTCTCTCTCCTCTCTCTTTCTCTCTTTCTCTCTCTCTCTATCTGGGGACGGATAGCCTAGTGGTTAGATATTGCGCTCGCATCTGACGACCCGGGTTCGATTCTCGTTCAAGGGGATATATTCCCCTGCAGTTAACATCATTGCAGACTCCACTCTCCCAAAGTCCTTCGGATCAGACTATAAACCGAGGCCCCGCACGCGAACGCACGCAGAACATCTTGCGCACACGTTAAATCCTGTTCCGCTTTTCGAAAGTGTAGGCCATTGTGTGCCGGTGGGAACAGATGAAAGAATTTACAAAAACCGCATACACACGGGGACTGGATGTAAAAAAACACATGAGTGCTTATGCCATTATCATCGATACAAAAGATTAATAAATAAATAAATGAATAAATAAATCTGTGTGTGTGTACAGACTGGCCAACAAGCAAGACAAGCCTGATGCCCTGGATGAAATGGATCTTTGTGAGACGCTCAATTTGGAATCGGTCGTCAACATGAACAAGTGCCCCTGCCGAATTGTAAGTTTGTCTGTCTGTCTGTCTGTCTATCTGTCTGTCTGTCTGTGTGTTTGTCTGTCTGTCTGCTTGTCTGTCTATCTGGCTCGTCTCTCTCCCTCTCGTTCTCTGTCTATATATCACTATATATCACTACATATATATATATATCATCATATATCCATATACCTCCCCCTTCGTCCTCTCTTTCCTCTCTCTCTCTATCTTCTCTCTTCTGTCTCCCTCCCCCCCCCCCCCCTCTCTCCCCTCTCCTCCCCCTCTCTCCCCCTCCCCCTCCCCCCCCCCCCCTCCTCCCCCTCCCCCCCTCCCTCCCCCCCTCCCTCCCCCCCCCCCCCCCCCCCCCCCCCCTCCCCCCCCTCTCTCCCCTGTCGTGCGTGAGTGAGTGATGCTATTTACGTGCGGGGATTTGGTGTGGGTTTATACGAACTTGAGTATGACTAAAAGCTTGGTTTTAAAACTTTTTCACTTCAAAGCAGAAGTCCCCACCCCCACCCCATCCCACCCCCCACCCCCCACCCCCTGTGTCATGCATTAGTCCAGATCAGTTAGCATGTTGACTCAGTCAGCCAGGAAAGCGACGTCAAAGTATCACACCAACAGAATGAGGATTGGAAGATCGACACAGCTACAAGATTATTTAGCGCGGGTAAAAGAACCCACGACAACAAGAGAGTTGTCCCTGGCAAAATTCTGTAGAAAAAAAGCCGCTCTGATAGGGAAACAGATACAGCTGCAGACAAGAAGGCTTGTAGGAAATGAAACACCATCTTGTTTCCTCCCATTTTCCTCGCATGCAAAGAATCAACCATCATCATCACAACCAGCTACAGGTTCATTCAATCGTTCGATGAGCTGCCCTAATGTTGGAACATGTCGGCTGAGGCCAGCAGGCAGACCTCCTGCAGTTTACAAACACAGGAGAAGACCAGGCACTACACATTGTACCCAATATGGCTTTTGCCAGGAACGCAGAAGAAGAAGATGGAGAAGAAGAAGAAGAAGAAGAAGAAGCAGTCGAAGAAGAAGAAGGAGAAGAAGAACAAGAAGAAGAAGGAGGAGGAAAAGAAGAAGAAAATGAAAAAGAAGAGAAGAAGAAGAAAATGAAAAAGAAGAAGAAGAAGATGGGAAGAAGAACAAGAACAAGAACAAGAACAAGAAGAAATTAAGAAGAAGAAGAAGAAGAAGAAGAGGAGGAAGAAATTAAGAAGAAGAAGAAGAAGAGGAGGAAGAAATTAAGAAGAAGAAGAAGAAGAAGAGAGAAGGAGAAGAAGAAGATGAAGAAGAAGAAGAAGAAGAAGAAGAAGCAGTAGAAGAAGAGGAAAGGAGAAGAAGGAGGAGAAGAAGAAGAAGAAGGAGAAGAAGAAGAAGAAGAAGGAGAAGAAGAAAAGAAGAAGAAGAAGAAGAAGGAGGAGAAGAAGAACAAGAAGAACAAGAAGAAGAACAAGAAGAAGAAGGAGGAGGAAAAGAAGAAGAAGAAGAAGAAGATGGAGAAGAAGAAGAAGAAGAAGAAGAAGAAGAAAAGAAAAAGAAGAAGAAGAAGAAGAAGATGATGATGATGATGATGACGATGAAGAAGATGATGACGATGACGACGACGACGACGATGATGCTGCTGCTCCTGCTGCTGCTGCTGCTGTTGCTGCTGGTGCTGATAATGATGATAGAAGACCAAAATCCTTCCAAACAAGTCTGGAAGTGTCTTCAGTGCTGCTGCTGCTGTGTATCTGCAGGAGGCCTGCGCAGCGATCCGGGGCAGCGGCCGGAAGATGGACCGTCAGATGAGGGAAGGGCTGCGGTGGCTGGTGCAGACGGTGGACAGCCTGTGGGAGGAGGTGGACAGCCGGGTGCAGAGCGACACCAAGGCCGCCCAGGAGGTGCGCAGAGCAGAGGCCCAGGCCAGGCGAGAGAGGGTGCGCAAACTCCGCGAGGAGAGGTGAGGGTGTTGTGGGTGTGGGGGGGGAGGGGGGGGGATGGGGGGGGAGGGGGGGGGGATGGGGGGGGGGAGAGGGGGGGGTATGGGTGGGGGTGTGGGGGATGGGGGGGTTGGGGGGGTTGGGTGTGGGTGGGTGGGGGTGGTGGGTGGGGGTGGGGGGGGGGGGTGTGGGAGTGTGTGTGTATGTGTGTGTGTGTGTAGGGGTGGGGGGGTGGGGTGTTGTTCTTCTTTAATTTAACGTCTTTTCACATTACGTGATATTAGTAGGGGTTTTTGTGTGTGTGTGTAGGTGTGTGTGTGTGTGTGTGTGTGTGTAGGGGTGGGGGGTGGGGTGTTGTGTGTAGGGTGGATGTGTGTATATGTGTGTGTGTGTGTGTGTAGGGGTGTGTGTGTGTGTAGGGGTGGGTGTTGGGTGTGTGTGTAGGGGTGGAGGTGGGTGTTATGTATGTGTGTATGTGTGTGTGTGTGTGTGTGTGTGTGTGTGTGTGTGTGTGTGTGTGTGTGTGTGTGTGTGTGTGTTGTGCAAGCGTGTATGTGTTAAGAATTGCTACTAGAATTATAAATAATGTGAAGACAGCTTTATCACTGGACTACCAAGGCTACCCCGTCCCGTCCTCCCCCTCCCTTTCCATGCATACATGTGTTAAGAATTGCTCCTAGCATTTTTTTTCTGTTCCTTGGCTAGAGCTCCGGGGCTCATCAATGGTGAAAATTATGCCTATGCGACAGTCCCCCCTCCCCTTCCCACCCCTTCTCTCCCCCCCCCTCCCCCGCCCTGCCCCCGCATAGTTCCATAGGTACATGTATTCCGACTTTTGGGATGGTGTCTAAACACGACACGTGTGTACATGCTGGGGTTTTTGTTTGTTTGTTTGCTGGTGGTGGTTTTTGGGGGGGCGGTTGGGTTTTTTGGTGTTATTCGTTCCTACCGGCACACAATGGCCTAGTCTTCCAAAAGGCGGAACAGGTTTTTAACGTGTGTGCAAGATGTCCTGCATGTGTTTGAACACGGGGTCTCGGTTTATAGTCTCATCCGAAGGACTTTGATGTTCAGTTCGATTGTTTCGCCAACCTGGGAAGAAAGGGCGAGGCTGGGAATCGAACCCAGAACCTCACGGTTTTACTTGTTGGCAGGCGAAGGTCTTAACCAACTGACCACCCTCCTTCTTGCTCCTAAAATCATATCTGAAGACAGCCTTATCACTCGGTGAACCAGTTTGACGGACGTTAGGACCGTTTAGCTTCAAGCCTCCATCGATCTGACATGGCCGCCTGTCGTGGTCTACCTTTAGAGGTGGCAGTGTTCTTCACTTCCTCAGTTGGGAAGGACTGGAGGCAATGATTGTTCAACCATGGCTGTCCTCACGGATTGTTGGTCAGTGCATCATTTGCCCTTTTTTTAAACTTCGGTACAGTGACCAGTTGAACGACAGATTGGAAAGACAGAGGCAGACCAACAAAGCTGAAAATAGAATTTTTTTTACGCTGCTTGATTTGGCCCGTTTGTCATGTATGAAAGTGAATCCTGGACTTCAAAGTAAGAGGGGGGAAATTAAACAAACGCAGCAGAAATATGGTTCTACGGGCGTCTTCTCAGAGTAGAATAGTCAGGAAAAACAACTGATGAAAGCGTGCTGGAGGAATTTGCTGTCCAGCATAAAATGCTCATAAAGACAAGAAAACTGAAAGGCATCGGGCACATAAGGAAAAAACACAAAGAACTCACTGGACGACATCAGCCCTGCAAGGGATAGTCGAGGCAAAAACAAAGCAAGGAAGGCCAGCAACATCCTTCATGGACAGACAACATCACTGACGCCTGCAACCTGAGGCTCCAAGACATCATACACAGGGGCAGAGACCCGTGTTGCCTGATGATCCTTCAGGACAAGGCTCGACCATTACACCATACATGTGAAGACTTGGTATAGGCTCAGGGTTTCCACGAAAATCAGTCAACATTTTTGTTTTTTACAATGAAGTCCAGACAGTTCCTTTTGCACCAGGAGGAAAACTCCTCGACTTGTTTAGAAAACATGAGGTGTAAGTTAGACATATCTGCCAGAGCAGAGTCATCAGAATATTTGATTAGTGGAATGAGATCAGAGCTAGTGCAGTAATTGGTTTAAAGGGTGAAGAGGATAGGACACAAATCAGTGCCTTGTGGAGAACCGGTAGAAGTTGATCTTTCAGTAGATGCTGCTTTTTGAAAACGGACAGACTGTGTTCGATCTGTCAAAACGCTCATAATCCAGAGAATGAACCGACGTTTACTGGAAGTTAGGCGCTAAGAGATGGGGCTAACTGGTATTACAGGCTGAGGAGAAGTCGACCAAAACTACCCAAACAAAAGAGCCAGGCTTTTCTGTGAGTGAGCAGGCATTGTGCAGCAAGGCGATTAGCATAGTTTGTGCTTCTAGCAGAGTGCAAGTAGGAAGAGAGTGCAGAGAAGAAGCCTAGCCTAACTGGTCTCATTTCAGCCGCTGATGGAAGCAGAAAAGAAGCGATGGTAATGTTTCCTGTTCATAATGCTTTCTGCTCTTTGATAATGAAGATGCTGAGGCAGCTGGCTTTGTATTGTGGCCGGTAATGATCAATTTTCTTTGATTACTGCCATTATACTAGACCGGAAACGCTTGTGTCCGTTTTTCAGTCCAGCGTCTTTTCCTACAAAAGTGAAGCAAAAGGAATCGTTCCTGCATCTTCTGTACATGTAGCCTACAGAATGAAGACTTCCAAGCCGTTGTCAGAAACACTGTTAAACGTAGTTTTTAGCTTTAGTTGGAGTGGGGGGGGGGGGGGGGGGGGGGGGGGGGGGGGGGGGCGAGGGCATCACTGTGGAATTTCTTGATGTGCACACATCTGATATAACTTTTCCCAACAATCATGGACTGATAGGCGACTTACCACGGACGATGAGTTCAGTGACTGTTGATACTGTCAGGGATGGTGTCTTAGCACAGCAACTTGCACTCCCCTTCTAAGGAGAAAACAAAATCCTCTAAAATCGGAGTGTGACTGCCTATGTGGCGAGGTACTCGAAATGGGCCCTACACGCAAATTTCTTTATCCCGTGGACACCAACAATCTCGCAGTGATTCCCAGGTGGGACTTGTGAGTCAGGGCGCGGGTGTTAAGTTGGGAGAGCGTGCAAAAGCTACTGCTACAACAACAACAACAACAACAACATCCTCCACACCCAGAAACCTCTTCCTTCCGAAATTCATCCGCTGACTCTCTGCCTTGTCAAAGCTTTTCTCCCTACGAAAATCACAAATCAGATAACTGGCACAACAACAACAAGTGTCTCTTTCCCTTTTTCTTCCCGGTCTGATATGAGTTAATTAACATGTCATAGTTACTGACAACCCAATAAGGTTCGGTTTCGAGGATTTGTGTATTGGTCTGATCCCATTTTATGTGTGTGGTTGATGTGGTTTCTCCCACAACACACGGTGACCATCCTGGGTTGAGCCTTATGATTGGCCAAGGCGTGGCTACGAGGAACGGCAGTACGTTTGGTTTTAACCTGTGTATAGTTGCACAGTTTTCATCTTGAGATTTACATTTTGGCGATGTCAAAGTCCTGATATGGCCTCTTGGTCGGCGGGGTTATAAACAACAGGATTCGATTGGATTGGATTTGTTTCTATGAAAGGGCCGGAAGAAGAGCTAAGCGTGGGTGGTTAGACTAATGATGCGCATAGCATATTGATTTGAATTAAATTGTATTGAATACCATTGTAGTCAAGGCAGATTTCTTTACATTATTTTTTTCCGTTCCTCGGGTAGTGCCCCGAGGCTCACCAATGATGAGAATTTGCGTATGCGACTATTTTGACCCACCATGAAGGTAGCCGCATTCTGACTTCGGAGATGGTGTCGTGTTTGCATTAAAAAAAACCACATTAGGATCCGTTCCTACCGGCACGAAATGGCCTACTCTTTTGAAAGGTGGAGGGGGATTTTAACATATGCGCGAGATGTTCTTGTATGCGTTGGCACACGGGAGCTCGGTTTATAGTCTCACCTGAAGGACGTTCGGGGGAGTGGAGTCGGTACTGATGTTAACTCTAGGGGGGAAATCCCCTCAAACGGACGCTTCTTGGTGGCTCGATCCCGGGCCGTCAGATCACGAGCGCAAAGCTCTTCTAACCACTAGGCTATCCTGCCCCCCGTTTCTCTGCATGAAACTCGGGTGCTCTCCCCATGGAGAATGTGTCGCCACAAGAACAGCATCACTTTTAAAAATTATTTTCCTGTCGGCATGTGTATTCATATCCCCATCAGAGGGGCTTTTTTTAAAATACAGAATTTTGCCAGGGACAACCCTCTCGTTGCCGGTGGGTTCTTTTTACGTACATGCACTGAATTTGTAAACACACGGTGAATACGGGTTTATGGTCTCATCCGAAAGATGAGCACCCAGACCACCTCTCAAGGTCTTAACCAGACGGAGGGGGGGGGGGGGGGGTGATGTTTGAGTTCAAGAGAGGATCGAACCTCGACGTCTGGCTTTCTAGGCTGGTGCGTTACCTCTAGACCTCTGATTCATAGGAAAACAAGAACACACATGCAGACTGGAAAAAATAAGGAAAATAAATGGTGGTGGAGTTGCTCTTGTAGCCACGCTCTCTCTCTCTCTCTCTCTCTCTCTCTCTCCTCTCTCTCTCTCTCTCTCTCTCTCTCTCCTCTCTCTCTCTCTCTCTCTCTCTCTCTCTCTCTCTCTGTCTGTCTGAGTGTCTGTGTGCGTGCGTGCGTACGTGTGTTTGTATGTGTGTGTGTGTGTGTTTTTAAAAAAAAATTCTTTTTATTCTTTTATATCGAGGATAATGGAATAAGCCCTAATGTGATTTTTACATCCAGTCCCCGTGTGTGTGCAGTTTTGCAAATCTGTGTGTGTGTGTGTGTGTGCACAGAGAAAGACAGGAGGAGGAGGAGCAGAAACGACTGGGGGTGACGAGGAACAAGGAGGAGGAGGTGGAGGGGATGATGAGTGAGGGAGACCCTTTCAAGCGGGTGGATATTCAGCAACTGAAGGAGAAGGTAGCGTTGTGCTGCTTGTCTGTGGTAGTGACGTGTCTGGTCTTGTCGTTGTGGTTGTTGTTGTGTTTGTTGTTGTTTTGTGTGTGTGAAAGTGTGTAATGTGTTGTGAAAGTGTGTTGTGTGTGTGTCTGTGTGTTGTGTGGTGAAAGTGTGTTGTGGTGTGTGTGTGTGTGTGTGTGTGTGTGTGTGTGTGTGTGTGTGTGTGTGTGTGTGTGTGTGTGTGTGTGTGTGTGTGGAGAGAGAGAGAGAGAGAGAGAGAGAGAGAGAGAGAGAGAGAGAAGAGAGATTGAGAGATTGTGTATGTGTGTGTGTGATTGTGCGTGTGGGATTGTGTGTTGTGTGTGTGTTTGTGAGTGTGTGTGTGATTGTGTATGTTGTGTGATTGTGTGTGTTGTGTGTGAGTGTGTGTGTAAGTGTGAGTGTGTGTGTAATTGTGTGTGTGATTGTGTGTGTTGTGTGAGTGAATGTGTTGTATGTGTGTGATGTTTTGGGGTAATTATGTTTGATCTGTGGTGCTCATTAAATTTATTGGTCTAAAGTTCTGTTTTTTTTCTGCTTTGTTGTTGTTGTTGATGTTGTTGTTGATGTTGTTGTTGTTGTTAGTGTTGTTATAAGTGAAAACAGGAAATAAAGCTTGTGCTTGCTGTTTTATTTTATTTTGTAAGGAAAGACTCCCCCCTCCCTTCTCTCTGTCTGTCTGTCTGCCCCCCCCCCTCTCTCTCTCTCTCTCTCTCTCTCCTCTCTCTGTGTCAGCCTGTCTGTCTGTCTCTGTCTGTCTCTCTCTCTCAGTCAGTCTGTCTGTCTCTCTCTCTCACACACACACACTCACACAAACACACACACACACACACACACACACACACACACACACCTGTCCCGCCTTCTGTGTGTGTGTGTGTGTGCATGCGTGCGTGCGTGCGCGTGTACGTAAACACACACACACACACACACACAGCACACACACATACTCACACACACATGCGCGCGCGCGCGCACACACGCATGCATGCGCGCACGCACAGAGAGAGAGAGAGAGAGAGAGAGAGAGAGAGAGAGAGAGAGAGAGAGAAATTTGTTTTGTCATGACATGTTCTGATAATAATTATGTTCAAATGCTACAGTGCTGATTGTTTTCTCCATTTGTACGGCCCATCTTTCCTTTCATGTGCGAAACTGTTAGGGGACACAGCCAGAAAAAGAAATTCACTGACCGCTTCTTAATAATCAAGGCACCGCGACTGGCCCCTTTAACTGGGGTAAAAAATCAAGGCGATGTGAATGTGTTTGGTAACCTTCACAGCATCATCAGAGCACGCACCGCGTATTGTCTTTGACTAAATAATGCACGGCATGTATGCTTGCTTGTGGCACCCTGTATTCCACTGGACAACACAAAATAATATCAAATCATGGGGGGTGAGGGAGAGAAAAGGTTACTTTTTGTGTAGAAAGATAGTTCATAATTATTGTACTTTCTCTGGGAACATGAATTCTCGAAGTCATTGCCGGCAAAAGCATGTTCAGGTGCTTGAACACTCCCAGTACAGTGCTTTATTTTCGTGGTCATTATGGTATGTTAGTTGTTGTTGTTGTTGTTGTTGAGATTGTATTAGAGTCCCAGCGGAGTTATCCGATTTAGAGTCTGCGGTCGCAAGTCATTCCGCTTTGGAGGCCGCGGGCCAACTAAACATAGTACAGTTCTTGAAGCAACAGTGCCATGCCCGCGCAAGCACAAGAGTGCTGCACAAGCCTGGGCATATAATGATATCATAATTATTATAGTGTGTAGTTGTAGATCCTTTATAATAATTATGGCCTCTCCAGGTTGTCCTCGGTCGTTATTGCAAGCGTGGCAGTTTTATTTTTTTGCAAATAAAACGAGACGTACATGAAGGTTGTAGTACTGTCGGCATGTCACTTAAAATCTGTTTTTAATCTCTCTCTCTCTCTCTCTCTCTCTCTCTCTCCTCTCTCTCTCTCTCTCTCTCTCCCTCTCTCTCTCTCTTCTCTTCTCTCTCTCTCTCTCTCTCCTCTCTCTCTCTCTCTCTCTCTCTCTTCTCTCTCTCTCTCTCTCTCTCTCTCTCTCTTGTCTGTCTGTCTGTCTGTCTGTCTCTGTCGGTGTGTCTTGTCCGTCACTGTCTTTCTGACTGACTGACTGTCTGTCTGATTGTCTTATTCTTATTCTCTCTCTCTCTCTCTCTCTCTCTCTCTCTCTCTCTCTCTCTCCTCTCTCTCTCTCTCTCTCTCTCTCTCTCTCTCTCTCTTGTCTTTCTCCCTCTCTTGCTCTCGCTGGCTTCCTCATTTACATATTCACAGAGAGAGAGAGAGAGATGGATGGTTGGATGGTTGGCTGGCTGGCTGGCTGGCTGGCTGGCTGGCTGGATGGCTGGATGGATAGATAGATAACGATATAAGTGACCTGTCTCTGTATCATAACGTTACCCAGAACCGAAAAAAAAATTATGACTATAGCCCTTATACGAGCTTAGCTACGTAGCACTCTGTATCTCTATCACTGACCTCATGCTTCCCCCTCCACCCCACCCCACCCCCCGACCTACCCCTGCAGGAAGAGGCCCTGAGGGCAGAGAAAAAACGGCGGAAGGAACTGGAAGCCTCCAGGACTTTGCACACCAGCCAGGAAGACAGTAACATCCACCCTCGTCACTTGGACGAAAACCTCCTCAACAACAACAACAACAACAACAACACACACGCAAGACTCAACGGTGTTACTGACAGTGATCATCCTGGCGCTTCTCAAACACGCCCTTCAGTTCTTCCCCAACCCTTAGCCCCCACCACCACCACTGTACTGGTGGCGAACGGCAAACACAAGAGGCCTACATCGAGAAGAGACAGACCCGACCACAGCATAGACCTCTACGAAGACGACGACGACGACATCATCACGGGATCTTCCCCATCCCCGCATCAACCCAGTCGCTGGAAGTCCACCACGACGCTTTCGGACATCCCGGTGTCCTCCTACGACCGGCATTGGTCGGAGAGGAACGGCGCCACGCTGCCCACGGTGGAGAGCATGGACCGGGTGGCCAGTCCCCGGGTACGCAAGGTGAAGAAGCGAAGGCTGAGGCATCTCGGGGCCAGGCTCCGCAGCAGGCAGGTGGGGGCCAGTGGAGACTGCCCCGAGGCCAACCCCAACTCGCCAGGGGGCTGCTCGCTCAGGCCGCTGGACGGGGCAGGTAAGAGGAGGAGGAGGAGGAGAGTTGAGGGGAGAGGTGTGCCAGGTTTGTGAGGAGAGAGGGTTTAAGAAACTTTGTGAGGATGTCGTGAAGGAGGGAGGGAGGGATGTATGTTGAAGCGAGTGTGGTCATACCACGAGGATAAATATATTTAGATATGGAGTTTTCGAGGTGGGTTTTTTTTTTAGGGATAGTAGAGTATTTGTATTGTATTGCATTGTATTGTATTGTATTGTGTTGTAAATAAAAAATATCGTTGTTAGAAAACGAGCGAGTATAGTTGTATTTCAGAAGCATTCGTCATCTATCATCGCAAAGGCCTGATATGAGTTCACATAATGGTTAGATAAGACTTTTTTTTCATTATCACGTTAAATCAGACATTACGCAGGACAGTTTTCATTATCACGTTAAATCAGACATTACGCAGTCGCATCACAAAAGGCTGATCACTAATGTAGCAACTCTGAAGATGAACAGTGATAGTTGTAATTATTTCAACAGCGTTCACCGTGAATCGTCACATATTAATTTACATGGTTAGATAAGACAATTTTGATTATCACGTTGTCAGACAGTATGACAAATAAATTTTAAAAACCCAGTAGATAAGTCTAACATGTCGAGCTATGAATCCACAAAACAGGATTACAAAATCTAGAAGGAAACGGAACATTTCCTGAATGTTAACCCACCCCCCACCCCCCAATGATTTGATTGGCTCACAGCATTACGTCCTATTGATAAATACACTGGAAAAACGTTTGGTACAACACAGACAAAGCGTCTTTCTTTTTTTTTTTTAAAAAGTGTAGTTGAGCATCAAATGTATATGGCTTCTGTGGTCGGCGGGGTTATAAACAATGTGGTTGGAAAGTGATTGGATTGGAGCATCAGATAATTCAGATAACGTGAAAAAGATCACAACTTTGAAGTAATCCTGTATCGATTATCTTTAGACCGATATGCAGTTTCATCATCATTATTGTTACAAAGCCACAAGGATAATAAGGTAGATGAAGTATAAACTGACCTGTGCAGTATGCGATAAAAAAAGAGAGAAGAAAACACTGTACTCATTAATATCGGTTAAATTGTGTAGTTATTGAAACACACACACACACACACACACACACACACACACACACACACACACACACACACACACACCACACACACACACACACACACACACACACACACACACACACACACACATACAGAGCAAGAGAGAAAGAGAGGAGAGGGGGGTGTTGGGCACAGCACAGTCATACTAAAGCTGAAAAAACATTTTGTGTTAATAATAATGTTGACACTGGTATGCTGACTTCGAGTATATGCGTGCACTGTGTGCAAAAACTTATTGTCAACCAGACGAAGAATGACCTGATAGAATTAACACAGCCCTCCGTTTTTCTTTTTGTTTAAATCAATAATCACATACTAATAACCGTAATTGGATAACATATTAATAATAATCATCACATATTCGGATCATGGATTAATAGTCATGATTACATATTCGGATCATGGATTAATGGTCATGATTACTCACACGGATCTTGGATTTGATGATCATAACTACAAACACAGATCACAACTTAATAATCATTATTATACATTTCTTTCTTATGTGGTGTGTGGCAGTGCCCTGGCTTTGACTAAGGTGTTGACCACTGTGTGAACTAACTCTGTGCACATCATGTGTGGTTAGTTAATCTTCTCTTCTCTGTGGTTAGTTCATCTTCTCTGTGGTTAGTTCATCTTCTCTGTGGTTAGTTC
>CM054145.1:21157199-21159699 GCA_028751875.1 Rapana venosa
TTGCTTGTGTCCACTACTACGCAACACACAACACATCACCACCACCACCTTCTCATCACGCTTTCGTTCGTCTCCACCACCACTACTACTCAACACACAACACATCACCACCACCACCTTCTCATAATACTTTCGCTCGTCTCCACCACCACCACTACTCAACACACCACCACCACCACCTTCTCATAATACTTTCGCTCGTCTCCACCACCACCACCACTACTCAACACACACCACCACCACCACCTTCTCATAATACTTTCGCTCCTCTCCACCACCACTACTACTACGCACCACACAACACATCACCACCACCACCACCACCTTCTCATAATACTCGTCGTCGTTGTCGCAGATATTCCTGATGCTCCCAGGGGCATCGACGGAGTGAGAGAAGCGGGGACAGAGAGGAAGAAGCCCGTACTGACCAGCGGTCAGGGCGGCAACGGCAGGGGGAAGTACGAGGTGGCGCTGGACAGTGGCAGGGTCAGCAGCGAGGGTCTGGCCGAAGACAACCACCACCCTTTCAACGCCAACCTGTCCAGTCACGCTGGCCGGCAAAGGAAACTTAGGTCCTCACATCCAGGTAAGGACTCAACACCGATTACAGACACACAGACATGCAGGCAGGTAGACAGACAGGCAGGGGAGGGGGGGGGGGGGGGGGGGGGGGCGGGGGGGCTAGCCTGATGGTTTAGAGTGATGCGTTCGTTATCTGCTGACCCCGGGTTCGAATCTCGTTCAAGAGGATTTCTTTTCCCCTGTGGAGTGAAGATCAGTGCCGAAAGTCTTTCGGATGAGACTATAAACCGAGAACCTGTGTGTGAATGCATGCAGAACATCTTGCGCACACGTTAAAACCCGGTCCTCTTTTCGGAAGAGTAGTCCATTGTGTGCCGGTGGGAACGGATGAAACATTTGACAAAACTGCATACACACGGGGATTGAATGTAAAAAAAGCACATGGGTGCTTATTTTTGGGTTTATTTATCTATACCACTTCAGTCACGCAAAATTCTCGGCATGAAATTCGGGCAGCTCTCCCTGGGAAGAGCGCGTCGCCACCAGAGCAGCGCCACCCATTTTTTTTGTTTTTGTTTTTCTGTCTGCAACTGTATTTGTTTCCTTATCAGAGTGACTTTTATTTCTACAGAATTTTGCCACGGACAACTCTCTTGTTGCCGTGGGTTCTTTCACGTGCGCTAAATAATTTTGTGTAACACACGGGACTTCGGTTTATCGTCTCACCCAAAAGACTAGCACCCAGACAATCACTCATGGTCTAATGGATGGGGGAAAAGTTTCGGGTCCAAACGGGATTCGAACCACCGCACACTTCAGACCCGGACTTTTCGCTTTATAGGCAGGCGCCTTACCTCTAGACCACCGATCCACCGCGTGCGTGCGTGAGCATGTGCGTGCGCGCACACGTTTGTGCTTGTATACATGTATAAGTATATATAAATGAACTTTTTCAAAAAATCTCATTTACTTGCTATGGGATGGTTACGTTTCCTCTTTTGTGCGTAATGTGCATAACCAGAGTTAAGTGTAGTTTAGGTGATGAAGAATTTGAATCTGAAAAGGAAATCATGTTTATATCCATGTGGAAGTTTGTTTCTCATCAACTAGTTACTAGTAGTGTGAAGGTTAGTTAGTCAAAGCAGTCTGATACAGGGTAGAGTGGTTTTCAACGATACATATTGCACCAGAAAAGAAAACTGTGTCATGGTCTGTGTTCAAATCAAAGGTATAGGTTTTCGCAGGTTGTTGGATTTCACTTGCAACATAATAACTTGGGTATGTTATTGATGTAACTCAAGTGCAGAGACCTACATTATCAACATTTTTTTATGTTTTGAAAATGGAATGGGATGTTGACTGAAACTGCTTTCAACCATGCCAAGCTCTTAGCATAACAGCCTGCACTCTCCTGTAAAAGGAGAAATATAAATTTTCTTAATTCGGAGTATGGCTGCCTATAAATATGGCAAGGTACTGGAAGAGATGACAAACCGTGTCCACGTGTTCAATACGCATTCAGCGCACGTCAAAGAACCCATAGCAACAAAAGAGTTGTCCCTGGCAAAATTCTTTAAAAAAAGAGAGAGAGAGAGAGAGAGACAGAGAGAGAGAGAGACAGAGAGACAGAGACAGAGAGAGAGAGAGAGAGAGAAGAAGCCATTTTCAAAGGGAATAAATACAGGTGCAAAGAGGAAAACAACAAACGAACAAACAAACAGAAAACACAAAAGAATGTGTGGGTGGTACTGCTCTTGTGGCGACGTGCTGTGCTCTCCCCAGTGGTATCTATTCAATTCAATTCAATACAGTTCAGTTCCAATTGATAATACCTAACCCCTATCCAAAATAAAATAGATTTTGCCCTTGACGCGGTGGTGATGACGACGACATTGATGACGTCATTTCAGATCCCATGGACAGTGGGACGTGGGGTATGGCTGAAGACCTGGCCCCTCTGGGTGGTGACGTCATCACT
>CM054145.1:21164699-21172199 GCA_028751875.1 Rapana venosa
TGACGATGGTGCACAGCATGGGGAACTGGGACAGCAGCAGGAAGGGTCCTTCGCAGGCCTGGTCACACACAAGTACACACACACGCATGCATGCACGCGCACGCACACACGCGCGCATGCACGCGCGCGCAGGCACACACATACACACACACACACACGCCACACACACACACACACACAGGGATAACCATCAACAACAAAAAAGTAAGGGGTCAGTAGCTTGTCAAAAGTCATAACTATCGTGGTCTTGTCACATGAGCGAAAATGCCTTGCGCTACCCGTTATGAAGCGTCTGACAAGTCAGGCCCAGCGCATCGGACTGATTTCGGCGTGCGAAAGAATTGATATATATTTTAATGTCTTTCTGGGGGTGAAAAAAGGAAGGAGAATGAACCAAGAAGGCAGAGAATATACAAGAAGGAGGTGACAGGAAGAAAAGGAACAAAGGAAGAACCAAAGAGAAAGATAGAAAAGGGGGAATTCCTAGCACAAAATTTCCAGAAAGCAGGGATGCTGTTTATCCTGACAGGCCCCTAGCATACCCACGGGGGAGCGCGCGATCTGACGGGATCGGGTTCGAGCCTCTACCGAGACACCCGTTTGAGGGGATTTTTCCAATGGAGTTAACATCAGTACTGACTCCACTCCCCCGCACCTCCTTCAGATGAGACTATAAACCAAGGCCCCGTATGCCAACGCACGCAGAATTTGCTCCGCCTTTTTAAAAAAAGAAGTGCTTATTCATTATCCTTGATATAAAAGAATTCAAGTGAATATATTAATAGATAAAATGAATGAAAGTTAGTTGTCTGTTTACGAATTGGAGACATTAATCTCACGCTATTTATTCATTTCTGTATAGACCAACCAACCAACCATCCAACCAGCCAGCCAACCAACCAGCCAATCCATCTACCCAACCAACCAAGCAAACCAAACCAAGCAACCAACACAACCAACCAAGCAAACCAACCAAAACAAAACAAAACCAATGTCAACCAAACCAAACTAAACCCTAAAGACAAAGACAGGAGGTCATAAACTTGAGATATTTTTGTGTTGTGCATAAAATTTAATAAGATGATCACAATAATTTCAATCATATACTTTAAGCGTTTTTTAAACAGTTAGTTTGAGGTTAAGATAATAATTTCTCTGGACTAATTAACCATTAATGAATAAGACGGCCCTTCGAGTGCTTTCGTACATTTTAAACGTTGTGAAACAATCAGTTTTGAGGTTACATGCTAATTTCACTAGACCGAAACAAATTATAGCCTTTCTTTTTGCGCTTAAAAAATATTCCCTGCAACATAATTGATACTTTGAGACGTGTACAACAAAACAATCACAATGTCACCATGCTACATACTGCACAGGAATTGAACATTTCGTATTGATGGAGATGTACATAAATGAGAGAAGGGGGGGGGATAGCCTAGTGGTTAGAACATTGCGCTCGCAATCTGACGACCCGGGTTCGATTCCTGTTCAAAGGGACATTTTCCCCTGCAGTTAACATCAGTGCAAACTCCACTCTCCCCCAAAAGTTCTTCGGATGAGATTATAAACCGATGCCATGTGTGCGAACGCACGCAGAACATCTTGCGCACACGTTAAAATCCTGTTCCGCTTTTCGTAAAAGTAGACCATCGTGTACCGGTGGGAACAGATGACAAAAGTTTACAAAACCGCATACACACAGGGACTGGATGTAAAAAAAAAGCACATAAGTGCTTATTCCATTATCCTCGATAGTAAAGGAGGTAAAGGAGTCCCATAACCTACAAGGTCGTAGGGGGAGCGAGGCGTCAGAGACCTCAGCTTCTCTAGGGCCAGCATATTGAGGGCGGCGCCCATCTCCTCTCCATCGCTGCTTTACCTTCCCTGACCCTAAAGAGGGCAGGTACCCATTTACAGCTGGGGGAACTGTACTGAAGCCAAGGCGCGCAAACGGTCACCCATCCAACTGGTAACCACGCTCGCTCGACACTGCTTAACTTGGCTGGGGGGGAAAGCGAGTGCTCCGACCACTGAGCTATCCCGTCCCTCGATATAAAAGAATAAAAATGATATTTTAAAAAAAGAAAGAGAATATACCCTGCAATGCAAAGGGGACACACAAAAAACCAACCACAAACAAAACAAAAACACACACTGATGTCTGTCTAGCCAGACCTTGGCCATACGGGCGTGGATGGAGCCGCCAGCCAGCCACAGCAGGTAGGGGGCCAGGGTCAGGTAGACCAGCAGGAAGGTGCAAGCCTGCGTGCTGGCGTGGCGCACGTTGCGGCGCGTCTGCTGTCGCTCCAGAGCCGTGCTGTCGGAGGTGCGGGTGCCGAACATGGGCATCACCAGCACGATCCTCCGGGTCAGCTTGTACAGCAGGCTGAGGTGAGCCAGGCTGATGCCCAGGGCCGACAGCATCAGCATGCCGCCCTGGGGACATGCACGGGCAGGCAGGTAGGCACACGGGCAGGTAGGCAGAGAGGGAGGGAGGGAGGCACTTACGCAGGCAGGCAGGGCAGGCACGCACACAGGCACTCCTCTCCTTCCCACCCCCACCCCCACCCCGCACACACACATACACATACTTGGCATTGGTAGAGTTGGGTTTTTTTGTTGTTGTTTTTTATACCGCTTTAAGTCACGAGATTTCTCTACGTGAAATTCGGGCTGCTCTCCCCCGGGAAGAGCGCGTCGCTACAAGAGTATAGAGTTGTAGCTTTGTCAGTTTCTCGGTGGGACTGCTAGTGATGCGGAGGAGAGTAACAACATTCACCTAGAAGGTCCTCTTCCATTATGCCAGTTTGAGAGTCCAACGTGGGGGTAGTGGGTAGGAGAGGTTGGTTGCTTGCAGATCATAACCACTACCATCTCCACCATCATTACCCCAGCAAACATCGCACAAAACAAAACAACCAACCTGGCCTAGGCCAAAAGCTGTGTCGATTATTGATGTCAGCTAAGTGCCGAAGCCTACAATACTATAGCGCTAAGTTGTAACATGCCTTTCATGTTGAGGTTGCCTTCAGCCATGACAAACCCTTAGCATAACAACCCGCACTCTCCTGTGTGTTTTTTTTTTTTAAGGTGAAAAAGAAATCCTCAGAAGTCGGAGAGCGGGTGCAAATAATTATGGCGAGGTACTTGAAAACAGTCATACAGGCAAACTTCTCATCCATTGTGTACTTTCACTCTCGCAGTGATTCATTACCAGGTGGGATGAGTCGAGTCAGAGTGCATATTCTGGGTGACCCCCACAGTGTTAAGGTGGGGAACATCCAACAACAACCAGCAACCAATCTACCTGCCCACCTACCAACCAACCAACCCACCAGCCAACCAACCCACCAACCAACTGACCTGGACAATCAAGAACTCCTTCTTCACAGCCACGAGGGGCCAAGGGAACACCCAACAACAACCACCAACCAACCCACCAACCAACCCACCAACCCACCAACCAACCCACCAACCAACTGACCTGGACAATCGAGAACTCCTTCTTAACAGCCACGAGGGGCCAAGGGTACATCCAACAACAACCAGCAACCAATCTACCTGCCTTCCTACCAACCAGCCTACCAACCAACCCACCAACCAACCCACCAACCCACCAACCAACCAACCAACTGACCTGGACAATCCAGAACTCCTTCTTGACAGCCACGAGAGGCCAGGGGAACACCCAACAACAACCACCAACCAATCTACCAACCAACCCACCAACCAACCCACCAACCAACCCACCAACCAACTGACCTGGACAATCCAGAACTCCTTCTTAACAGCCACGAGGAGCCAGGGGAACATCCAACAACAACCAGCAACCAATCTACCTGCCTACCTACCTACCAACCAGCCAACCCACCAACCAACCAACCCACCAACTGACCTGGACAATCAAGAACTCATTCTTAACAGCCACGAGGGGCCAAAGGAACACCCAACAACAACCAGTAACCAATCTACCAGCCTACCTACCAACCAACCCACCCACCAGCCAACTGACCTGGACAATCAAGAACCCCTTCTTAACAGCCACGAGGGGCCAAGGGTACATCCAACAACAACCAGTAACCAATCTACCAACCAACCCACCAACCAACCCACCAACCAACCCACCAGCCAACCAACCCACCAGCCAACCAACCAACCAACCCACCAAGCAACTGACCTGGACAATCAAGAACTCCTTCTTCACAGCCACGAGGGGCCAAGGGAACACCCAACAACAACCAAGCAACCAACCCACCAACCAGCCAGCCAACTGACCTGGACAATCAAGAACTCCTTCTTGACGGCCACGAGGGGCCAGCAGTTCAGGCTGGCTTGGCGTAGGAGCGACTTGTTGCCCAGGAAATGCCAGGTCAAGGGCACCAGCATCAGGCACAGGCCCGCTAGCGCCCAGGGCAGCAGCAGCACTGGGGGCGTCTTCTTCTGTCTCTGCGAGAGCGCTCTGGAATCATCGCAGTCGTTGGGCGGGTAAGGGGTGATGATTGCAGACGTACTGTATTGTATTGTATTGATTGTATTGTGTTGTATTGTATTGCTTAGTGGTTAGAGCGTTAGGCTCGCTAAATGATAGGCATGGGTTCAAGCGACCACCACCATCACCACCACCAGGGTGCCCGCCCCTTCGAGGGAATTTGTCCCCCCCCCCTTCCCCCCCCCGGAGTTAACCTTAGTACTTTGTTTTTTGGTTTGTTTTCGCCTGCCCATTATTTACATACTTACCTGCCCTTTGTTCACAGCATCGTTTACAGAATTATCTGCGCCCTTTGTTAACAGCATTACCTACCGTTTGTTAACAGCATTACCTACCCTTTGTTAACAGCATTACCTACCCTTTGTTAACAGCATTACCTACCCTTTGTTAACAGCATTACCTACCCTTTGTTAACAGCATTACCTACCGTTTGTTAACAGCATTACCTACCGTTTGTTAACAGTATTACCTACCGTTTGTTAACAGCATTACCTACCGTTTGTTAACAGCATTACCTACCCTTTGTTAACAGCATTACCTACCGTTTGTTAACAGCATTACCTACCCTTTGTTAACAGCATTACCTACCGTTTGTTAACAGCATTACCTACCGTTTGTTAACAGCATTACCTACCCTTTGTTAACAGAATTATCTTCTTCTTCTTCTTAGTTTTTATATCTCCTAGCGGAGCATAGGGCCTCAACAGCGTCCCTCCACCTTCTCCTGTCTCTGGCAAGGGTCTTGGCCTCTTCCCATGTCAGGCTGGAGTCTCTCAGCTCACTATGCAGGCTTCTCCTCCAGGTCTGTTTGGGCGCCCTCTCTTCCTTTTCCCCTGCGGGTTCCACTCGAGCGCTTGTCTGGTGATGTTGCAAGGCTCCTTCCGTAGGGTGTGGCCGACCCAACGCCTCTTTCGCCGCCTTACTTGGACTTCCATAGGCTGTTGGTTCGCCCTCATCCACAGGTCGGCCCTTGGCACTCTGTCGAACCATCTGAGATGAAGGATCTGCCGGAGACATCCGTTGATGAAGGTCTGGATCTTGGAGGAGCTGGTGTTGATGACCCGCCAAGTTTCTGACCCGTAGAGAAGCACAGACTTCACGTTGGAGTTGAAGATCCTGAGCTTGGTGGTTGTGGAGATCGCATTGGTTCTCCATATGGGTTTCAAGATGGCAAATGCTTGGCGTGCTTTCTTTATTCTTGCTTTGATGTCTTCGTCTGTGCCTCCTGTCTGGCTGATCTTACTGCCCAGGTGCACAAATTCACTGACATCCTCTACTGCTTTCCCAGAGATGGTGACAGGAGCCTCTTGCTGGTTGTTGGTACGCAGTAGCGTGGTCTTCTCTTGACTGATCCTGAGGCCAACACGTCTAGCTGTGGTATCTAGGGCAGTGACTTTGCTTTGGATGTGCTGCAGGCGGTGGGATAGCAGAGCCAGGTCATCGGCAAAATCGAGATCTTCCAGCTTTGTCATGAGGGTCCATTGGATACCTTTCCCGGAACTTGCGTAGGCCGTCCTTGTCACCCAGTCCAGCACCACAAGGAAGAGGAGTGGAGACAACAAGCAGCCCTGTCTGACGCCGGAAGAGATCCCGAAGCTGTCGGAGAGTTTTCCACCGTGGATGATCTGGCAGGAGAATCCTTCGTAAAGTTGTCTTATGATGTTGACAAACGCTGATTTTTACCTACTCTTCGTTAACAAAATTTCCTACCCTTTGTTAACAGCATTACCTACCCTTTGTTAACAGAATTACCTACCCTTCGTTAACAGAAGCACCTCCCTTTGTTAACAGCATTACCTACCCTTTGTTAACAGCATTACCTACCCTTTGTTAACAGAATTATACCTTTCGTTAACCTCTCTGTTAACAGCATAACCTACCCTTCGTTAACAGAAACAGCATTACCTACCCTTTGTTAACAGCATTACCTACCCTTTGTTAACAGCATTATCTGCCATTTGTTAGCACATCTGTCCCATTATTTGTTAACAGAACTACCTGCCCCCTGCTCAGATAACTGCTTGTGAAGAATGATGACTTGACTTTGCAATCTTCAAATCTTTTTTCCCTACGGGTAACCCCGCTATAACCCTTCCCTCCTATCCCCCACTACTGGGTTACAGAAGCATGCACACAGTGCAGGTGTACTGGGAAAGAGGGGTTATTTCCCTTAACGTGGGGATAGTGCTATCATAATAATTTTTTATTAAATTAAATTAGATTATCATGAAATCTCTAACACTGCACCTACGAGAATGTTGCAGAGACTTGCACGTGACTAAACAGGATTCCCCCTTTACTATGATGAGCAACATGGAGGTGAACTGATGTGCTGAAATTAAATATATAGGAGAGAAGAGCAACCAGAAGTGTTTACAGAAGTAAGTAAGTGTGGGTGTGTGCGTGCGTACGTACGTGCGTGGTGTGTGTGTGTGTGTGTGTGTGTGTGTGTGTATACATTTGTGTGTGTGTGTGTGTGTGTTTGTTCGTGTGTGTGGGGGGGGGGGGGGGGGGACGGAATAGCCTCGTGGTTAATGTGTTGGGCATTGCGCTCGTGATCTGCTGGCCCGGGTTCGAATCTCGTTCAAGAGGATTTTTCCTCTGGAGTTGACGTCAGTGCCAACTCCACTTCCCCCAAAAGTCCTTCGGATGAGACTATAAACCGAGGCCCCGTGCGCGAACGCCGCAGAACATCTTGAGCACCCGTTAAAACCCGTTCTGCTTTTCGGAAGAGCAGGCCATTATGTGCCCGTGGGAACCGGATGACAAAATTGACAAAACTGCATACAGATGAGGACTGGATGAGAGGGAAAGAAAGCGCATGAGTGCTTACTCCATTATCCTCGAAATGAAAATAATAACTAGCTAACTAAATAAAATAAAATGTCTGTATCGTACGGGTGTGAGGACTGGATGTAAAAAAAAAAACCCACCCACATGAGTGCTTATTTAGTTATCCTTGAAATGAAAAAATAACTAACTAAATAAATTAAATTAAATATCTGTAT